>JAHREE010000441.1:150946-199453 GCA_033628505.1 Tringa tobata
AACATGTAGTATCCCCCTCGAAGCACACAAAGGACAATATGAGCAGACATCACCTGAAGTGCTTTGTGCTGTACTGCTGAGGGAAACATTGTAGTTGGAGGCACGAATGGATGACCAGGCACTAGTTGAAGGCAGCGTGGTGTTCAAAGATGAGGATGACCCTATAAAAAAAAAAAAAAAACAACAGACAGAAGTCAGTCACAGCACAGTGCATCACAAATGCAATAAAATTAAAGGGCATAACTTATAGGCCAGACTGAACACATCTGCAATGTCAGACAAGGGACCTCTTCCACTCAATCTTTGGATTGTAAACGTCTCTCCAAACCTCTCAGTCCTCAATCCCTGATGCAAAGGCCATGTGGTGGGAAGCACATTCAACAGCAGGAAGCACCCTGCACTCGCTGCAAGCAAGGCTAGCTACAGTACTGCAGGGGCCAGAGTGCCAAGTTTTCCTCGCCTACTTTCAAAGACGCTGCCTCTCTGCACACAGAATTACATCAGAATGCAGAGCAGCAGCATCCACTCGCTCTGCCCTCATTCCTGGAGTATCTGTTGCATTGCATCAAGCAGCAGTGCTCGAGCCAAAGATGAGCTTTTCAGCCATGAAATCCAGAATACAAAAGATAAACAAGGAGATGAGCAAGTAACAAACACATCTCCAAGTAAACAGTCTCTCTGTGTGACTGAAGGAAGATCAGTAGACAATTAATTAGAAAAGCGTAGCATCTGAACATACCACTGTTCCTGTCCCTGAGGTGGTCAACTTCCCGCACAGTATTAATTGAAAGATTGTTTATGACACTGCCAGGAGTGACGTAAGGGTCAGTTTCAGGGTCGATGTTTGGATAACCTTTCCATGGCTCACCAGGACGAAACTCTAGGAATAGAGATTCAGAAAAGAAGGTTATTTTGATTTATTTTTTTTTTTAAACAGGAAACAGCTGTCTAAACAATACTTCTCTTAATGACCGAAAATCCAAAACCGTTTAAGCATTTAATTGACTTAATCTTCTTTTCACTTTATTCACTTCATTTCTAGTTTTCCTGGTCCTGTCTGACCAGGGCAAAATCTCCAAGCAGGGAAATAAACTTCTCTTTGTACAACAGAACTGCTGCTCTCAGTTTTGATCTGCTAAAACCACACCTTAATGCTTTTCTCTCAGCTGTTTCCCTGCTCCCTCTCCATGTAACGATCAAGGAACAGAGAAGAAACACCACTGAGCAGTAAGAACCACGCAAAAGCAAGGGCCGGCGCTGCGTACCTGGTGGCCAGTTAACACTGCTAGAGCCATTAGGCGATTTGGCACGGGGCCAGCCGTCCCCAATAGATCCAGGAGGACTGGCTGGTGAATTACTGCTGTTCATAAAGTCATATGGAACAAACGGAGACTCTTCCAGCCTAAAACCACTTGAAATAGCACCTAAATAAAAAAAACCCAACAAGTCATCGAATAGTTTCCACAGCCAATCTTTATATACCTATATATACATATATAAAATCGTGCCCATGTAAAGCATTCATGAAATATAGAGCAACATCCTGTCCTCTTATGCTGTCAAGTTATATAGGAAGTCACACAGGATTATATAATCTAAAATGACACGTCTCTGAATAATTCAGGAGAAAACCATAAGAATGATCTCTCATGGAATCATCTCATTAAAGTAGTATACTTAAACTTAAGTAAAATATTAATTCCAGAGGGTAAGAGCATTCTGCAAAACCCCAGCTGGATAACAGGGATAGTGAATATATTCCGTGATGGGAGGGCTCTTGGAAGCTCATCTACAAAGTCTGAAGTATCTTTAGCTACTGCAAAGCTCTGTAAATTCTACTCGTATTCCTGGGAGGGGAAAAAAGTAAAAAATAAAAATCCCTGGAGGTGGCAGAGCAAGGAACAAAAGCACTGCACACAGCCTATTTGATTCTCTATAAACCCTGCAAGGAGAATTTTAAAAGTTATTGCACTGCAAAGCCAAAGATATTCTACAGTTTTGAGGGACAAATGACTTTTACTAGCGATTCAATGCAATATGGAGTTCAAATAATCAAATTCCTTATATTATTCAGAAATCATTACCTACAGCTAAAGTAACACCAACACTTCTGACTTTTGTCTATCGGTAACAATGAGATGAAGCTCAGAAGTGCAGTAGCAGGGTATCTCCACTAGATGCTTAACGCAGCAAGTCATTTTGTAGTAGTAAAACAGCTGACACATCTAAAAATATCCAAACAATCTGAAGACTGAACAGTAATAGGAGACTGGAGACATTTTATAACTATCTTTAGACACAGAACCTTTGTGCTATAGACTCAAATTTTAACTGGATGAGATTTCAAGCAACTAAAACAGTTGAAATGTCACATGAATCCTGATTACTGGAATGAAATATGAAGCAACCAAGTCCGCCTCCTCTAAAGCTAAGTACAGCAACAGTACTAGTCTATCCCTTCTAAGCTCTCCCCATTTTTAGAATGCAAATGTACACATTCATAATCAAAACCTGTAACTAAAAATGTCAGACATGACCAGAATGCATGTACACAGAGTTAAATTCCATAAATCACCTTACGGCCAGGGGAGGTGGGATGGGGGGGTAGAAAGCTAGAGAATCTAAAGCTTTTGATTTAAAAAAATATTAAGCATTCCAATCCAGATTAAGATAAAAGTAGTAGCAATAGTCAAACTTAAAGAAAAGTCTGGTTAAAAAGGAATTCTGCACAATGTTTCTACTAAATCTTATCACAAGATCACTTCTGTAAGTAAAAACATTGAAGACAGCTATGGGCTGCTGCAGGAGGCAAGCAGCAGGTCTGGCATCAACAAGACACTACAAATTCTGACAGCTACAAGCAACACAAACAACAGTCATCACAATCACAGGCCGAAATATCACACACACCTACATTTTATACATAAAATGAAAATTTGATGTGTGATGTCAAATGCTACTGAACGACAGGTTTAACATACCATGTTTGCTGGAGTTTTGATCTAAGGATGTGTTCACAGAAATGCTGTCTACTGTAGTCCATTTCCTCAATCGAGATTGTGGCTCTTTAATACTGCTCATATCCATGTTTACATTCAAGTTTGAGTTCATTCCTAAAAACATAGATAGCTTATGAAATACAGACTATATGTTTTTCTTCTGCTAGTTACCACTATTGTCCTCATAAACATTTAAGAGCATATTACTATGGTTATATCATGCTTCCAAGTCTGTTTTTGAGAAACGTTCTAGCATTTAACACAGTGAACTTAACTACAGACAGAAGCTAAGCAATGCAAAGCACTCTCGAGTTCTCAGCTGATGTCTTCATGCAAAAATGTCAGTGGAAGAAGCCATTGAGGAAGTTAAAGAAAGTAAAACCACCTAAAAAATGTGGCATTTCTAACGCCAGTCTAGGATTAGCACAACAATTGGTTTCATCTGTACGAAGCAGAAGTACTGGAACTCTGAAGAGCTACGCTCAGTAACTTCTTAGCAGGAGGGGGTCTCTTCTCATCTCTGTTCAGTAAAAGTTACGTACCTGCAGTTACCACCTCATTCCCATTCTCATTTGGGCTTTTCAACAGGACACCTTCCAGCTTCTGAACCACACCAGCACAGATAGATAAGCACTTTGCGTTGAGCTGCACAAGTAATACTACCCCTGATGCTAATACTCCCCACTAACACTGCTGTTCCCACCCAGTATTAAAACCTCACTAAGAAAAAAACGAACAAACCTTGTCTTTGCCTGTTCCAAGCTGTTGTCTGTATTCCATAACATTTCTCTGCCACAGAATCAACACAATGCCAACACAAAACAGTTCAAATACCTGTGAAAAGCAGCGATTCTGGGCTTTGACAATGTGCCCACGCTTTTGACTTTGGGATGCCTGCTCTCCTTCCAGATCTGTAAGAATCCTTAATTCACAACCACACCTGGGTTACACTTCCAGCCCTTCAGATCTATTTACTTCATTTCTGAAAATAAACCACTACAGCGTGTTGACTTAGGGCCTGAAGCACACAGGGAACTTCTCAAATCTTTACTAGAAACACTTTCCCTCAGCACTGGAAGCTAGTGCTTCATTTAGTTTCTAAATTGATATTCACTGCCATATACAAGCTGTTGTGGGCTTTTTTTGGTTTAGTTGGTTTTTTTTTTTCTTTTTTTTTTTTTTTTCTCTTTGGTTGTTGGTTTTTTTTTTTTTCATTTGTTTCTCTTAAAGGCATGAGCAGATGTTGACACCAGAAAAGCAGCCCCTTGAAAAGCCTCAGAGAAAGTGCCTTGTAACAGGACAGCTGAGTTTTAAGAAATGTAACAACTACGAATAGCTGAAACAGAAAAGAGGGAAAGTCCAATCAATCCCATTTCTGACATCTCTCTCTGGTATTTCACTGCTGTCAGATCAATAACCTATGCACAACAATAACCCTTCTTCTAACTCTGGAGCAGCTTGCAGAAAACAGGCCTCTAAAAGAAGGGGCAGAAAGATGACGAGCCAGCAGACAGGCACATGGAGCTGATCAGGTCAACGCCAGCCCCTCAGCAGGCACAGATCCATGTCCAGAGCTCTGCATTTGACATCTGTGGACTCGGGGATGAATATCAGTCCCTGGACATAACCTAGAATTGAAATGGTCTTCCCAGAAGTAGTTTTTCATACCCAATTGTGGAAGACGTTATACTGTTCAGCTATACTCACTATTTGGCAGAAAAAGGCTTATTTTTATTATTAGAAATACTTAATTCTATAAATTAATCAGGATGTGACTGCAGAATTGGTCAACTAGTGAGAGGACACACCACTACCCCAGTCTCTGTGTTTGATTAATAATCTAGTAAATCCTGACACATTCAGTTCCCCAGAATGCAAACAGGACCTCCCTGCTTGGATTGCTAGGTCTCCAGACACTAATATTAGAACATGGAGAAAACAACACACCTGCAAGATTTTCCAGAAGACAACTTGGCAAATTCAGCTCCTTCTCACATGACTACACTACTATACTTTGTGCACTTGGAGGATGCTACTGACGCTCCTCGAATCAATTTTTCACTACAGGGTGCAGAAAGTCCAGCAACCTACTATTTCTACCCTAAAGCTTTTATCTGTGGAACGAGTGTGGCTCCACTTATATCACTGTACTCTGTAGTACAGTGTACTACACTCTGTAGTAGTGTATAGCACTACTCCAAAGGGATCCCAAAGAATTCTTACGTACACTGCAGCAGATTCCTGAGGGACCTCAAAGCAATCTTACACATACTGCAGGTTCCTGAAACGTGGCAATGATTAAGGTGAGAAAGCAGCTACTTAGTATACAACAATTCAACTCAAGAAACGAAACAGAAAGGAACCTAATGTAGACAGGACGTGATTAGTCATCATGAAGTTTGGTGAGAAAGTTACATATTCCTTTCATGAGAACTAATACAATGCCTCTAACAGCTAAATAAATTTCACTTCTATGCCTTGCGCCCTTTGAATGAAAGCAGTAGTTCTATCTCAATGCCAATCATCAGCAGCAACTATTAAGCAGCAGCCTGGACTTAAGACTGGCCACAAGCAAAATTCCAGTGTGCCACATGCAGTGCAAGAGCACGGCCTGCACCAACCCTCTGGCTCCATAATGCTCCACCTATAAGCACAAGGACTTCAGCAGCAGTCTCTATTTAACAAACTTTTCTACAAAGGGCAATGGGAATGCAAAGAAAATCAGCCCCAAAGAAATGACCAGATTAGAACAACTTAGAGGAAAAGCAAACTGAAGAGGAGGGAAAAAAAAAATAAGGATCAGGAACAAAAGGTAAATGGTATACAGTTGTATCAAGTATAAGATAGCATTAAAAAGGGACCTAAAGTAAGGAGAAAATATACAAGCCTGGAATTTCTGAAGTAGAAATTGGACAGAAGCCTGGAAATGTAGGGAGAAAGAGACAGGAGATGTTTTTATTTGTAAATGTTCAGACATTTTGCCTGAAATGAAACAACCATTATTTAAAAATGCAGAGCTAAAAGCTTTCTTTTCTGGACAAAACCTCTAAAAGGGAAATTAACACGGTGTTCTACTTATGCAACTCCAGATTAACCAAAAACATTTTTAAGATCCAAAGAAGTGAAACCACATCAATGGATTCTTTGTATGGATTCTACTTCTAAAAGTCCTTCAGCTCCAGGAATGATAACTGCAAGAGGACTGTGTCTCATCCTTGGGACCCAGAGGATAAAGGAAGACAAACATTCTTTAAGAATGTAAAGCACTTTGCACTAATTTACAGAGAGTCACTTCTGGGAATGAGCCTGTGAGTGAGCTGAACAAATATAACTGGATAAGCCCCACAAAGACTATTGTCTTCAGAGGAGGCAGGCAACGTCAGAAGAAAGGCATAAACATTAATTGACTGTATGAAATTAGCATGGAGAAACCCACCTATAGGGAAGCTGCTGAATGCATTTATTGGTGATGGCCCTTTTTGTAGCTCAGGAGTCGCATGGGGCATGACATTCTCAAGGAAAGATTTCATGGTGGGTTGATGGAGTGACTGCTGTTGAGAGGGTGGAGTTTGCTGCTTCATTAACAGGTTTGGATCAAGCTGACGGGACTGTTGCATCATCTGTTGCTGCATACTAAGAGATCGACCCTTAAAAAAACAGAGCAGTTACAATATAAATAGGCAAAAGCTTTTTTTCCACCTTTAAAAGAAAGACAATGAAGCACATCTTTGGGTTCTGTGCATCTCAGCCCCAGCAAAACCCCAGCATTAAGCCAAGTCACTCCTTCAAAGCTTGTCAAAATCCCATTCACTCTTGCACACTTCAATACAATTTATAACAAGAAATGCAGCTCAGGACGAAAAACAAGTTTTGAAAGATAGTTTGGAAAGTTAATAATAAACGTATTTATTTACCTGCTGCTCCTGCTGTTGACGACCACCAGAAGGCATGCTTCTTTGATTCTGCGCTTTTTGCTGCTGAGCCAACAACCGCTAGGAGACAGTGTTTTGTGGTGGTTTTTTTAAGAACAGTTTACAGCTGACGTAAGTCTCTACTTAGACTTTCATACAGAACACAGAGCGACTAGCTTTGTTAGCTTACCTGTAACTGGGAGATCTGAGAAAGCTGGTTTAACTGGGACAGTTGATTCAACATGGCTACCTGTTGTGGGCCAAAGAGTGGGCTCAGGCCACCGTTGTTTGGTGCATACTTCAGTAATGATACTGGAACCTGCAAAATGCACCAGCGTGAAGAGTGAGTGAGAGTTACATGCCATCAGTTAGACTAGATGTAGAATATTATCACCTTTGGTTAACGGTTGCCTAGTTTCTGAAACACTGATCAAGCCAAGTATGTTTTCCAATATTTACCAAACAACCATCGGCAACACCAATAAGCAAACCACAATTTTTTGAAGGGGGATTTTGGTAATTTATACGTAGAATGTTACCTGAGGGGATAGTAATGGAGGAGGCACTTGAGCACGTGGATTAGGCTGAGATGAATTAAGAGTTTGTGCTGGAGGCTGCTGCATGCTCCTGGGCTGTGCTGCTATATTACCAACACCAAACATACTGGGATTGCCATTCTGGGGAAAGAATGGACAGTTAGTGACAATAAACCTCTTCTGCTGCTTATCCCACCCCTACACATTTGAATTAGAAGTTAAACACATATCAATCACATAGGTAGCTAGGATGTTACATCAAAAGGTATTAAATGCTGTCAAGTAACATGCCAAGGATATGCACACAGCCTTACCTGTCTAACAGAATTCAAGTTTTGCATACCCAGCCCTGCTAGGGAGCCAAGGGCTTGGTTAGGTAGTGCATTATTTGAAGGGGGAAGCTTCATGTTTTGATTGGACATAAACTGCATGTTTTGGGACTCGTCTGCTACAATGCCATCCTGCTCGGACAGACAAACCGATGCGCAACACCCAGCCAGCAAGCAAGCAGAAGGGAGAAACCATTGCCAGGAACAGAAGGGAAGAGTCACATGACAGTCCAGCACCAGCAGGAAATAGGCAGAAAACAAAAGAGATCAGGTTAGTCATTTGCACTGCAAATGGGCTACAGAAAGTGCTTAGTATTATATATCACTATGTTAAAAGGAACAAAAATATATCTTAAGGTTTAATGAGGAAGCCCTAATTTCCCTCTCCACTAAACGCAGAAAGCTAAGGAGCACACAGATAACTACTTAGAATGCAGAGTCAAAGAAGTTTAGAAGTGTCCACCAGCAAGACACCTACTGACCTTATCAAAGTAAGGACCGCGATCCATGGAAGACTCTTTGGAAATTTGAGGACGAGAACCAGGGCCTTTTCCAACCACACGATTGTAATCTCCAACATTGAGGCCATGCTTATCCATCTCCATCCGCTTTTCTTGCAATAACCCTAAGAAAAGTCAAGAGATGTCACTACAACGTTGAAGAATTATTCAATTTTCCAGACACGCAAGAAACCAGCTTACGCTTGTGAAGGGCTGAACCAATATTGATCTCAAGCTAAGCACTAATAAAAGACAAGACCAGTCTTAGCTTGCCTCTCCTTGGGCTTTACTGAAAAGGGAAAACACTTTGAATCAATGGCTACAGACAACTTAAAACTTGGAATCAGTAAAGCGTCAGATTTTGCTGGGCTTCACAAAATTCTTATTCTCAGTTTTCTCTGCAAACCAAGAAAATATAATTGCTTAAACTTGAGTTTCCAGTTGTGAATGCCACTTTTTTTTTTAATAGCAATAAGCATTGTCTTGGCTTTGAAGTAGCATCTTTATCACATGCCCTATATGTGTGTAGTGTTTCAGAGGCACTTTAATTTGATTCAGTGAAGGAAAGAAACCAACAGCTATTTAGCTAAAAAAAAAATAATCCCCAAACACAAATGTAAAGTATTTGTACTGATTAAAAGCAAATTCTAATCTATCTTTTATCATTAATTCCACCAGGCAAGTAGATCAAAATATAAGCAGCAGTAAAGGGCCCATTTATTACTTTACTGCATGCAGTGCAAGAGAATTACTTTCCAAGCAGATGTTTAAAATTCAAATAAAAAACCTGAAATAATTTAAATATGAGTCTTCTCATTAATACTAAAATCTAAAATTCATAGAACAATTTCTTTACACAATAGACTATAAGCCCAAAAGTGAAAATATCCAATTTTAAACTGGAATAAAAACAGTGCAGCTACAATAAAAACTACAATGCTACAATTACTTTTAATTAAATCTCTATTGTTATATTATTATTATTGTATTAAAGAATTATACTATTTTTGATTTGCTAGGGGAATCATAACAGTCAATGGATTCAAATAAGAATAAAACTGCTCACAAATCATTTTACACTCAGGTTTAAATGTTTCTAAAATAGTTGTTCAGTATTAATTTACTTCTTAGAACTGAGAGCGTGTTTCCAAGAATGAACCACAATGAGCAAGTGTGGTATTCGAAACATTTCTGTTTATATTTAGCAAAGATATCCAGAAGGCAATCTAGATATTTATATTACAAGAAACAAACACACCACACCCTGAAAATATTCTTTCATGTCATCTTAATATAAATAAGCTTAGCTTGATTTATGGATAATATTACTATAGCAACCAGGTGATTCAGGCGTGTAGCATTACTCACATGCACATTTTTTTTTTCCTCTACAAGGGTATTCCTTTTCTTTAGGGAAACATGTATTTACCTATATATAGCTATAACTATATAGTTTTTAAAAAGTAATTACCAGAAGGACATAAGCTAAAAGAGATACCGGAAAGGAAAGCAATCAACCCCAGCTAGGTTCTTCTGTTCTTACCTCCAGACATGTCCATCTTATTGCTCTGTATGGTTTCTTCTGGTGATTCTCTCTGAAGTAATAAAACGAATCATAATTATTTAATAGTAATATTTTTAAAAGCTAAAACAAAGAGATTCATATATACTATTTCAATTCAAACCTGCAAGAAAAAAAAAGCAAGACAAATCAGATGCTACTTCAAAGCATTTTCTCCCTTTAGCTGTTACCCAATTGAAAACAGGTATCTTCACCAAAATACGTATGTAACTAAATAAAACAACAGGCTACTGGATGAATATCTGGGTAGTGTTTACAAAAACAGCTTTCATCAATAAACAGGTATTTTTATAATGTGGATGTAAAGAAAAGGGATGAGTAACAGAGGAGAGACAAACAGAACTAAAATGAAAAATACAATAAAAATGGAGACTAGGCAATTAAACATTTTAATCTCTGTGTATTATAACTAGCACTCTAAGGTGGCAGTAAAGCCAGGTAAAGGTAAATACTTACTGAAAAACTGAGATTTGCGAATTGCTTAATGAATGGATTGATCCATGTTTCATCTTGCTTATTTCCACCTTTCATTATTCCCTTAAAAATAGAAAGGAATTCTGTGATACTCAGAAGATGTTTACCACCTACTGCTTAAATTACATCATAAAACATTATGAATGAAGATTAAAGCTTAATGGTGCTCTGCTCGGTGCAGCAATCTGTTCCGACTTCACTTTTAGAAATGACAACAGTGCAAAAAATCTTGACTCTACCTCCTCTGGGAATTATTTTACAGAATAGGAAAGTAGTGGTGGCTCAGGAACCCTACCACTCTTTCTTTCTTTCTTTCCATGGCCAACTTGCAATCTTACATTTGGGCCTGACATCTCACAAGCCAGAATTACCTTTGTGGGCATTTTTTTCATATACGGTGGCCAATTTAAAGATGGGTTAGCTTCTTGTGAAGAACTGCTGTTCCACATTCCAATCTCTACATCATCCTCTTCCTCCCAGCTGGTCTGACGACTGCCTGTCAATGGCATATCATCTCCACACCAACTATCTTGCATAGATTTAGGCCCTGGTTGTGAAAAAAAATCAAGCACTTTAACATCTCAGTTGCAACCGACTACTCTTAACATAGAAATTAGCTTTGTGGTTACTTCAAGACAAAAAAGCCCTCAAAAATGTAAAGCTTCTAGAGAAGTATTTTGCCCTCCCCAAATACTTCTATTCAGACATGATGCAGAAAGCACTCACCAGGTTTATTTGAAGCCTGTTGACCAAGAGAAGCATTTCCCCAGCCAGAGGTGCCTGCTGCATCGCTGATGGGTTCTCCCCAGCTAGTACCAGTATCCATGGGTTTACCCCACGCTGAAGTTCCATTATCTACAGTAGTGGCTGGAGTAGAAGGCTCTCCCCAACCTTTTTAAAGCAGTATGAGTTATTGGCATGTTTTTAAACAGCATTAAAAAAAGCTATCAAAAGAGACTCAAGTGTTTTGCCTTTTCTAGACCCATAAAATAAAAAGCATAATAGTACCCATTTACGTTCTGTATAAAGTAATTATTACAACTGTAAGCTGTTCCATAAAAACATAATCACAAAAATACAAACGTCACATGTAAATAATTACCTTTTGGTAACAGAAATTTCTGAGATATTAAGTTCCTAAGAGCTGCTCATTATATCTAAGCTACTCCTTTTCATAGTTGAAAGAGAGGCAGAACACAAAATACTTCATAAACACCAGGCAAGCTCCTCTGCAAGTATCATTATTCACTGCTCCCAGAACAAGAAGATCAGAAAGTCTGGCCTAGAGTCCATATAAAACCATCACCCTTCATTTTGTCCTGTAGCAACTCAACAACTTCTCCTGGAGGGGCTCTTTGGCAACATTAAGTTTTAGCTGTTTTAGTATCAAATGAAGAAAAATACTTAAGTTCCTCAGATACTATTTTAAACATTTTCTCTGTGCTCCCACCCCCAGAATACAAGTAGAGCTGTCTAGTCTTTATTACTCAAGCTATTTAAAACTAGAACAGATCTTCCAATCTGTATAAAAATCTCAAATGTCTGTGAGCATAGCTGTTACTTTTTTTATATAGCTAAAAATGGTACTTCAACGGCACATTCCCATTCCACTTTGAAACTAAAATATTGTTATATGAAGCAAGAACAAGCTAATTGTTTTACAATTAAAAGAAAAGACAAATTTGCATAAAATCAACTCTTACCAGAACCCGAACTGCTCTCCTTGCTAGACATGGCACTTGAAGACAGTAGCTGCTGATGTACCTGTGCTTGCTGGTCTGAACTGCTGCTACTGTTTGGGACATTTTTATTCCACATATTCACATTTTTGTAGTTGTATTTGCTTGGATCACCCCAAGCAGAAGTTCCATCATCAATTTCCATTTTACGGCGTATTGATTCAGGGGATGGCTCCTCCCAGCCAGTGGGTTCTTCCTCCTTTGCTGGTGCCGGCATTGGTCCACCCAGCCAGCCTGACCCTGGGGGTTTGCTTGTGGCAGATGGTGCTCCCCAAGAGCCAACATCTTGTTTGTTCCATTCTGGAGAGTTGATTGGCTTTGACGAATCCCCCCAACCTTGAGGCTGATTGGATTTAGGAGGGTCTCCCCAGCCCTGGTTCTGATTAGACTTTGCAGGCTCATCCCATCCCGAAGAATTATTTGGGTTTGTACTATTACCTCCCCAAGTAACAGAATTTGATTTACCTGGCTCATTCCAACCAGATACTGATCTGTCACTGTCGCTTCCTCCCGAACTGGATTTCTTAGACTCACCCCAATGGTTACTTCTGGAATTTTCGCCCCAGCTATCACCAGCAGAAACTGCCCAACCCTGGCTGGCCTTTTGTCCATCTACCCATCCCTGTTTGATCTTCTGTGCGTCATTCCAAGATGACTTCTCCTCTTTGCCACTTCCCCACGATTGATTGCTCTTGACCATTACTGTAGCAGCAGAATCTTCTTCCCACCCCCCTTGGCTGTTTGACCCTTTGGAGTCTCCCCACCTTGTAGCAGACTTTGGATCTCCCCACCCTGATACAGATGAGGTATCATTATTATTAGGGCTAGGTCTATCCACACACCCCCCTGAGCTGGAAGTCTGTGTCACAGAGCCTCCCCAGGCCTCTGTCCCATTGTCAGTTTTTCTTTCACCCCTCGGTGATGTTTCAGTATCCCAGGCAGTGTTCTGTTTGATTGGAGTCTGTCCCCAACCAGAGTTGGAAAGGACACGCGGATCTAAGTCAGTTCTGTTCACTATGCTTTGGAGTAATGCATGCTGGTCAACTTTCCTTCGCTCTCGATTCTGTCCTTCTGTAGTTACTCTGTCTTCGTGGCATCCAGTGCTCTCCGAACTACCTTCGCTGTCCCCCGTACCTGTTTTGGCCCACGCGCTGTTCTGCTCAGGTATCTGAGAAGCAGCAGGACTCTGGCTGTTAAGGTCATCCTCCTCAGTAGATTTCCATCCATTTGTAAACTTCCTGCTGTTTCCGTTCACGCTTTCATTGGAATGCTGATTACTAGGCAGTTTACTCCATTCCCCGTTTGAAATGTTAGTGCCAGTGTTTTGTGCGGGGTTGCCCCATCCTCTTCTACTCCCGCCAGCACTTGCACCGTTTCCACTTCCCCACGGCATGTTCTGGGAGTTGACTGTCCCTGCCTCCCACACCCCTCCTCCTTTATTCCCATTGATTTGAAAGTTAGTGCTGCCAGGCCCGCTAATGCCTGGCTGCATTAGAGTTGCATTCACAGTGTCACCATTAGCTTGGCTGTTTGGGCCTGAACATTTGTCTCCAGAGTAATTAGAACCATAGGCACCCCATGTAGTACCATAAGATCCACCATTTTTCGCCTCACCATTGCTAAGATGAGAAATGGAAGTGCCGTTTGTAACTGGAGAGGCCTGAATCTGAGAATGATTCATTGTGCTCACGCGCCAGGCCCCGTGCCCTGTATTATTAGGCAGTTCGTTAATCTGCACTGAACCAGCAGAGTTTGGTAAACTAGAGGTCATAAAGTTAGTAGTGTTATTTGGTCCATTCATTTCAGTGTTAAGGTTTTGAGGTTGCCCACTGAATGAAACCTTCCTTGTACCATTTACTTCAGAATCACAATTTTCCTGAAGGCTTCCCCAGGAACCATGGGCTGAACCACCCACTTTAGAGTTAATACTCTGACTAATAGATATCTGACCTATGGTACTGCACTGAATACTTGTGCCAGGATTACCACTCCCTACAGACCCTTTCAGGGCATGTCCATTGTTCTCCAATACAGGCCAGGCACCATGGTTGCCATTTGAATTCAAAGTGCTTGGATTTAACCCTCCATTTGATGAAGAGTTTATGGTGCCCCAAGCATTCATTCTATTGTTGCTACTTTCAGATTTGCTGTCAGGAGCATCCACAGAAACTTGACATGTGCTTATTATGGTTCCATGGGATAAACCCCACGGCCCATTAATACTTCCATTGCCCACATTATTGCTGTTGCTACCAACCACAAACTTATTTTGAGAACCATGTCCAATGCCATTTCGAATGCCATCATTTTCACCACCTGTGCTCCCTGAAGCCATTATAACGAGGTTTCTCTCTGACCCAGAGCTAGAGGCAGAGTCAGTGTCCATACATTCTGATGTCAACTCTGGGTCACTGCCAGTGATTGATGGCCATGCTTCTTTGTCAGAGCCGTCTACAATAACTTTATCCCAGTTTGTGCTGGAGTCACTATTTGAAGAGACTGGTCCCCAGTGAGAATTTTCATAATGGGATCCTAGACCACTGTGGTTCAGATCTAAAGAGAAGGAGGAAAGTCCAAAAGCATTATTATAAATTTAGTATTATTACTTCATTGAGCAGAAGAGAAAAAAAAAGAGTATAAAGATAGTGAGAATTATTTTGCTTGTTTTAACACTACAGTCACTGAAGATGACAGAGAAAGCTTCCAAGTACAGCTGTTCAGAACACTCTCACATGAATAACCTAGAACGCTTCTCACCAGCGCACACAGTTGCACTCTCACAAAAAGCAGGAAGGACCCCTACAGTTCTTTTTTTCCAGAGATATAGTCTTAAAAAAAATACTCTATATCACCATACAAAAAAAAATTGTAAAAACATATACATAATAAAAACTAAAATACTATATAAAAATCAAAGAGATTCTTAAAGCCAGAAATCTAAATAGGATAATAAACTGGCCTAGTAGTACCAATTGCTGTGTGACAACAGTCAGGAAAACACACACACCTCTCCATTAAAAATCATTATATAAGATTTCTTAAGTACAAGTTAAGATATTTTCTTTTATACTACAAGAATCAGACACAAAAAAAAAAAATCACAAGACCAATCTAAAGTTCTGCTGCTGTAGAAGTACAGATTAAATGCAATAACTGAACCAATACTTCTCATTTTCATTTATATAAGAACTACTGTTTCTTTTTCAATAAATAAGCTGATCATGTCTGGAAATTAAGACATAGATCCTAATTCACTTACAAACTTTTCATGGTTAAATACATGCACCATGGAGTATTTGTAACAAAATAAGTGCTATCAAATTTTCATCTCCTATGTCTAAAGCTTTAGTGCAGAGACACAACTCTCCCCCCCCCCGCCAAACTGTTAAATCAAAACACAGTCAGACAGGTGCACCAGAAGATGAAACTATGGAAGTGTGAAGCATGTGAAAACTAGTAATGAAGTTGGCAACAGAACACAAGTACTAAATGTCAGTGAAGTTTTTTTACTTAGTGTTTGCCTGAACTGAAAGAATAACCGTACTTGTGTACGCTTGATTGCTGTATACATAAAAAGTATGCTCTCTGCCCATTAAAACATTGTTTTTCTTAAAAAAATGAACTGTCAACTTTACTTTGTAATGTTCCTTTTTCTTGCTTTAACTTAGAATACTCAAACATGTACCTAAAGATAAGAGAAAAAAGTATTCTAGCTCCTACTCGTTCTTAATGGATTTTTACAGCACATGCCTTACATCTGACCAGTAAAAAGGGCAGTCGCTTTGCCTGAACACCTGCATGAAACTGTACCTGCTCACCTTAATGGACACAGCTAACAGCAACAAAAGGGCTACAAATATCAATCTTTATTTTTCTCAAAAGCAGTTTAAAGAACATTTAGGGACTCCCTACTTTTAAAATGTAACACTAATTTACAAGCCTCTTGTGTTTCCAAGAAATACACGTTAATTGTGAAGTCTGAAAGGAAACTGTCAGTCTCACCACCTTTCTTCTTCTGCTACAAACAGTGTCAATTCTGCACCAAAGCCCCAAACCCTGCTGCCCACCAACCCCTACCTACGGCTCAGTAGCAAGTAACTGAGTTGCATCTACCCTATGAAAAATGTTAATCGAAACTGCCATCTGTTTGCAGGTTAAAGTACATAGAAGATACGACTTTTGGCAATAGCTCAGCTCCCAAATGCACAGATCATTCAGCAGGAGCTTGTTCTTAGTGCCCCAACTTCAACCACAACAAGAGTTGATGTGGTTTATCATGACTGACCAATCTGAAGAGAAGCACAGTTGATGCATGTTTAAAAAGAGACTTTGTTTCAGCCTTCTATCTCACAAGAGGAATTTGAGACCACCACGACAAGCAGAATATCCCACATTTTTAAATCAGAGCAACAAATTCTAAGTACTACATCATTTAGATTTATGATCTACAGGAAATGGGAAGGAACAAGTTATTACAGACAGTTTAGTGAGGTT
The DNA here is from genome assembly GCA_033628505.1 of Tringa tobata. Classification (NCBI taxonomy): domain Eukaryota; kingdom Metazoa; phylum Chordata; class Aves; order Charadriiformes; family Scolopacidae; genus Tringa; species Tringa tobata. Next base: position 167,511 of record JAHREE010000441.1, read on the forward strand.
TACACTGATGTGCAAAAAGTTCTGGTGTGTTTTTCATTAGTTTTTAATCACTATTATTCATCCTACAGAGAAAAACAATCTTGCCAAAGACCCTGCCTCCAAGAGTAGGTAGTCGTGAGCAGCACAGAGCAGGGATCCCCCACTTCTCCTCCACCATCCAGGACGATGGAAGCTTGAGAGAGTCGAAGCAACCAGTTAAACTTCAGGTAGGAACTACAACATGAGAAACAAGGATGCTGCCACAGCAATTTGGAACAGGGAATAGTGGAAAAAGACCTGTGGCAGGCAGAAAAAGAGCTGCAATGGTTCAGAAGTGCCTGGCAGCTCCAAGAGGGGAACCACACAGCATCCTTGGGAGAACTGGAAGACATTCACTCAGTTGACCAGAGAATCTATTAATGTGTCACTGAGAAAAACGCTGTTGTATCTGAAAAACCCAAGATTCCAAATCTCACACTGGTATTTTTTTAAAAAAAATGACATTTAACCCTATATTAAAAGGCTAATTAAGAGTTAAGTCATCTGCAGTCTCATGAACAAGAGAATCAACAGTATCAAAAGCTGCCCTAACAAAACAAAGTCTTGATTACATAAACATTACCGCAGTAACGTGATCAATTTTAAAAACAACACGAAAGTGTACATATGGCACACAGCCTGAATTCAGTGTGAAGAAAGAGATACAGGTTATGACTACAAGCCAGAGTGAAAGGGTAAATAAATCCTAATTTGCACAGCAATAGAATATGTAAAAAGAAAGCTTGTATTTATTAAAATTCTTTTATACTCATTTAGATGCAATACACAGTTTGTAATGAGCCAATACACAAACAGCATATCCTGATTATTTTCCAGTCATCCAGAATCTTACCCTAGTACATTCAGAACTTCCTTGACTAGCAGTCTTTTTCCTGGACATAACTGTGTGTTAGTGATTTCTAGTGTGAGCCACTGTTCTGAAATGTTCCTGTCTGAATCTCCACAACCCATGAACCTCTGAGATTAAGTATATAAGTACCAAATAAGTAAGCTATTATCTCTGATTTTTCATATCTGGCAGATACCACAAAAACACCCTCAAAATCGAAAAATTACAGTTGACAACGTACTACATTTGGTGCACAGCAAAACCAGCCAGTAACAGCCTACAGTTCTGCTCTTGTTTTTCTCCCTAAAACTATTTAGAACCTGCAACTGAACTTTTGCTGATTAAACTTCAGACAAAAAAAAATAAAATTACACAAACTTGTGTTTCTTAAGATTCAGCAATCTGCTAAGATTTTTTAAATTACTTGTCATTTAATAATTGACTGCTTTCTAGCTATGAATTATCCTAGCAGGAAAAGTTTGAAGGAAATTGTACACATTTTCTAAAGCAGTTTGTTTGTTTTGAAGTATCATCACATGGTCTAAAGTAAACAGCAGGATTAAAGAGGGAAGAAACATGAAGATATGAAGAAATATCTGAATCTTGCTCCCTCTGTCTCCTTTCACAGTTCCAGTGCATACTGGTACCCAGAGACCGTCAATACAAATCATCCAAATTACTGTACCTTCACTCCTTATGAAAAAATGCATTTTAGTAAAGAAGCTAAAAAGCACCTTTATTATGAAATAACAAAATGATAATAAAAAAAAAAAGTTCTTAAAGTCCCCCAACTCAAGAATGAGTAGGTGTAGATATAGCTGTCTGTCTCTGCAATAGTTTCCTAACTTGCTGCAGGGCAGGAAAGGTGCCAGGACAAGGGCACAGCGTCCCCCTGCACTAACCCAGAACAACTGGCAGCTCTCCTAGAAGGGACTGTCCTGTGCACTTTCTCTCCCCCCTCTCCTCTGCCCAGCAGGGACCTTGGTCCTGGCTGCTGCTGGACTCAACGCCCCTACAGCACCTCACCGAGACAGAGCATCGCATACAGCACAGCCCCAGGCCCTCAGACGTCACATTCGCTCCAAAATATTACCTAAAAATAAACAGCAAGTGCTCCTCACATTCATATCTAGTAAACACCACACACAGCTGTAGGCCTCCACATACATGCTAACCCAGAATAATCTCAGCATTCAAAACAAAAAGGCCCCCAGAGATGATTTTCTCCCCTGGGCCTGGAGATATCTCTGATACAAAGCACAGGCTTGCACAGATTATTCAATTTAATACCATGAAGAGGCAATTTGACATGTAAGCATAAAGGTAAAAAAAGACACTTAGCATTTTAAAGCCTAAGTGCCACATAGTCAAAACATCTGTCTTGGTATAAATTCTGACATTATTTTAGAAAATCAAAAATGTTTAAGCAAATGTACTATGTAATGACACAGAGAAAGTGTACTTAATTCAGTCAGTCACGCAGCATGTTATTAAAAAAAAAAGCCAAAGAATAAAAAAAATTAAAAAAAATAATCAGACAAAATTGTGTGAAGCACATAACTACTACCAACACACGTAGCATAAAAAAAGGTGAGATTTAAATAGCTAACCTGACTGGTTAGGGGAGTGGCTCACCAAGTCCCGAATGGGAGGCATGCCTACAAAAAGAAAAAAAAAAAAAGCAAGAAAATTACAGAAGTGTTACTGAAGTAAACTAGCCTTTTGAGAACAGCCCCCAAACCACTCATTACTTTAAAACCATTTATTAGCACCCCTTTTTCAGGAAAGGTTTATCTTAAGAGCCCTCTCTCGATCTTACTGACCACACTTGTGAGAAGCAAGTTCTGAATTGCCTCACCCCAGCACTGAATGCACAAGAAAGCACCACGAAGAGCAAAGCCAGCTTTCTACACATAGCATTTAATTATTAGCAAGTTTGCTGCTTTTACTAAATATTTCCACTACTAGTTAGTTTTTATACATTTGGCATTTAATTAACAAATTTAACACGTCCTTAATTTTAAAAGTTTGATTTATATAAAAAGAGGAAAAATTTGTAGTCATCGAAACCAAAACCAGTTAATTTTTGACTGTGTTAACTTAAGAATTTCAGAGGTCGGCCCTGAAACTTGAGCAAGTTCAGATCACTTTTTTGAATTGCATACTTTCTCCACCCGAAAATCAGTATTTTGCTACCTGATTTAGCAAACAGAACTAAGTATGGTCCAACTCTGACTTAACCTAAGTGTGTACGTAACAAACTTTCATTAACCACTCTTTCAGAGTTTCTTCCTCCTACGTGTGCTAAAGGCAGCGTATGAAATCAAAGCCAATGTTTCAAATTCAAAAATTTTACAGTTGGAGACCCTAACCGTGACATTTAAGGCAATGTTTCCTTAAGTAAGTTAACCTCCATCACTACTAACTGTAAATCCCAGCTGCTCACTTCTTCCCTGACTCCTACAATAACCGAGAAAACCCCCTCCAGTCATAGGAAGAATCTTTTGTTTCCAAAGGTTCTGGCAGCAACACAATTCTGCAGCTCCGCTGCAAGATGCACAAGGATAAATAAAGCGAGTCCCAGTCACGTCAAAGGAGGAATCCAAGTAACTGGACCAGGGCCAGGAGCCTGATGGTGCTCTCCTGTTTTGTTCTGTCCCACAGTTGTAAGCAATTACTGCTGGCAAATATTTTAGTTCACTATATAAATCATTTCATTACGGAAAAACCACCTGGTTATTCTGATGTGTTACAAAGCACAGAGCAAACAAACACACCAAGACAGCATTCAAGACCCTCCTTTCATGTGAAGTTTACACATGGGGGGAAATTTCAGTAAAGCAAACAACTGAATTGGGTATGAAAATGTTCTGATAAAGAGCTACTTATGTAGATTTCTCAAAAAAACCAACCATCTTGGTACAAGACTGTATCTGTTTTAGAAGTACTACATGGCATGAGCTTTGCTTATGTGTTTTTATTAAAAAGAGATGCCAAATGTTCTAAAAAAAGCAGGAAAAATCCCAACCCACCTCTTCTTAAGCTTTATTTCTAAACAAAGCAGGTTAATTTTGAAACGAGAAGACAACTGTCCACACAAAACACAAGAGGGGTTTTTTTTGACCATTGATATAATTAAAAACTTCTCCAAATACCAAAGACTTAAAAACTTACTGTGGCCAGGGCAATTAAAGGCAATTAAACTTTAAATTTAGCAGTACTTGTGCTCTCTGACTTTTACAAAGCACCTACCAAGCAGCTATAACCACAGCTGGAACAGGGGAGAGATCCTGCCCAGGGGCTGTCAGGGAATGGCTGATAAAACAACTGGGGCCACTACCGATTACAGCATTTTTGGCTTCAGTATTTCAAGCTACAGCTTTCCTTTCAGCCCTAAAATACAGATCGATCCCAATATCCATTAACTAATGCTTTTTTTTAAAAAAAAAAAAAACACAACACAAAAACTCAAGAACTTAAATCTCCAAAGATACTCTGTTAAGGTATAAAATTTGTTAACCCAAATGGCCTGTACATGGATATTCTTTCAACAGGAAGGGATCTACAGATATGTTAAATTTCACAAGATTTTTGATTTCAGAGATAACAAGAAGGCAAGAGTACCTAGAAGTTGCTGCTGGAGTCTAAAAGAGGAACTAGGAAGAGTCAGTAAGGCTCAGACAGGTGAATGACAGTAGTATTTCCTTTCAGATACAAAGGTGTGAAAAGACATGAAGTCACTTTTGGACGCTGCAGGACTATGGCCATCTCCACACTACCTCACAGCCAATTCATTAGACAAGATTTTGAAACCATTACAAAAATCCAGCACTGGAAAATTATTTTTCTTTCCGTTATCATCTTACCTACATTCCTCAAAGAACATGACAAAACGTCCAAACCAGACATTATTCCTGGTTATACCAGAGGAAAGAGACCCTTCAAGCACAGAGATACATGGCACCAAGGAACAAGACCCTGGTCACCCAACCCCACTTGTGGGTTCTGACCAGTTTACTTTGTACAGACTGGAATGCCCTGAGCACAGGACACAGTTAAAGATCTTACAGGATGCTAAATACAAACATTTTCTTAAGATGGGAAAAGTGATTGGGCCAACTTTTCTCTCCCCTGAAGGCTCTCAGAACCTTTTCATTACCAGCTGGATGTGCAGCCAGATTATTCAAATAATTAACACATTATTGAAAGGGTACAACGACTCGCAGCGAAGCAGCTGCCTCAGACACTCAGTGTAGCTCTGGGACAGTACCACACGGGGACACACTGACATCTCCCAGTCGAAAGGTGGTGTAGCCACACTAGCACAAAATCAAGCAAAATTGAGCAAAACTGGCAATAATGCAATACACAAATGGGAACCCAACTAAAAATTGGGCTGGCATGTACAAAAAGTGCAATGAAGGATAGTATGCTCAGAAAACCCTCTGGATACAATTAGGAGGTTTAATAGGTTGTATAAAGAGTAATACTTCTTAGATTAATTTAAATGTGATCTTTTATTTAAATCACTTGCTACCGTGCAATTTGACCAGCAGAGAATACATGCTGGAGAAAAAGTTTCATCTTAGAAGCAAGCAAGTATATGAAAGGTTACTGTAAAACTGACTATAGAGGGGAACAAAATTATACAGGTGAAGTAAAACAAAAATATAAAAAATTAATGGCTTGAAAATCACTTATTGGGAGAGTACTTTCCAGTATTATTTTTGTAATGTACCGATAGAAATATCGGAAACATTCCTCAAGGGGCACATGGACACACTGCCTCAAACACTTTGATTGTTTACTTTCATTTTAATTACTGCTTCTTCAAGATTCAATAAACAGAATAGCTCAAAATTTTAACTAAAATTTGAAATATCAAGGCTATTTCCCCGAAATCTTTTTTGGAACTGAAGGGGCTAGAAGTCACATCCTTTGTAGTGTATAAAACACTAATTCTCAGAAACACCGGGAATTCAGTAAAGTTTCAGAAGAAACCATCTGTGGGATATGCACACAGCAATGATGTGCACTATCAAAAACCAAGAAAAGTAGTTGTCCAACACATTAAATGTTGGCATGCATTAATATCAGATCCCTTTGAAAATATAGATCCCTACAAAGGAAGTTACTTTTTTCCAGTCAAAACCAGACTGCCCTTACTGTCCCAAAAAATTGATGAACTGCATCCTAGTACATTCAGCAAATTCTGCACGTCATAGGTAAGGTTACTGCTCTTAAAAGGGTATTTGAAGAGAATGCATAACAAGCCAAAATAATAAAGGATAATTACTATTAGTATGTGAGTATAGTTAAGGTAAAGCTCAATCCATTTTGCAAGACAACCTAGCTTCAGGTAGATGAACAAAGAAAAACTCTGACCTAACAACAAAAAGCAGTTCTTATAGCCTAAACAAGTTGTACCCTATCTATATCTCTAGATATGAAGAAAAGTCTTAAGATGCTGCTCAGAACACTCTGGGAACTGTCTGAAAGACCCTTCCTTGTGAGATCTGTGTACCAAACCCAGATGCAAAAAAGATGCTTTGTACCAGGAACATGCTTGGATCAATTATTAGGATAAAGAGCGGGAATTCAGAACATAGCAGTGGTTATATTGGCTTCAACATCTGTTCAGAAACAGACATCTATTGTGCACCACTGGCAGCAACAAGCAACTAAGATGTCTTAAGTTTCAATATGAAACTTACACAAAGATGGCTGAAACCATCCTGTAATATCAAGCTACGACACACGAAAATAATTCATCGTACTACAGCTCACATTTTAAACTTTATATAATATTAGCTCAAATATTTCACCGATAATTGAATTTAAACTTTAATTAAAGGAAAATAAGGTACCTGCCCCTCACCTGGCTGTTTTTTGCTGCTGTTCGGCACTTCTCCGTTGGTCACTGGCTGTTTATTTGTGACAGTGCTGCCTCCTGACTGGCCGTTTAATACTTTAGGAGTAGATCCCAGGTTTGCAGCTATAACTGGTAACTGCTGACCTCGTTTCAGAAGCTGTTTCTGTTCCTGGTGTCGAAATCGCGGTGGTACTTCACGAGGAGGGTATCGAGGCAAGGTCTGCTGCTGCTGACTGTTGGCTGTGGCCCGCTTGGCATTATTATTAGTGCTGGTTACTGTGGAAGTGCCGTTAGAGGTGACAGGCTGAGGCTGGCTTACACTTGTCTTTGTTTGTTCTGGCACTACCCCCACCCCCAAAAAAAAGAAAGTTGGACAAAGTTATTCATAAGAACAGCAACTCGAAAAAACTGAAGACTAAGTCAATGTTCTTAGATGTGTTTATATATTATGTAATGGCAGCATTTTTTTCTGATTCAAGTTGTAACTCATTCCCCATTAAAAGCTCTATTATCCCATAATCACACAGCTTTAATAGCACAGATCTGGAAGCACAAATATGTCTTGCTAGCACTGCTAACAAAGTTATCTCAGTTAAAGCATGCTACTACTAACAAGCCTTCTATAGCTTTTCCTGACAGATCAGCACTATGCCAGTTTATTTTGGCATTTAAACTTTATTTTGAAAAATATTTAAGTACTAAAAAAAAAATTATCTTACTCCAATGGGAGACTGAAGTGTTACATATGAAAAAATGTTATGGTCTTGCACAGAAAGAAGAAGAGGTGAACAGGACATACCAAACACATTGTTAAGACTTGCCTGCTTTATCAACCCTAAAATCCAAAAGGAAATACATTAATACCCTTAAGTCAATCTGTTGCCAGCAGGAAAAGTTAATAGCAGAAGGTAGCCCTGTACACGGCTTGGCAGGACCCTGCCGGCGTTGATAAAAAGCCAAATGTGCAACTGCAACTCCGAATTATCTTTCGGTCTTGACAGCGTGGCCACTACATGGCAAGACGAAGGTCAAATAATTTGCAGAGGTCAACTGTGAGTGAAAACACCAAACCCTATAACCCGTAGTTCAACCCTACCAAATAAAGAGAAAACCACAACATCCTCCACACCTCCACCCCGGCTGGTACAAAAGCAAAGAGGTAAGTACGGGGGTGTTCAGGTGTAGGTAACGGGTTAATAAACCAGGGTCAATGGACAGGAGGAATACTGTGAGCTACTGGATGGGTTTCCTGGTGCTACTGCCATTCATCCCAACCACTGAACAGGTAAATTGTACTTTGAATCCCTTACATTATTGACATGTTATGTATTTTTAAAATTTCTTGGATGAGACATCCGTAAAGCATGTTTACATTTACTGTGGGACTTCCAGAGATACCTCAAGACTTGATCATGACCTCCCTCAACACTGACTTACCGATGTGGTCATGTCACCATCTCTACACTGAGCTCCAGAAAATGAAACTGGCAGTTTTAGAAGTTACGAAAGGAAAAATTGTTTAATCCGTGCAGCATTCCTGCTGCTAACAGCAAGGGCACAGCTCAGTAACACAACTCCTCTGGTGACAGACATTTAAAGAGGCTCCAACAAGCTACAGGTCTCTCCTTCCCCAGCAACACAACCCCTCCTGGGCCCGTACAGCCAACAGAGGGGAAAGTGACCCAGGTTAAGAACTCATCCCCACAATTTTTTCATTGAGATCCTAGGAGAGAGGAGTTCAGGACACAAACTGCTCCAATGGCACCTCTAAGGTGGGGGCAGGCTATGGAAAAGGCAAGCACCACTGCTCAGGACCAGCAAGGGTCTGGCTCTGCACTGGTGGGTGAGGAGGCGCCCAGTGACAAACAGGGTCTCAGTTACCGTAACGCTGTATTTATTTTCAAGAACAGTTTTTTGCACATTGGCAGCATCTAAACACACACATTTTCCCCTGCTGTGCGCCATTTAATGAATTCCCGGCATGTCAGAAGCAGGAATATCATTCCTACATGCATGGAAATGTAGATTTCTGAGACTTTAATTTTTTTTTTTTTTTTTTTACTTTGTTTAAAGAACATTTCATCATTTGCTTTCAGGAAGAGATTCATGTGAATACAACATAAAAAAATAAATGAAAACAAACTCCTTAAACTTTTGTTTAAAGAAACAATTTGAATACTGTCCATGTTACTTATGGCTATAATTTTTTAAAATTTCTACTGTAATACAGAGTTACACGTTTTGAGAAAAACACAATCATGAAGGTCCTTAGAATGCAATGTCACCTAAGAATCAGGCTCTGAGTTGTGTTTCAATTGAATATTATATTTAGGCTACTTAAAAGTAGAAAAGGAAAAATTGAGAGACCTCAAATTTCAAATTTCACAGGTGGCCAGATCCAGGCCTTTGCCAGAAGTCCCAAGGGGGGAGGAGGAGGAGGAGCACCAGTTTCAGCTGCTCCCCAACACGCTCGCTCCACAGCCCCACCATCTCCCCAGCTCTGACACAGCAGTGACCCAGTGCTCTCTATTTCATAGCTGACTGGAGAAGGACAGAATTAAAGAGAGGAATGGCCAAGACATAAGTCAATTTAATGTACAGAGCACGGGGAATAGAAGGTATTCAAAAGCTATTAGATAAATTGGCAACTTGATAAAAATCACCAACACCGCATCAGATTCCATCAGTTTAAGTAGTTACCTATATTGAATAAAAGGTAACTCAGATCAGATTCCTTACACAATGCTCTGATGCATATGACAACAAATTAGGATCAAAACCTGAATTTCACAAATACAAAGAAGTCTTAAACAAATCCATTTCCATGTATTCCTTTTCAAATTTCCTGGTTTAAAAATAACTTAAGCCTTGGGGGAAAGGAGGAGGAGCTATTTTAGCAAATAGCTAAGAATTTGTCAACAATTTAAGGCATAAGCATTTCTGTGGTCTAGGTACCGCAACAAGCTTTGAAATTTAAAATAATAATATTTTTTTTCATACTACAATCTGTGCAGCTACTGCCCAAATCTTAACTTTTTGATCGATCACACTATGCCTTCTGCTGCAACTGATTCATGCTAATTACTCTTTACAGTTTAAAGCACAGTTCAGCCTACACCTGAGCTGTGCTGACAGTGATACGCCAAAACCAACCACTTTTTGCAGCCAGTGTATCATTATCAAGCCAAGAGAGCAGTCACACAGGACTGGCACCACTTAGGGACACAGACATCCTTCAGCATTCTGCGTACTGTATTTTTTTACTGTCAGTTTAAGTGGAAAGTACCCCCCACTTGAAGAGATTTTTAATACAACACCCCATGACTCGGTCAATGAGAGAGATTCAGTTTTCTATACTACTACCACCGTTCACAATTACTCCTCTCGGATGAAGTAAAATAATTTCTATCTGACATTTCACGAGACATCCAAACAGAGTTTCAAGTAGTGTGCTTAGGGCAGTACTGCAAGGAAGCAACGTTAATACTTTACTTTCCTAATTAAAGCTACTTTAAGACAAAGTGCGTGTTCTAACAGAATCCAAGGGACTTGCAGGTATCCGAACCACTGTTGACTATAAAAGAGTGCAACTAATAAACAAGCTTCATTCTGCCAAGCCAGCCCCTAAACTACGACATCAACAACACTTCACAAACAGTTTAAGAAAATGGTATTTCTCACATATTCTGTGCATTCATTTCCTCAGCAAACACAGTAATTCTTTCCACTAGGATCAGCAAACTAACCAGAAATCTACCAGATAATACAGTTACACTAAAGTATCCGCAGAGTTTACATTCGTATGTTAATTTCAAACTGAAATTAACCCGAAGTGCAACAGAATTCCCTTGCCTTCACTTCCCTAAGTACCACAGAGTAAATTTTGAGCTATACAATTTACCCCATCCAACATTTTCTGGTCCACAACTTCTCAGAAGACTAAATAATACATTAATATTCCAATATGGCTACTATAAATTCCAACACCCCTTAATCATCATCTTAGTATTTTCATTTGTTATAAACAAGCTGCCTGATTAATAAAAGTTTGTTCTGCACACCAGTATTTTATTTTGAATCATATTAAGGCAGAAAGAGAATATTAACAGACTTACAGTCTAAACGCAGTTAATTTACTTGACTAGTAACAGCGAGTTTACAGAAATTAATATTAAAAAATGAGAGATTTTCATAAAGAACAAACCTGCTGAAAACCCACAAAGCAGGGGATGGAGAAGTTAAGAGTTTACAGAGAGATTCCAAAGAAAGACGCTTCCAACTTGTGTTGCTTTCCCACTCTGCAGATTTCATTAGAAAATGGAGGAGAAGCATGGTGTCATTTTACTGCTCCAGGAGCTGCTGCCAACTCCTCCTGGAGTAGGGGCCCAGTCACTTAAACTCCCCCTCCAATAAAAAAAAAAAAAAAAGGAAGAAAAAAAGGCAGCTGTTTGAATAACTTTAATGCAGATGGAAAACAGTTTCTCACTCGCACAAAACCAGCCTACAAAGATCAAATCGGCTCCTAAACCACACAAAGAACAGCACCAAGCTGTCATTTAAATGTTTCTTCTCGCTGCTGCCGAAGCTGACCTCTTAAAAATGTATTGTAAGGCTCCCTCCCTGCGTGTCATGCCCCAAAGAGTTGTCAGTGCTGGAATGCTGAAGGGCAAACAGAGGAAGTCTGGCTTTTTCAAGCTGACACACGTAAGATGTAGTGCTAGAATTTTCGTTGTGGAAAAAATGGCCGCAGCTGTAAGCTCAGCTAGCTGATCTGGAAAATATCTAACTGTTTGCCAATTCATTAACCCCTGAAGATCCGCACAAAGGTAAGCTCGGTGCCATTCCTACGGGTGAGTTTAACAGCAAGCATTTGCAATTCCGTTCCCTTTCTGCTCTTCGCTTTCAAGATTTAAAAGCTAACGTAACAGTTTTTCCAATCAGTAAAAGCAGAGTTAGGCAAGTGAAAAAAAAAAAAATCCGACAAAAAAACCAGAAGAGTTAGTGTATTCAGGCAATTTTGCTTCACAGAGAAGAAAATGAATAAGAAGTTTCCAAGGTGGGAAATATGAGTCAAAGATTTCAATTCCACACCCAGCTATTTTTAAAAGCACTTTCCGTTTCAATGGTTGATTCAAAGTTTATTCTGTTCTGCAATAAAAGTAGTACTTTATGCCTCTGCCTTCTACAAAGCAGGGGAATTCAGAACTGGAGATTGACAGATGTTTTCAGCTCTGGCTTGTACCGTTTCACACAGCACAAAAGCATTGGAACAACTAACCACAACACTCGCATCAACATCAATATTACTGTTCAAATTTCATGAATTACCTCACTGGGGTATTATGTACATACATTAAAGTGTCTGCAAAAAGATATTTCATCTTGTAATGAAATCTCATTCTGTGGAATTACACCATGATTACTGAAGTGAGCACAGACAACAAAACTCAAACATTCTCCTCAAATAGCATTTACTTTAGTGCTTGGCTTATCATTAGCTACTCGTGGCCACAGTGCAGTTTGCACAGTCCTCTTTTAGGAGAAATTCAGGGTAAATTGATTTGTCTGTCTTTAATAGCACTGACATTAAACACAGCAAAAATACATATTTTACCAAGCCAGAAGGAATACCACAACAATTGACAATTCTACAGTATTCTCAACAAATAAGGACTTTCAAATGACACTTATTTTGTCCTAAAATAGCAGTACAAGAGCACTTGGAGGGCACTTGTCGATGGAGGAGTTTGCTATTCTAGCTGCTGCACAAATAGAGAAACATTCCACTTAGCAAGTAAATAATACATTCATCTCTAACTCCTATGAACTTTCTCTTCCGTCTTTTAATAAAACCAGATGTATAAAACTAGACAGGTTAGAATATTTGAAATCCACAGGAATGACATACATGCATTTTTAATGACGATACTACAGTATTAAAACGCTACTTGTACCAGAAGCATTTATATTAGTATCATCTTCATTATTTCCATTCCTAAACCTGAACAGGAGAAAAAAATCAGCACTATTAACTTCCTCAGAAGGTGGTCTTATAATTTTACATGCACACTGGTAGCTACTTCAGCTGGTACAAAAGCAATTTCTACCTTAGCTAAAACAACATTTTAGAGCCATCCAAACTACGCTTAAAACCAAGAAATAACCTCCATACCCACCCCCACCACTTAACCAGCTACTTTCCTGAAAGAAGGAACATAATTCTGAATTATTTAGAGATCCTATACTCTTGTATTTTATCTTCAGCTCATGCACAAAATAAATTATTTAAGACATTAACGCGATGGAAACTTGGAAACTAATGAAACATTAATTTGCATCCTGAATGCAAGCAGGCAAAACTGTTGAAACAATGAAAGAGCTACGTGCAACTCAAGCAACGAATTTGTTCCTATAGAAACTGTTGCAAAAAGTTGTGTATCTGAACCGCATAATGTCTGCTCTTCTTCAGAGGGACTGCCAGCCTGCGTTCCTTTGACAACTCCAAATTCCTGCTAAACTTCCTGAAATAGCCTTTTTAATGATAATATTAACATTAAAGTTGGAACTTAACACTTCCATTAGTAAACATACGGCCTCCAATAAGAGGAGAAAATGGAAAAAAAGAAAAAAGAAAAAAAGATTTACTCTGTCCTTCAAAAGAAAGGCATTTTCTTTCAATTTGAAGATTACCATCAGGTAGCCGACTGAGCAGAATTACTGCCCTCCCATCTCCATGCTATTTTTAGCCCTTTACAGCCCCGTCCCTGACGTGAGGCATGGACGCCACGGCAGCACAAGTACATCGGTCAAATGTTCACTCAAAATGGACGTTACTATTTGCAGCAAAGTATTTTATCATTTTCCTTCTTCGCTATCTTTTCAGATATGTTTTATTACTTCAGAATAAAACCAAACAATTCCATAAGTCTTTAAAACTGGTATATTATCTTAGAAGCCTCATGGCAGGAATATACAGAAGAAAGCAAATGCTTAGCCTGTAGTTCAAACGCAATTCCATGCACTGCTTGAAAAAGGATGCTTTGAAACACATGTGAAGAGTATTTATTAAGTATAATACTCTTCCAGCACTTTTATTAAGTATACAGTTCTACATCTACAGACAAACATAGAATTCCCAACTGTTTTCAGTGACCAGAGTCAGGCTGGAACCCACAATCAGTCCAATGAACCCCACAGGATGGTTCCACATAGAGAACATGAACTTCCATTACTGACATCGGCTACAGGGATGGTGCCACCATTCCACCACCACAGTGCTCTGGCAGCTCCCTCTATACTCCATAATCAAAAAATCAGCCTTCCCAAAGCAGCACGTAGGAGACCTCCCCAGGACACAGAACCCAGGCTGCCCCCACAGAGCAGTGTCACACACTGACAACCTAAAGTCCTACTAAATCTATTTATTTTCTTTTCTCCATTTAAACACACACGCTAAAGTATACACAGCACTGAAATAATCTAGACATAAATGTGTCTCCTGCTACCTGGCAACTGGTACTGCAGTCCTCGGCAGGAGAACAGGCACATTTTTTAGGTAGAGAACCTGCCTCCTCCATTTCAACCACATACCAATTAGGATGTGGCTTCAAACACACACCTCAGTAGAGGAGACTTCCCTTTGTTTCTTTGCCTCTTCTCCAGCACAGTATGTCCTCTACCGTTTTGCTACCTTCATGCCAGAACAGCACTTCAAACACTTTTTGATTTTTCCAACAGTAATTGCATCTCTGCTAAGCAGGGCTTCCGAGCTCCTGTTTCTACCACTGCTCAAGTGAGTATTAAATTAAAGCCAATGCTCCCAGAAAACAGGGATTCAGCAAGCACTCCACTCGATCGCTTATCCAATTATTATCCACTTCCCAACTAACAGGTTATGTGCTAGAATTAAAGAAAGTGAAAAGAATCTTTTTTCCCCCCCTTACAGAAGCTGACTGGAATGGAGATCTGTATAAAAACCACAAACATTCAGAATAACTCCAGTGTTCCCAGTCTGCCACTGAACATCGACATTACAGCTTTCATATACTGTCATCTTGTTCATTTTGCCAGGATGATCTCTCCCCATGCAATAGTTAGTTAAAACTAGACATATCAATTACTTGTCTACCAAGTTCCCAAACCCAGTTGCACTTAGGATATTTGGAAATTTTCAAACAGATCCATTGTGTGGATCTACACATGGCCATGATTAAAGCGTCAGTGTTTGTACACTTTTCAAACAAAGCAAAAAAGGGGAAGAAAAAAACAAGTAAGGAAAAGAACTCAAGACATATTACGTACATGCCTGGTGCTGTATAAGTAATTAAATATGGAAAATAGGAAGAACAGAAGACTCCAATCAACACTTTGCCATTACTCTTCTAGTCCTTTGTGGTCACCATTTGAAAAAGTGCAACTGAGTTTCAAGGAGACCCCACTTTTTAGTTTGAGAAGAGCTTTCAGGTGCCCCATTTGATTCAACGCATTTAAAAATGCAGAAATAATACATAGTATAGAAATAACTCTAAAGTAACTTACCTTTGATTTTTTGTTCAATGGCCTAGAACAAGAAAAAAGAAGTGTCAGTGATTTGTGCAGATAAGAGAAAAACCACACGCGCACGTGCCATTTCACAAAGCAACATTAGCTTTTGACTTCCCTCTTTTAAAATATTTTAAAGTTATTTAATTATCTACTTCAGAAGTGTCTCTCTAACCAACCCATGCCTATTATTCCTTATGCCTAGAAAGCTGTTTAAACGGTATAGAAGACAAAATTAATTTGAAAGATAGCTACATGAAACAGACTGAATTAAACTTGCAAATTAAGATGTTTGAAGTGAGTTAAAAACTGTGCCTGGAAGCAAGGAACCTCCGCCACTTCTATTGCAAAATACAGCAGGGGAAGAGGGAGGGACCTAGGAATTTAAAGGAAGAAAATAAATGCAAAAGCTTTAAGCCTTTCATTTCCAAGATTCAACTGGTTACACCTGTGATACAGCCAAGATGAGAGATCTATTTGAATAAAGTTTTATCACATGATAAAAACAGGGAGAGAAATATTTCTTGTAAGAAAGTGCACCTTAATTGTGCAGTTTTAACTATAAAACATAGTGAAACTGACTTCATGAAGGACCTCTCAAAAGCACAAATCATAGTTCTTCCTATCTGAAACTAGAGTTTTCTTAATTACCGCTTTTAAAATGCACTAATGCCAAAGCAAAATGAGATTTGGTTTGATATGGTCACTTTGGTAGCTGCATACAACCCCACTTTAATTACCATACTGCATATATTCATAGTATGCAATAAATCTGTGGTAATACTTAAGCTATGATTGTCTATAATTAAATTCTTGAGGAGAGGAGAAAAGAGAGAGCACATATGAATGCAAGAAAAGTGTATTGATTCACTGATTTGATGTAAGGCTTGTTTAGATTCAGACATTAGCATTGTTAGGGCTGACTACTGAAACTTTATTGATGACTCTTCAGTGCCACAGCCTCATTTCTCTTAAGGAAATCAAGAGTACATTAACAGAAGATCCCTCTTTTTCAACTTCTTAAACTGACGAATAGAAAAATAAGCTATATTGTCTGATACTTCAAAATGTAGACTCTTGCTCCCTAGAAACCTTGAGCAGAAGCCTTTATTTTTTTATTTATTTATGCTTTTAAGAGATTGCTAAAATAGCTGAAGACTGGAAAATCCACCCTACTAACAGTAACGCATCAGCCCCTGGAATTAAGAAAGCAAAACCGAAGCCAATGGCTGCTTATACAAGTGTATTGAAAACCCCACACCACCTTCATTTTCAGTTTTATCCATCTTATCCATATTACCCTCACTCCTCCAACACCACTGCCCCCCTTTCCTCATCTTCCAAAAGGCAGTTGCTGTACTTGGGGCCACTACATAATACCACAACTTTTCATTATACTCTTTGTTCAATACAACTGGTTAAAAAATCAAAATATTTTGAAGACTTGGGAACTTTTGTATGCACTTCAACTCCCAGGTACTGTATGCACAGCAGTTGGCTTTGCATCAAGTGTTCTGACCACATTTTTATACAATCATAGAAAGGTAAATAGAACACAACAGTTGGTGTCCCACGAAAGCTGCTCAGCATCAGGATGCAAGCACAGAATAAACCTTCTCTAAGTTAAGTGTTATACCTCTGATTGCTGCTGTTATTTTTCTATTCCTTTTAGTTCCAATGATTAAAAAACTAGAGGACATATAAAACCCAAGCATTAGCTTTTTCTTCCACAGTATGATTACATGATGCCTTTTCAGTTCTTGCCTTCCCTATACAGGTGTTTAGAGCTTACTCTGGAGAGTGTGTAATCTCACCCCCCTTCCCAGCTGTGACTTGAGTTAAAAAAAATAAATCAATTCATCAGCTTGGTACTTTACCCATGAACAGGAAAATGAGACAATTTATGCTGTTTCTGACTATCCACAGCACCCAGAGAGATCAGTGAAGAGAAAGGGTCATAGGATAATGCTACTGACTTCTTTTTATACTAAGGTGCTATTCTCTAAAAGAAAAAAAAATTGAACATATTTCATATTGCACGGTTAAATGCTTTAAAGTTTTTGCTAGTGAGCCTATGGTTGATAACACAAACCGGTATGTTCTTCAGAGATCAAACAGAAAAAGTTAGCTTGCAAAACAAAAAAGAGCAATTCTGGCCAATCTGAAACTATTCATGAATATTAAAAGAACATAAAAGGCATCCTGCCTTCCTTGTGACCCACATTAACAAGTTTTCATTTTAATCTAGAATCAAGCCATGTTGGTATTAGGACCTTTTTTTTTTTTTTTTCACAGGAAAGTTAACTGGCAGTTTGTTACCATGTTTTTCAGAGGTATATTCTCTTAAATCTAGATAAGGTTTAAGCCTCTCCAGGAATGCAGATGAGCACCCTTGTGGCATCCTACTCCCTTTTTCCATAGAAGCCGCTTAAATTCCTGATACATAAAATCTACACACTCAACATTTTGTTACTCTGAGAATACAGGACATCCATAAAGACCTGTGGCTTTTGAAGAACAGTCTATCACGTGCTCCACGGCACAAGAAAGTGAAAGCAAAAGTAATTTTAGGCAAAGGTCTAATCTCTTCACTTTCAAAAAATATTTATGCATTTATTTCTCCTAAAAATTTCACTCTCAAATGTGTCTTTCAAACTCATGAAAAAACTAAATTTTGGGGAAGTCAGTCAGCTATGAAGAACCACTTGTTTAAAAAGATTCAAATTCTGTAAGTAAACCAGCTCCTTTCTCATTACAACTTCTGATTGAAAAAGAATTCCAAGAGGAAAATGAGGTGTAATTTTGCAATTGAGGTCCAAAAATTATTATACATCTTTGAAGTCAGCTACTGAAAAAAACCTCTCATTCTGAAATATGAGCAAACACCTCTTCTTGGAGTACCCCCCCAATACTATTTAATTTATATTTGTTGCAAGAGTAGACATATCTAATTTTGTACAGGTGCACAACATACACCTTTATTTAGGCCAACAAACAAGGAGAGCTGACTATTGATTTTTTGATCATATAACAAATATCTAGCATTAGTCAATGGAATCAAAGAAAAACTGTTAAGCAGGTTCACTTTGCTACCACCAGGTAGCAAACAAACCTGAAACAGACACGTTTTTAAATAACATTTACAAGCTCCTCTCTCAAGCTTAGGTCAGTATTTAGAATCAATGGCCATGATTAATAACTTGACAGGAAACAAGAATTTCGAAGTGTTTACAAGCATTTCTGTGATGTTTCTATCCCCAAACACCTCTGCTGTCAATATTTTCATTTTTTGTCCACCTTCCCTAATACAAATTGTCTTAAGACACCTGTTTCCATACTAAAGGATAAGAAGATACTATCTCAAATAAAAATTATTATACTAATAAATGCAGTAAGACTGATAAGTTTTCAAACTTGAAACTGTTTCAACTGACAATCAGGAAAAAGAATGGTCATCTCAGAAGAATATTTAATCTCTGAAGAAATCATACATAAAGCCAATTAAAAGGTTTGATAAGTCAGTTACCACTAAGTAACTGACAGTACATGTGAAGTTAAAACATTAAATTAAAAAGAAACCACTTCTGAATAACAGCAGCTAAACAAATATTTACTAGTGATGAAATAGAAGTCACCCATAAGCACAGGGGTTTATTTTTTAATGTTCAACATACCTTTTTTTGAGCAGCTTCCTTCTTCTTCTTGTCTTCTTTTCTCTTTTTCCTTTCTTCCATCAACTGTTCTTCCTCTTCTTGCACTAAATCCCTGAACCACACAGTTTGTAATTAACTCTCCCAAAATACAATCTGTACACACTTAGATTCATTTTAGAACAATTATTTCACAGTGACACAAAAGGAACTGGGGAATTTTACTTCTAATTGGATAATATTTCTACAGGGACTATGTACTTTCACTGCAAATCACAAGTGACAAAACTTTAAGAGCAGATGCAGTGTCAAGGTACATGGAAGATTTTCTTTTTTTTTTTCTGAAACTTACAATGAAGGCTTAGACACTAATTTGATTTAAAAGCCAGAGCAAATTCAGATGTTATTTAATCTCTACCTGCTATTGTGAATTCGCATGACTGAGCTCTCACACACCACATTTCCCCTCTGTCACACGCAGTCGGCTCTGACCCAGCACGGAGTTTGACTAAACCCAGGATAAGCCAACAGCAGGTTCCTCCCCAGCCCCGCACACCCTTTGCCACCAACACCAGTGCCTGGACAGCCCCGCAGCGACCCACACCAGCTCCCTGGTCTTAAACACAGCCGACATATATACATTCTCCTGCCAGAGCAGTGAGCTAATTCCACTGGCTATGCATCTGTATGACATGAAGGACGTATGAACTAGCAGGAACACAAACTGAAGAGCACGGTCAGAGCAGGGCTTTGAATAGAGCTTGCAGTTTTAGACCACGTCAAAGGAGTGACAGAACTATAACTTGACAAACGTGAAAACAAAACCTGTTACATTAATTTAGATTTGCTTAATACAAAGTTTTACATGCTAAAACAGGAGGCTTAGCAGCAACACCACTTTCCAGATTATACTACATTCTCTTAAAAGCAGAATTCAGCAAAGGCAAGACAAAAGGGAGAACGTGGAAAGCATAAAAAGCAGAAAGAACTAAAGGCACGCAAGCACATTTGCAAGCCATCAGGGTCAGTAGGAACCAATTCTGACACAAATTTAATGATAACAAAAAAAGAAACTTTTCTTTAAGTCCATGCTTGGAGAGATGAGAATGAGAACCAACTCCACACAAACCGACAGAAAAGACTGTGGCAACAGGCAGACAAAACCGCATTTGGGCTAACTGTGCAAAAAGCTTGTGACAACATGGAATGTACAATCAAAGATCACTTGTTTCATACATGAGAATAAAAACAATTGCTCACAAAAAGAACGATTCTTAAGGTTAGAATGCAACAATAAATCTAAATATAAAAATAACACAGTGGCGGCAGCTTGCTTTTGTCAGAAGACTGAGACAGAGGGAGAAGGAGCCTACCATTATTCGGTTACTTCAAAGTTTGAGATTGGGAGCATAAAGCTGTTCTGTGTACTAGAAAGCTTACTTGCAAGGCTCTTCTTTGCCATTTCAGGGTCAGGAATGTTTCTGAGCTCAAAAGCTTGGAAGCTTTTAGCTCACAAGCCCTGACCATATAGTCAGGTGGACAAGATTAAAAAATAGGTTGAAAATGTTTTTCCAGATCTCCTTCTGAAGCATAGATCTAGGTTACAACACACATCCCTCTGATGTCCTGAATCTTAAAACTAGTTCCACCACACATCTACTTTCTCACTGGGCAAATCACAGCCTTCGGAGACATCCTAATTCCCATGATACTTTGAATAGGATGTGGGAACAAACTCCACACATTTTGACTAAGTAAAAGAAGAAAGGAAGAATTTTACTCTTTGAATAACCTTCAGAGATTAGTGTAAGTCCTCTCTTTTAAATGAATGTTTCATATGTAACTGGTGTTCTCCCAAACCCCTCCACACTTTCTATCCGATCAGCTGCAGCTAAGGTAACAGGAGCTGCTCAGCTTCAAAGCTGCTGTGGAGAGCTCTGGACAGTAAAACTTTAAATTAGAGTCTCGTGGGTTATTTACTGTTGCTAAAGAAAAGCTGAGAAACAACTGATGGAAGGCAATTCACACCTCTGTTTGTGACAAGTGGTCTTGTCTGATGCCTATCTCCAAAATTCAGCTTTGAACATTAAAAGCTCTGTTTTTATCTTTGCCGTGCTTTTCACATACTAAGCAAGGCAGAACAGGAGAAGAGATTTTATTACACAATTACTTTGAATGTATTAAAATCTCCTTTAAAAAAAGTTACCCTCATTCAGTGCCATATAGTTGCACATACGTTATCAAACAGAAGAACACCTTGTTATACAAAACTTTGTGGGGAAAATGAACTAACAACGTCAATACTGGACACTCAATGAGTGATTTGCTTCTGCCTAGAAAAGCTGGGCTCCTTTTTAACCCCAAACTACCTACAACTACAAACCTCCAGTTTCAAATAAGATAATTATATATGTGTTAGAAGCAATGCCAATTGAATACAGTAAAACACAAGTTATTGCAACAAGTATTAAAATTGTAATTACTTTAGATATATAAATAATTGCTTAATTCTACTTTTAACACAGATCAAGCCCCTTTCAAAATGAATGCAGGCATCAATCTTGGTTTGTTTTTTTTTTTTTAATTTTTTTTTAAAAACCTACATGTGACTTCCAGTTCCCAGTTGCCCAGTTCCACTGTGGCAAATTCATATAACTTTCTCACTTTTTAATTAGACAAAACAGCACTCTTTCAGCACCTGCCTCTCATTATAGGTAGTGCCAATGTAAGTATTACTAAGCAGCTCATCAGGTCTTCACTTTATGGTAGCCAACGACTTACTGTATTTTGCATTCTGAATAACACTGCCCTTCTTCTGGAAGATGCGACCACACTATTGCAGCCCATTTGAGTTCTACCCTTTAAACTTCAAAACTGTTCTTTTCTCCTATTGTGAGATTCTTCAACAAGATGTTGAAAGTGGTTCCCCTCCCAGCAGGGACAATGCCGTAATAACGATACTTGTATTTAAATTTCAAAGCTTGTGGCCACTTGGCTATAATTAGTTTAAAACAAAAAGATATATGGTAGTACTTTCACATGACATTCATTGTGGAAGAAAAAAAGCCAGCAATACTTAAAATATTATAGAGTACAGGAACTCCTGAGACTATTAGCATTAGCACACGAGACAATCATGAGATTGCATTTTGAGTAATTGAAGCATTTTTCTCAAAGGTACTTTAATTACTACTAATACTGCCAGACAACAGCTATAGTCGATCTAGATGGTAAAAAACAATTTGTCCGGAGGGAGTAAAGTTTTATATTCACAGAACAAGTATTTCTTTATTTAATTACAAGTATCTTTTCTGATTTCTCTCTGTAAACAGAAAACCTTTGGAGCATGGCTACATGTATCTGCACAGTAACCAATGCAAACAGACATCAGTGTTCATCCCTACTTTGTTCTCACTGCAAATCCCGTTTCATTCTCTACTTGCACATTTTCCCAGTGCTCCCTTCTGTTGGAATAACACTGATTTATTGCATATCCAGCATCCCTTTTCTCCTCTACCACTTTTAGGGTGAATGTTACAAGTCCCCATCAACTCATGCTGTATGTGTTAACAAAAGCCGCCTGACACTGCAGGTATTTACCAGAGGTAGAGCAGCAGCAGCTTTGACAATGAGCAGCCAAACAATACCAGTATTCTTTCCACCACACACATACAGTAACGTGCCATACAGACCACCACTTTAAAAAGTTTCCACAGACAAAATTCTGTCTGTTAAGATCTTCTAATAACAGAAAAGTTATTTCTTTTTTTCAAAAAAAAAAAAATGTTTCTGATGTGTTAAGATATGGGAAAAAAACCCAAAACCTACAAATGTTATTCCTGAGACCTCTCTGTATTCCAGTTGCATTGCAAGACAAATCACAAACCATCAATTACAACTTCACTATTTTGCACTTTATCATACTTTTATCATCTGGCTCCAAGATTCATTTAGGACTGTCACTGCAAAAAGCAATCTTGCATTTGCAATTAGGTCTCAAAAACTATTTCACTAAGAGGTTAGTCACGTAACTACAGGAAAAAACTACAGTTGGCCAATTTCATCCCAAGGCAATCCCTTGGATACTTTGCAAATCTGAGGTAATGAGTAACCCACAGTGACGTCTGTGCATTATAAAGGTGACACATAAGTCAGTTTTGTCCATCACTGACTGGCATCCTGAGCATTTGCAACCAAATTGACATCGGTAACACTGACCCTCCCTTTGAGTTAATTTGGAACAGACCAATTTTTAACAGGTAATTTGGATCAGTAACCAATACAAGAAGCGTGTAGGTCTGAAATCCGTCTAGAAAAAAACAGCTTCTATATATCACAGTCCATTTTTGACAGAATAGACCCTTCATTTCCAGTTGACTTCCATCCAAAGAAGAGTCACTGACTTGTTATTCAGGAAGGCAGTATTTCCTGAGGTACCACTGAGAATAAGAGACATCTAATCCAACAGATAAGGCCAAGTACCATATCTTCCTCCCACGGCCAGGAAAAGTCATGTCCACAGCCCTTCTCCTCTCACAGCCTCGTTGCCTCTGTGCATAACACACAACTACCCCACACGTGTGCTGCTGAGCTGTGTCAACCCCCCAAAGCCCCAGTTCAACACCCACGTCCTGTGAGCAGTTCCCTGCCCACCTTCTCCTAAGACCACCCCAGAAAAAAGCACCACCACAAAGGCAGGGTGTGCAGCGGGAATTCCTGTCACCTTCCCACAGCGTCCTCTTTCCCAAAGGATTTCCAATAACCTGAGAAGAATTCTAAGAGTTAAGAAAGCCACTGGCACCTTCTAGATTTGTGTAACAAATTTCAGCGTGTCACATGCCAAAACTGTATTAACTGAAAAATCATTCAGCTTTTAAGAGAAAGCTATAGCACTTTAAAGAGCAAGCAGAATGCAAAAGAATATTTTCACAGAAAGAGAAAAAAGGGAACTTGTCAATACTGTTACAACTAAATCAACAAGATTTTATTTCATTTTTAGAATACAGATGCCAACAACTAAGATTCTAATACCTCTGGACTATTCCATCTCCAACATCTTTTTTTTGTTTCCACACAGGAACAATAAAAATCAAAAATTATGACACAGTGATAATTCTATTTTCATGTATTTTAGAAAAATAGACCTTAGTTTATAAAGCCATCTTAGAACACATTAAAAAAAACCCACAAAACTATGATTAGTATCAGGATCCTAGGCAACTTCTGAAAAAAAAATTACCCACCTATAGTTCATAACATGTTTTTAAAAGACTATTAGATTACCATCATAATGTTAAATCTCAGTGACTGGAAAGCAAAACTAACCCATCATACAATTAAATGACAACAACAGTAAAGCTCTTACTGCCCATGTTCTTCACTGAAAACTGAATCTTTCAAGGAAGGCAGTCCTATTACCACTACCCTCTTACATAAACATAAGCCTGAAATACAAATTCAGATTTGACTATTAAGTCATCACAGTCTAAAGCAAAACTCCCAAATTTCTATCTCTGACAGCTGAAAGCACAAGTTTCCTTTATTCTCTCTAACACATTAATACACGGCCCTCTCAACACCCAGCAAACGATAGTATTTATGCATCAGATTCCAACACCCATTAGAACATATAACAAACAAGCTACATTTTTAATGCTACTCTTTGAGAAACAGAAGTGTTACGTAGTATTTCCCATTTATCATCTTAGACTTTAATAGCCACCTCTTCCTGCTAAGTACTCAACACTTCATATTATTCTTTGTGTGCAAACTATCAGCAGCTTCATGTTACTTTACGGCACGTAACAAGAAACATGGCAGGAACCCAGTCTCATAGTAACAAAGCCAGAAAAGCAGCAAGTTCTTTTGCTGGGCTTTTGCCTATGTCTGGGTAGATTTAATCCATCGACCCGGTATGGCAAAAGTGCTTGTAGCAGCATGGTCGGTCAGCTGGCTAAATGGAAAGGAATGACTGAGAACTCAGATTAATAACATGAATATATAAACAGCTTTCTATTATTTCCCTTCTCAGCCATCCAACTTTCACTAAAACACACGTACAGGGAATTTCTTTTTCCTCCTATATAATTGGATTAGCTTGCCCAAGGTTAAATTGTCTTCGCAGAAATGCAAACCTTATTTTTCAATTTAGATCAACTGAAAATAAAATATCCACACCATACGAAATTCACATTTGAGACTGGAGCAAAGGCCTTCAGTTTAAATAGCTTAACTTGAAAGGTGCTTTATTTTCAAGTGAGACCAAATGAAAATGAATGTCTTCTTGATCTCAGGAGAGACTGCACATTTGATGGCCCTGAGAACATACAAGTAGAAGCTGCTATTATCTGCATAGAATCATAGAATGGTTTGGGTTGGAAGGGACCTTAAAGATCATCTAGTTCCAACCCCCTGCCACAGGCAGGGACACCTCCCACTAGAGCAGGTTGCTCAAAGCCCCATCCAGCCTGGCCTTGAACACTTCCAGGGATGAGGCATTATTTAAGATCAACTGAGTGCCAGATAAATATTTACCACTATTTATTTTAAAAATATTTTTTCTCCGATTCTATGTACCTCAGCACAATTCTTGTTTGTATAGGGGGAAAAAACCCCAACAGACTACCAAAATGCTTTACTCAGTTAAGCCATTATAAAAAGGGAAAGTACTTTTAAATCTTCTAGGACAAGGTATCACGTTGGCAAGTGCCTTGTGATTCTGGGTGATTTTGACACGAAGTCTTCAACTTCATTACTTTCACAATCACATGCCATTAAACAAAAAGCAGCTACATTCTTACACATTCACTACTACTTCTTTGTCTTAAGTTCTGACAATGCTAATTTTCTTTTTGTTGGGCTTGATTTGCTCTTTGGCTTGCAAACTGGAAAAAAGCTGCAATGCTCAGAATGTAAACATTTCAGGTAATATTTACATCGAATCATATTTTACTTACTACTTTAGTTCTTGAAAAAAAATTCCATTACCCTGTAATTTCAAAAGCTCCAGCTTGGCATTATAAAAATATCTGGGCTGAAATAGACCTTTTTAACCCCTATTCTTACATTACAGAAGAAGAGAACTGAGTATACCTATATTTTCCCTGGAAGACATACTGACGATGCAATAATTACTGTTTGTGCAGCACACTATCTTTGCTGTTATGATATATAAAAAGGAAACATGTTATGCCACATATAAAACTATAATTCTAGTTACCTCACCGAGGAAATTATGGTTACAAGAAGAATTTTGACACATATTAGGATCTAAGACATCGCACTGTGTTATTATGATTTGAACTCAGTATTTATCTTTGAGTGGAAGTGTGTTTTACTTGCACACAGCGAATTTCAACACTGAAATAAACCAGGCTGCCATTCACCATTAATACCAGTTACCTGCCATTCACCATTAATACCAGTTACCTGCCATTCACCAGAACCCAACTTCCCGTGCAACAGAATCGCATCGGTTGGGTTTCTGGATTCTACAAGCCAGCACTAACAGAACTGCCTCTCCACGAACACTGCTAGAGATGCCAGCACTGGTACAGATGCTCACACACAGTGTTTGGCAGCCAAGCAGGCACCTCCAAAAAACACTTTGAAAGCACATTAAAGTCACGCTGCCCCACAAGATGGTGCTAGCACATTTTTAAAGGCGTTGCCACCACCACCAACAAACGCTTGCAGAAGCCTCGAGGCTGTGAAGGGATTCTCCCAAAGGAATTGCATGTTAGGTGTCCTTTGAAGCACTTCAAAGGCTGCAGGCAGCACTGGGGGTTCTGATGTCACTGCTACGGCCCCCCACGCTGAACACACGGAGTGGCCAAGCACTGGGCTGGCCACAGCCAACAGCAGGCAGGGGGTCACTTTGCCGCTGGACAAAGGAGACCAGTTAAACAACCAGCCACCCTCTTACTGGCCCTGCGTTACTAACCGATGGAAAAAGATAACTGTGGACCTCCTACCCATAATACTACGCAAAATAAAAATAAAAGTCAGAATTAGAAGCGATTATATACATTATCTGTTGAAACCACTCTAAAATTTCCAGTGACAAATATATGAAATAAGTTTTTTTGGGAAATAAATAAATAAGTCCTTCCCACCATTTGCTTTTCTTCTAGTTATAAATTAACTTGCAATGCTACAGGTGGAACACTGCCAGATAATTACCTTTAAGTATTTGGAAGTGAAAGATTTTTTACAATTCTGCAAAGGCAGCAAACATGTATGTGTGCATGCACTGTGTATTCAACCTATGTCTTATATCGTACACAGACTTCCTAACATATTCTGAGACTTTAAGTTCTGATAATTTTTCTGTATTCTGACCTACAAGTTCCCTAATCTTTACATTTTTTAAAATTACGCAATTACATAAAACTGCCAATAAGAATGATTTCTCAGTTTCTATAAAAAACCAATAGCTCACTTTTCTACTAAAGCATCATTATATAAGAATCAACTATAAAATATGTATTTTGATTAAAAATAGATCCTGCAATTCCTTTATCAATGCTTCCCTTAAAATATCATACTACACCAAAAAGAGAACTCTTCAAGCTTATGGCATAGAAACCAGTATTTAGAAGTTAACAAAAAAATCCCTAAATCCACCAGTGCCTTAAATGGAAACACTCTGGCAACTAAACCCACTCAGCATTTTAAACAGCAGCAAAGAAAGCCTCAGGCACCAATAACAAAACAAAAACACTTATTTACAGATGTTGCGCGTGTTAATTCTTTCCAGCTATTAATATATAGAAGAGGTGCTGCCAAGCTAAAAACTGAAACAATTACTTCAATGAATAATTAATTAGTAAATGCGTGTCAGCTACTTTCTTTTTTGCTTTTAAATACCTCAGTCTTTAAATTATCACCCTAAAAGCAAAGTGATAGAATTCTACCTCCCATGTCTACCACTACCAATTACTTGGAATACACTCGTCTTTCTCCTTTTCCTAACACAGAAGCTGGCTCAATAGAACTGTGTTCCAAACTACAAGCTCTATCAATATGCCATAGTTCTGGAATAATATTTGTGTTACTGTTTTGCCCTGAAGTTTCATCCGAGATGCTCACTGCTACACAAAAGACAAATCTCTTTCCCAAGAAGTTTATCATCTAAATACACAAGACTTCAGTAGCTGCAATAAACAATCCATATCTTCATTCAACAAATGGGGAGACAAGATAGATTAAAAGGCTTATGCATAATCACACTGGTCATACAGGGTATCTGTAACAGACACACAAACCCAAACGACTGTTCAAGTCCGGCATCTAAACCATAAAACTCCCCATACCATAAAGTGCTTCAGTTTTATTAACATAGAGTCAAGAACTACACTGCACAATGGATTTGCTCTAAGACTAGAAAAACAAAAGGTAAATGCAGTTACCTTACTGGGACGAACCTGACAATTACACCTAACCTGAAAATGTGTGCATCAAGGAGAAAGGAATGTGTAATTTTGCCTAAGTATCTCCAAAGGTCTTGAAAAGTATGAGCAGAATGCTGCTTCCGCAGTAAATTTTTCCCATTTGACAGCAGAAGTCATCCCATAAGAAGTTTATCAGGAAAAAACCCTCAACCCCCAAAAACCCAGCAGAAAATCAAGTGCTTAAATATCAACAGAAATTACTATGTTTCTCACTGCTTCTCTATGCCTCTGTCATTGAGCCACCTCATTTTTTTTTTACTGCAGCAAATAAGGAAAGCCTCATGGAAATATGGTGGCTAGTCTAACACAGAAGACTAAAAGAAATTTAAAAAATACAGGAGTAACTTAGTAGAACACATGGATGAAATCTAGAGATATACATGATTTTAGGTAAAATGTTTGCATTCCCAGAACATGGACAGTCTACAACCAATACAGAAGTACCCCCCGGTGCAGAACACAGGTGAATGAAAGCAGCGTGCAAATCTCCCCTATAATTTGCATCCTTGTGAAGGAAGAATCAGATTCCCGTGTTTGGGAAAAAAAATAAAAATATAAACGTATTTTGGATATTTACCTTCTCTCAGTTCCACATAAATGAGGCAGGAAAGCCCTGTTTACCAAACAGAATTAAAAAGTTATTTCTTAAATCAGATAAAATAAATGGTGATTTTTACTGCTTCTAATTTTAACTCTTACATTTCTCCAGTTATTAATGGACAGTTCTTGTTCAGCAATAGACTGAACAGGTCACAATTAACTCGTAACATTATGCAACAATACAGTGTGCAATAGATTTATTTGAATCATGCACTACATTCATTTTTGAGACCCGGAATATTTGCCTAGGACGAGGCACGTATGCATTTTAAAGAGAGTGCAGACCAAATGAAGATTCTTTTTCCAAAAGGCCAAACAAACCAAATTGCTAATCCAGAATTTAAAACAGTAATCACTCCTACTGGATAAGCAGGCTGTAGTAAAAGCTACAATACTTATCCTATCACAAACCCACAGCCCAGGCCAATATTCCTAGTCAGATAAAAAGAAATATTTGCTACTTATTAATTTATAAGCATAAACTCCAAAGGTGACTTAAGAAGGTACATGAAGCAATGCCAATGTCCCATGGAGTTCACAGTTTATATATACACTGTGCAATTTTAGATTAAGAAAAACTGTAGCATAGGTCTATTTGCCTTTCCCAGGAAAAGATATTTGTTCTTTTACAATTTGACTAGGTTGCTATGAATTTAATAAGATTGCAAATAATTACATTAGAGAAAGAATGAGGGCTATCTGTTGAGTTCTACAACAGTAAAACAATTAATCAGGCCTATCCAGAATAGGCACGCCACAGTTTTATCAGACTATGGGCTCACATGATGAAAACTCCCTCACTAAACATAAACCAGTTAGAATACAGGTTTCTGAAAACAACCGGTATATTAATGTTAACTTAAAACCAGTTCTGAATCTTTTAAATGAATAAAACATACACCTCTGTGTCAGAAAACACGGAGACCCGTTCCATACCAGGATTTACTCTGTAAACCTTGTTCTGTCCCCACCCCCCACGAAGCACAGAGTTTAGACAGTTCTCTAGTTTACTTTCACTTCTTGTCGCTGCCTGCCCCACCTGCCAGAGTGACAAGAGATCTCTCTTACCGTCATAAAAATGTGACTATCTACTAAGACTTGCACCACAATATTGTTCTGAACTTAGCACTCTGTCCATCTAAATAATATAGTTCTGAAATCGCTTCTGGCATCAAGTATGCACCGAGTGCTTTCCATAGAATGCCAGCGATTTAATTATTTTTGGTACCTTTTATAGAGAGATTACTTAAAGAGCTGCAATTTAAAATAATTTTTCCTCAAGTAAGGTCCATTTAACAATGACCTTGACATCATATTTACAAGCAATATGCTAAGTGTATCTTAAAGATTCCATACATTTCAGCAACAAAATGGGAAAAATTATTCATGCTTAAGCATATTACCAAAAAAAAAAAGGAAGATGCACAATCGTTTTCCACAGTGTAATCATAAATCAATCTGGAAGTTTGAGACTGATTAGGCACAGTAAGTAAGAAAAAATGCAAGATACCAGAAACTAATATTCTATCAGTTATATTCAGGGTTTCAGCATATTTCATATGACCCTAGGAGAAGTCCCCTTAGAAGTTTGCTAGCAGAAGTCCAGTTAAGCTCTAATTGAAAGAGAACACAAAAAGAAAGTAGGACAAAAGTCCAAAGCAAGGAATGTAAACAACAGAAAGAGGTGGATATTTGCAAGCAAGTTGTTGTACTAAAAATAAACGGTGCTGAAGGAAATTTCTTAAAATACAAAAGTGATGTATATTATTGGCACCGAATTCTTAATGCAACATAAATCTTAACTCTTCAGCTAAGAAATTTTAAAAAGGAACTGCCCATTCTACAAATTTCTCAAATGAAAACTACATACTAATGGGAAATTCAACGCCTTTAACTCTTCATGGAAAAAGAGGCAAACCCCTAAAAGTTACATGGCAATATACAGTTTATTTGAGCAAATTTCTTGCCAAAACAAACCATTTCTTGCCTCCCAACAATATTTGCCCAAACTGCATAGGAAAAAAAACCAACAAACCCTTCATTAATTTTTTAATTATTGTTAGGTACTACAATTAAGGACAGAAAAGTAAGTTATTTTTCTCTTCAAAAACCTACCCTATTAAAAAAGTTCTATTATAGAACTTAATATTGCTATTATGCAAAAGAAACTACGCTAAAAAAGTGTTTAAGCTATAGAATTAACCAAAATTGCAGAGATTTCTCTCTGCAATAGAGCAGCACATTTTCAAATTCAGGGTTTTTTTTTATCCTTACAATTAACATGAGATTAAAGCTCCAGATAAAGCCCACAATGATTTCTAGCCCAAGGCCAACTCTTGTTCTGAACTGTAGGAGTGAATTTAAATGAGCGTCTTACCTGCTTAGTTTTCTTTCGACTTCTTTGGTAGCTTTAGCTTCCAATTCTCTGGAACAGAAAGTGGTGTTGGTTTCCATGTCAACAGTAATGCAGCACAAAGCGAAAAATAAAACTGGAGCGGGGTTAAGATACACACTGAGCTCCATATGCTGGTTTGTCAGGAGGAAACGGGGAGATCACAGATTGCCAAGTAATCTAATGGTATGTTTACCCGGGGACAGCGAGGTAAGTGGAGCATAACCAGCAGCAGCTACCCTTCGCTACTGCCCAACCTCCACTTCAGCGCCTCAAGTACTTTAAGGAAAACAATTCTGCTGCATCACTTTAGCCTGAGAACGCTTTTAAAACACAGCAGCGAGAAAGCCCTCCTTGCCCGATCAGCCTACACCAGGCGGCTGCAAAGGGCTGCCGGCCCCGCAAGGAGCAAACAATAACGAGCACGGGAGGTCAAAGCTCAGCTCCGCGGGGAAAACACTGCTTTTGGGCAAACGCCGCGGCCCCTCCGGGGAGAAGGGGAGCCCCTCCCGTCCCGCCCGCCCGGGCACGGCTCCCGCGGGGAGCCCGCCCGCTGCCGCGCTGCAGC
>JAHREE010000441.1:199764-228950 GCA_033628505.1 Tringa tobata
CGAGCCCCCTCCCCAGGCGGGTGGCAGCGGGCAGCGACGGGCATCAGCCTTGCCTCAAGGGAGTCTCCACTCAAGGGGCCTGGACTGACCCCCTGCGTGAGGGGCGTGAGGCCTGTCCTGCCCGGGGCCAAGGGCCCGGGGCAGGGGGTGCAGGCTGTCTGCACTGCAGGAGCTAATCCCAAATTCAGGGGTTTCTTTGCCTCTGGTTTCTGCTGCCTGCAGTGGCACAGCCCTGTCACCCTGGCAAGGGCAGCCATGGCAACGCGAGGGGATGGGTGGCCTTTCGTAGCGCACTGCTGCCACCGGCCAGGCGATCGCTCTTGGATTTAGTGTACCACCACAGTTCTTACTTATCCTGAAAGCATACGCATCATTCTGAGTGCTATCTTGCCAACCATCCTACAGAAAAGGATGTCCATTTCCCCGAGCAATGCAGGATAAGGCACAAATAGGAACATAACATATGTTTCCACATATATTTTTGTTTATGTCATACAGCGGTTTCAGGTCCTAGGTACTGCTGGTACGCTTGACTCTGTTCTGAGACTGGGGCATCAACAACTACTGAGATTGATGGAAAAGAGATTTTAACATGTAAATAACCACCACTGAGTAAGACAGACCTTTCTCTTATCCTTCCTCTGACTTTATTACGTTGAGGGAGGGAACAGGAATGTATGTAGCACTTGCAAACCTAGCTAGAAATTGATTATGCAAACATATAGCTTAATCCAAAATGTACACAGAGAGATTCTAATTTCAAATATAAAGAGCAAAGAATATATAAGCCACACTCTGTATTATAGTACTTGACTTCAGTAAAAATACCCCAGAAAATGATTTAGGAAAATCAAACCAGTCAAAGGATTGACAGGGAATAACAGAAGAGAATTAAGACCAGTAATGGCAAGAAAGAGCCAAGCTGAGAGCAGACAAAAATTTACAGCAAACAGATCTGCATTCCTGCAGGCACTTCCCCCTGGAGAGGGTGGAGCTACCATCATGATATAGCCCAGACACCGCAAAGGTGAGGAATGGAAAATTCTTCAAAATGAAAGTGAAACAATTTCATTTTCATTGTCCAAGTCCACAGAATAAATAATGGCAAGAAAGTATATTTTAATATTTTGAGTTTAGTTAGAGCATTTTAAAGTTATATTACTGGCATTAATGAGAAGCTTAGAATTAGAAGCTTGCTTACAATGCTACTTTTGAAACTTTTAAAAACATTATGGCTAATTTCTGCTTCCAAATTTTAATGCCTACAGGATAAAATTAGAAAGATGCAAATGAACCCCCCCTTAGCTAACTGATAATAAAAGAGGGAACACAGACAATAGGTTTCTACTTAGAAAATGTAACTGAGAAGGAATTAGTGCCATAGCAGGTACAGTGATAATGAGGATGTGTCACAGTTGTAGCTATCTCTCTGCAAAACAATCTTAAAAAAATTTATTGAGTGATATTAGCTTTCGGTATGTGCTGTCTGGTGGCAGGGCCGGGTTACTTTGGTGCAGAGCAAAACTTGTCACTGCGATGGCCGCTTACTGGCATTCCTGTCACCAGGTGAAAATACTCCAGCACTCTGCACAGCTACTCTTCAGGGGAATAATTGTTATTGTATGTGCCTACAGTGCTGTTCAGGAATTTAAATTTCTTGTCAACTCCCTTCCACTGTTCACATGGAAATAAGCATCATCCTGTCTGCTCCATTATAAGAGCTACTGAGAAAAGTGGTTTTGTTGGCATAGGGAAGTTCTTGCTCTCTTTTTGCATCCAACTTGCGTATTATCACAAGCATTTACCAGCCCAGTTTCAGTTGGCCTTTACCATTCTTATTAATACTAGTGAAAAAAAATGAATGCTATTTCATTCACCTGTAAAATAAATGGATGCCCTGGACGAATGAGCAATTGTCTCTGGAAATCTGCTGCAATATCAACTGTCTTTCTGCCAGCATGAATGGAGAAAAGTATTTTTCACCTGAAGAAGATCCTACATTATTAAAGAGGAGCGTTTATGACAATGCAGTGTAGCCAGTAACGGTATTTTTGTCCTCTTCTTAGAGACTTAATAGTACAGCCTGCATTGCTGTGAGCCAAGCATGCACGTGCAT
The DNA here is from genome assembly GCA_033628505.1 of Tringa tobata. Lineage (NCBI taxonomy): Eukaryota > Metazoa > Chordata > Aves > Charadriiformes > Scolopacidae > Tringa > Tringa tobata. Next base: position 201,881 of record JAHREE010000441.1, read on the forward strand.
AAAGTGATTGTATTATCTTCGATGTACTTAAAAGGGCGCTGACGATTTGAAATCAGTTTCTCAGTTTCTATTAATAACTTGTAAGTTAATTTTGCTCGTCTGGATTTTTTCTTCATACAAAAAAGTTTGGATTGTCATGTAATAGTGTGTAACTGAAAACCATTATTTCCTGATGCCTGATTCAGCTTCCTGTTACTGTTTCATTCACAGCAGTCCTATTTTATCTGCCTTTAAAGGCGCTACGCTTGATGTAGGAGGACTGCTGTTAAGTCTGTCCTCAGTTACGAGGGCTAATAAATGCATTATGTACTCCTGTTATGTCATTTTGTTAACTGTATTCTGCCACTGTCAATAAAACTCATAGTCAAGGTCTGTAGCTTTCTTGATTATTTTAGATTGTTCTCTAATTTTATTTATGCACATGCTCCTAGCAACTAGACTGTTGCAGCAATTGCTTCCATTCTGCCTTGTAAATACTACAGCTGGTTTGCTGTCAGCGAATCTGCTGCATTAACTAACCCCCTATTACTTATCTCGTCATCTCCTTCTCGCATCAACATCATGATCCTACCTCTTTCACCCTCACGGGTAGCACTTTCCTTCAGCTAAGTTCTTACACACATGGCACTGGCTGGTGAACTACTGGATGCACCAGCGAAATTCAGGCACCTTCACACTGGAATAACGTTTTATTCTTTTATTCTTTCTAAGAGATCTGTGTGTGTTCAGCCTGGAGAAGAGAAGACTGAGAAGAGATCTTATCAATACTTATCAATATCTAAAGGGTGAGTGTCAAGAAGATGGGGCCAGACTCTTTTCGGTGGTGCCCAGCAACAGGAGAAGGGGCAACGGGCACAAACTGGAACACAGAAAATTCCATCTCAACATGAGGAGAAACTTCTCTACTTCAAGGGTACCAGAGCCCTGGAACAGGCTGCCCAGAGGGGTTGTGGAGTCTCCTTCTCTGGAGATATTTAAAAGCAAGGGAGGGTGGTGGTGAGCAGCTCCAGGAAAGGTTGTCCATCAAAGATCTGTTCTGTGGCCTGTGCTCTACCCACGTATTCTGAGCTCCTGTTGTCCCTTCTAATTTCCACGCTGGTTCTAACAGCAAGGCATTCCCATTAGGTCATCTCCAGAATAGTGTCTAATGTTAACCACCCACTCTTGGCTTGAGCTTTAATATGTGTTTTGTTGAGCATAAGGTTGTTTGAGAGCCAAGGTCTGGGTCATCTCCTCTCCTGCTTACTACACTTTTTTGGTTCATTCTTTGTTCTTTTACTCCTGTGTTTATTGGAGCTTGGACCTCTGGACTTCTTTGCTAAGATCCTAGTTTCTGATTCTGCCAGCAAAGGGACAGCAAAATAACACCTCTGGCACACAAAGTGTTCACAGGCATTAGGGCATGTTGATAGGCATCACCTAATGTCCACCTGGGCTAATGCTGTGGTGGAAGATTACTCTGCCAGGAGATGTTTGCCAGCTGGGCCTGCTGGAGACTTCCATCCATCCCCGCTGCCTTCCCTTGGAGAGATGGAGGTGTTTGGAAGGCTGTGCCTCCTGCTCTCTTCCCAACGCCTGGTGGCAGAAGCCGGGCTCTGGCTGGTGCAGCAGCCTCCTTCTTGGCCTGCCTGCACCTCTTCCCGCTGGGAAGGATGAGCGGAGGAGCTGTGGTGTATAGGGATTGCAGGGAAGATCCTCACTGCTTGCAATGAGCGGAGGATTGACTCTGTTGCTGGAAAGGGATGAAGCCAAGGCTCCCTGTGCAGGGAGAGCATTCCCGCGGCGGCCGGCACGTCTCCCAGCACAAATGCAGGCTCCGCTGCTTCCCCGGTCTGGCCGCTCTGGTTTGGGATTTGGGAAGCGCTGTATTTTGTGGTGTTGGCACTGTGGTTAGGCTGTCAGCCGCTTTTCTGTTGTGCATTTGAATGGCTACAAAGCCCTGTGGTCATACGTGGACTTAGAAATAGTGGAAACAACTATTCAAGGGCAACCGACCTGCCCTGCATTCAGGCGGCTGCCAAAGATGGATCTTTTCTGTTACATTTTCACCGCTCAGTAAACATGCCCTTCTGGCCAGTGATCCCCAAATATCTTTTTCCCAGCAACAGCAGCCACCATCTGCACCCTGCCAGCCTGGCACGCACGTGGGTCTTCCCGTCTTCAGATCCCCATTAACTTTTTAATTAGGATTTTCATATAATGAGAGTGAGGGAATAAACCGCGGGAGATGGAGAAACGCACTGACTGAAAATAGTTAAAAACGAGCTGGCGCCATTTCAACGTTTCCCATCCCCTCCACCCTTCCCCTGTATCTGCAGTTTGCTGTCAAGGCATCACGCAAAATGAAGGCTTCAGCATGGAGTTGGAAAGCCGACATGTTAGAAAATACTTTCTGCTTAATGTCTGGGGAAAATAAAGCAAGGGGCTGCTTTTATAAGGCGACGTGAGAAGCGCGGGCCTGGGAATGTGGAGAATTTGCCATCACTAACCCTTTGCCGCTTGTTACATTCAGCATCATTATACAGAATGAAGATGCTGTCACGAGGAAAACAGATTGTTTTCAAAATTGCACTTGACTTGGATAATCTAAATGAGCTGATCTGACAGACAAGGGAAAACAGTCTTCTCGTTAACACAGAGGCTCTGTGCGTTACTCTGCTCGGCGGCTCCTTCCCTTGTTCATTGTAGAGCCGTTATTTACAGGATGCTATTTAAAAATATCTCAGCCGATGGTAAGAGGTGGCGATTGAGGTATTGAACAGCCAGCGCTTACTCATAAAAACAATGCCTGCCCAGGAGTCGCTCAGTTAACTCAGCCAGACTATTTATGTTAGCAAGGAACATTTGGGTCTCTGTAGGATCCGTAATTAGGAGGAAAAAACACCAATGACAAAGTTGGAAGTTGCTAACAGAAAGCATTCGGCTTGCCTTCCAAACAGCCCTGGAAAACAGCTAGAAAATCTTCTGCTGAGGCTGACGATGAAGCAGTCAGTGCCTGTTTCTCCGGCTGCAGCAGCAAACAATCGTTAGATCTCTGCTCAGGAGAAGAAAATTCACTGCCTTGCCTCCAGGCTCCCAGCGCCTTCCCAGCATTATCGCCGTTACGCAGAGCGATCAGAGCAGGGGAGAGCAGGCACTTGGGGTTATTAAATGAGAATTTAATCCTGCCCTTTAAATCAGCAAAAAATTATAAAAGATAAAGAATTTCCCTGTGTTTTAAAGCTAGTCCAATGTGCTTTCCCTGATCTGTATTTGGGAAGGCTGCCAACTGCAAAATGGAATCGCTGAGCCTGGATTTCACTCTGCATCCAGCCAATTATGCCGTCCTCACATCCCCGGTCTCTTAAGTGGTGCAGTGCAATAGATGTTTCCAACCTTTATTTATTTACTGGGGCTGCATTGCACTTCAAAAGAAAACCGCACCGATGGGCTCATTGCATCTTTCCCTTTTTGCCACTTCCTGCGCCCCGCGCTGCTCAGGCGTTAGCAAATATGGCCCGGTGCGAATTGCTCATGGGGGCTGGGGGGAGAGTTTCTCCCAACTCCAAAGGTCACAGCAGTGGAGGGGTCTGGCCACCATGTCCCCTGGGCATCACCTGCAACTGTGGCCAGCTCAGATGATTTGGCCTGTGTGGTGTCTGCTGGGTCACTGTGTGCTGGCATCTCTTCCACACACACATGGTTCTTTCTAGCTTGTTTCTCAGTTTTTTGGTAAATAAAAAGACATTTTCAGAAAGTAATAGGGCACTATTTGGAGAGCCCACAGAGCCTCAAAGCACTGTCCTTCTTCACTGCCCAGAGAAGCTGTGGGGTCTCCTTCTCTGGAGATATTCAAAACCTGCCTGGATGCGTTCCTGTCCAGCGTGCTCTGGGTGACCCTGCTTTGGCAGGGGGGTTGGACTAGATGACCTCCAGAGGTCCCTTCCAACCCCTGCCATTCTGTGATTCACCACCAGTAAGAAGATGTGGATGACACATGCAGGGAAAAGCGCTTCCCCCCTTCTTCTGCCCTCCAATCTCAGTAATTTGCCATGAAATTGTTGCAAACACTGAAGTTCACAGAGGAAACGGCTTCCCTTGCCTTCGACCCACCAGCTACACCCACGGCAGAGCTCAGACCCTTCTGTCAGGATTAATCCCAACTGGTGAATTGGTGAGAGAGACACGAGCCAGTTCTACAGAGAAACCACCACAGCCACGGCAGAGGGATGGGACTACTGGAATGGGTCACCAGCATGGGAAGACCTTCGAGGATTGCCTGGGGACAAAGACCATGCATGTGCTGTGCCCACAGCCGAGTACCTCTCGCCTTTGCCCTGGGGGACGCACGCCCTGCTTGGCCAGGTGCTGTTGTTTATGTGTATTTATTCTGTCCTCCCTCATGTTTAACAGGAATAAGCCGCTTTGTAATCAATGCTTATTGATTGTCTAACTCAACAACTGCCCTTTCTCAACACAGTACCAGATTAACAGAAGATTTCACCTATTTCTTTTGCACTTCTCTCTGACAATAGCACAAATGATTTCTGCTCTGCCACAGACTGTTTCTTTTTGTGCCAACAATATTCTCTGGTTTAGGCTTCAGAAAGCGATTCATCTGATGAATTTCCTAATTACAGAGAATAAAATGGGGCCAGGACACACGTTATTGAGCAGCACCATAGACCACAGCATGAGCTCTGGCACTTGTTACCTCCTGGGACTGTCTCCAGGTGGGGAAGTGTCCTCATGCAAAGTCAAGTTGGTGCTGCCAGGGAGGCACTTCCAGCCGTCATTGTGCCTGGGTCGTGGCTGGCATCTGTGATCTTTCTGTGCTACTGTGAAGTCCTATGCTCCTCTTTCTCCCAGCTGTACGGGGTCCTAGTCAACAACAGTTCATAAACACACAATGCACTTTATTTCATTAATATTTGCAAAGGCCACAGCATACCCTGAAGAGCAAAAAATCCTAAAATGTTACTTAAGTGAAGTTCTACTATATAGCTTATTTCCTCTGCTATTTAACTAACATAATTTTCTCTAGTCACCTTTCCAAGTAGGAGATGTGCAAACAAGTTTAAGCCTTAGAAAGAGTGACTTTAACACTCAGGTCTATTCAAAATCTAGGCTCTGGTCCTACTGACCTGGGTTTGCTTCTCTCCATCTGTACAAATCCAGCGGGGCTTTGGTGACGGTGGCTGAGGTGTGAGGCTTAAACGCAGCAGTTGGTTTTGGCCATCACATGATAGGCAAGATTTTGCAATGTGCTTCTGAATGCCAGCCAGCTCATTCCTTACCAAGTCGGAGCAGCATGTTAACCTAAAGAAGCTGCTTTAATTTATCCTCATTATTATTTATTAAGCAGACCAGCAATGATTTGATACTATGCATCTTCCACAGCAGGTAGGAAGAGCTGTGAAGCTTTGAGGTAGGAGAGGATGCACTCTACAACAGGCTGCAATGAATAAATGCAATCACTTACAGCATCTGGAATGATAAATAAATGCACCCAGAAGTAACACTGTACAGTTATTTATCTGTAAGAACTGGCTCACTGCTGGCTCTCTAAAATGGCTCCCCATTCCAGACATACGTATGCGTAACAGTGGCTCTGCTGAGGTGTACTTACTTTGCTGTGCTTTTCTTTCACTTAAAAACATATATAAAAACATATGTATCTGGGAATCTGGAGAAAAAAAAAAACCAAAAACCCCAACCCCCCCCCCTCACATTTTAATTACCTGTTCCAATTGTCTGTTCCAGGTTTGTCCCTGCTGCCTGCAGCTCTGTATGCGGTGTGGTGCCTGCCGTGGTGTGGGCACAGCTCCCCACTGGCAGCCCCTGTGCAGCCACCACCCTGCTGGCAGGACCCCAGTGATGGGCAGCATCGCTCCAGCACAGAGCCATGAGCCTCAGCCCCAGCCCAGCACACGTCTCCAGGTCAGCAAGGGAAAGAAAGCCTGGATACGCAGACCCCATGCCCTAGACTTTGGTTCCTGGCAGGCTGATAGACCAGAGATGTGACATCTGACTGGATGGCTGCTTTTCAGAATGGGTGACAAGCACCAACTGGCCAGGGTAGACCTTTGTTGGTGTAACCCTAATTTATCAAGAATTATGATTTTTCTTAGGCTTCCCATTAAAGAAGTCCTTCAAACCCTGGATTTGTCTTGGCCATCATTAAGAAATGGTGATGCTTCCTGGGCTGCATCAAAAGAAGTGTGGCCAGCAGATTGAGGGAGGTGATTCTGCCCCTCTGCTTCCCTCTGGTGAGACCCCACCTGCACTGCTGTATCCAGCTCTGGAGCCCCCAACAACAGAAGGACATGGACCTGTTGAAGTGAGTCCAGAGGAGGTCACAAAGATGGTTAGAGAGCTGGGGTTGTTCAGCCTGGAGAAGGCTCCGGGGAGACCTTTTAGCCCCTTCTAATACCTAAAAGGGCTACAGAAAAGATAGGGAGGGACTCTTTATAAGGGAGTGCAGTGATAGGACGAGAGGTAGTGGTTTTAAACTGAAAGAGGGTAGATTTGGATTAGATATTAGTAAGAAATTCTTTACTGTGAGGGTGGTGAGACACTGGAACAGGTTGCCCAGAGAAGCTGTGGATGCCCCATCCCTGGAGGTGTTCAAGGCCAGGCTGGATGGGGCTTTGAGCAACCTGGTCTGGTGGGAGGTGTCCCTGCCCAGGGCAGGGGGGTTCGAATTAGATGATCTTTAAGGTCTAACCTAGAGTTAAGGTCTAACTCTAACCATTCTATGATTCTATGAAGAAATGGGCCACACCTGCATGAGTTACCTGGGGGCTTACCACTGCTTCTGCCTCCTTCCTGACTTCTCATTTTTGAATCCACTGCCTTGTCAGATTGGTCCAGCCAGCAGCAGCACATCTCCTCTGTCAGAGACAGGCTCTTCTCCTTTTGCTTTTAAAAAGATGGACAGTCCTGGGCAAGACTTCAGCTGGAAGCCAAACCAAGCCTGCTTTACATGTGTGCTCCGGGAAGAAGCCACGTAGCCTCTCTGATGCCTACTCAGGGGCAGTTTGGGCTACCAAAGAGCTGAGCTGTTCCTGCAGGTGCCTCTGTGCCCTGAGCCTGCAGGGACACTGACCTGCTCCCCAGTGTGCTCCACATGCCTGAGAGGGGAGTCACGGGGATGGGCCGGAGAGGATGAGCACACAGCATTCCCTTCAATTATTCATACGCAGAGCTGGATGGCATGCAATTTCCTATGCTGGGACGTAGGAAACACATCTAGGCTGACACCATGACTTCAGTGAAATGTGTCACGGGAACTGTAATGGTAGAGTGGTTTATATCTCACCATAATGATGCAGTAAATTACTTAGAAGACTGTCTGAGGTTTAACAAGATGAAAGGTCTTTCCTGTGAGACCTTTGAGGCCAATAGCTTCATGCCCACTTCCAGCTGCAAGCAAGCTGTGAATGACGTGGCCCAAGGCCGAAGAAGTCCCTGTCCTACCTGCTCCCCATAGCAGCAGGGCAGAAGACTCAGCATTACTGCATAAGCTCTGGACAGACAGAGCTACATGTTCCCCTGCAGTTCGTCTGGTATTTTGATTTGCAGTCAAAAAATCAAGCCCAAACACTCAGCAGGTCTGAACAATATAACTTTATAGATCAGGCATATGCAAATCTCCCCACTTCCTCCCGGGCAGGAGAGATGTTTTGCTCCAGGCACCCATTGCATTACAAAGCTGCATCATGCTACTGAATTTGTGCACATCAGCTGAGGGCACAAGTTACCTGGAGATTAGTTTTCAGAGAACACTAATTTAAAAATGGTTTCGTCATGATTACTTAAATTGCTCCTAAACACACCTGAAAATGTATCTATTTGCTGTGGCCACATATCAGTGCAGCACAGCAGAGACTTGCAGTATGAGACATTCTCCAGAGTCATTCTGATAACAGAGGAGGGACCTGAGGTCTCCTGCTCTGGACCGACACTGATGTCTCTGCCTTCCCTGTTACCAGATGTGCCCTGCATGAATCATTCCAAGCCTGTGTTGACTTGACAAAAATTGCAGAGTATATCCCAAGTATTTAATTCATTTTTGTCTATTTTCATTTACATCTCTTACAATAGGCTTTTTTTTTTTTCTCACTTGGGCTTTTTCTAAATAAGCTGCTCTTGGTTTCCTCTTCCAGTTTGGTGCTGAGTGTTACAGAGTTTCTAAGAACAAAACTGAAGAACTCTTCCTTTTTCACCACACTGCAAAGCAAACGCATTGCCTAGACAGGCTGATGTGAGGTTTTGAGAAGTGCACTTTCAGTTAGCTGTAAATGCTGTACTTTCACAAAAACAGATTGATTTACCTTATTAAGACTATCCACCTTAAATCATTAAAACTAAGCAAGAAGACTACTCTTAAATTCATGGGGTTTTTTTTGTTTTAGATAAAACTAGGGCAATTCAGGCTCGTTCCACTTGGACCGTGGTGGTTTCTGCTAGCAGCTATTTGGGTGCTGGCGGATGGCACCCAGCAGCCAGGGCAGAGGAGAGCCCTCCAGCATCCCCCAGCACTTCGGGCTCCTCTCCTGGGGCTGGCAGCCCACCCATACCACTCCAGCCACCATGCCCAGCCCTGGCCCTGTGCTCCCAGATCCTTCTCCAGGCCCTCCCAGGGCTGGAAAACTTCCTCATCCTCCTCCTGCTGCTGGATAAACTCCCTGCAACCGGTGTCACAGGACTGGCTGCCCAGCTCCTGCTGCCTTCCAAGGACACTTTTATCAAAGGACAGGCTGCTCCTGGAATCATTTTGTTTCTGGACAAGGCTAAGATACGCAGCTTCTGCCCTTAACAAAGTCTTCACTGTTCTCCTGTCATCCTCTTCTTTTCCTCCTGCCTCACTTTGTGCTCGCAGGGCGTACAGGGAGGCCCCGGGGAGAACCACGACCTCAGCAGTGACACACCATTGCACCCTTTTGGGGCCCCCTTTTGTGTCCCCTCCCGGCTGCCTCCCCACACCCTGGGGAAGGTTCTCCACGAAACCAGGCAACCGGAGCCAAGGACCACAGTGCCTGGAAACCAGGGTCTCCCGCATCAATATACCTATGCATGCAAGTGCCTACTTTTGCATATCTCTTTGCACACTTAAGCAGATGTGTAATATCATCACATTTTCTAAGCCTTGAACTCCCCTAGAAACAAGGACGGATACTGCAATTAATGGATCACACCCTCCAGCAAGTTGGCTTCAACCCTGCCTCCCTCGGCAGGAGCAGCAGCCACAGGAGGAAAGGAGCAGTGAACTAGTGGCAAAGTCCTGCCTTTGGGCTCCTTTTTCACTCCAAACAGCTTTTTCCCCAGTCCAGGGCTGGGATTTCAGCTACTGGGCTCTGCAGTTCAGCAAATCCAGTTGTATCTGAATCTCGTGCTCTGAAAATGACACATCTGACTGGGAAGGCAAATCTCAGGTATGCCCAGATAGTGGGAGAGAGAAAGAAAATGTCTCCCGCCTGCTCGTTCCTGCCTGTCCGACACACTGTGAGTGGTGCAGACCCCTTTTCCAGGGCTCTGAGCAGGGTGATCTCCAGCCTGGGGGGCTTTTCCCCAAGCGCAGGTAACAGCCAGCTCCACCGAGCATCGGCACTTTGGCTGAGGGGGGAGAAGAAAAGCCAAGAAACAAAGTGTTTTCGCCCCGATTAAATCACATCTATTTCTGACCAGCTATTTTCACCAATAAAACAAAGGCTGCTTTGAAATGGATGCCTGGCCTGGCCGGCTGCCAGCGCCGAGCAGGAGACAAAGGCTGGGAATACAAATGCGGTGCTGGAAGTGGCGAGCCAAGGATGCCTCTGCGGCAGGGAGAGCACGTTGCCATGGAGACCACGCTGGCCAAACTGGAGGAAGGAAGGACCTGCACTGGGATGGACTGGGAGGCACCGGAGCTGAGAGACAAAGGCAGTGGTCCCCCAGCTGAACCCCCCTCAGAGAAGGGGGTTACAGCCAGGAGGGAGGACCAGATGCTGGCTCCTTGTCCTGCCGGTGCCTGGGACATGGGCTGTCCCGGTGGGCAAGGACAGAGAAGGGGGTTCTCGGAAAGCACATGTGCTTTAAACAGAAAGGTGGAAACTTGGGGGTTCTTGTACAGCTGCTGAGCACCGGGTTGACCCCATGAGGTGCCCCATCACGGTCCTCATCTGTGCTCCCTGCACCAAGGGATGAGGCAGGAGAACAGGGCAGCTCATCTATGAATAGGTTGGTCATAAAAGATCAACAGCAGCTCTCACCTGGGTAGAACAAAGCAGAGTCTCAGCTTGGAGGAAAAGCACTTTCTTCACACTCTGTGCAGCTCTCCAGGTGTAAAGCAGAGAAGCGAGGCTGCTGCATGCCCGCAGGAGAGCTGCAGCGGTGGCTTTTCGAAGATGAGAGCCTTAGGCTGGGGCAGAAGCAGGGCAGGTCAGGCAGCAGAGGGGCCATCCTCCAGGGAAGCCTGACTGTGGGTAGAAAAACTGTGGGAAACAGAAGGTGAGCCCTGAACCCCCTGAGGATTGTGACCAAATCTGAGTTTTATACATTCAGATCATTAGAAAGGCAGGTTTTAGTCTCTGTTGTAGCCAAGGGTTAGATGGTTATTAGCTCCCCCCCACTGTCCACAGCTATATAAACACACCTTCTGGCTGGATGCTCAGATACCACAGGGAGAAGTAAAAAGGGCAGCATCCTTACAGACTGACCGAGGGAGAGCTTCCCAAGGGTAAAGTAGCAGAAAGTGTTTAAAGGTGAGACAGAAATTTTATGGAGAACTTCCCCAAGTAGACAAGGGAGCTTTTCCAAAACTTCACAGAGCCCACCAAGGCTGGGCTGGTCTGACTTAGGTGAGAGGGAGGTCTTCCCTGCCTGGAAAGTGCTTTGACTGGTGGGATTGGCCCTAGAGATACGTCTCAATGCTAAAAATCACGGTCTCTCTCAAACACAGCAGAATTTGTCAGTGCATTCCCAGTGCTGTCTTCGTCTACTAAGGAAAGCTCCGTGCTGCTCCAGGAAATTAGAGCCAGCCCACGGCAGACAGATGTGTGTCCTCCTGCCGCTTCCACAGCTGCTGAGGGTATGTGCTAGTCTGAGGAGGGGACAGGCAGAATGAATGGCATCCTTCAAGCAGACTGAGAAAATGGGTGGGAGGGGGGAGATACACGGATCTTCCCCCCTCATTTCATCAATGCAAAAGCTGTCTGGGCAGGGGAGGAATTGCTTGAATCGGTTAATGCAGCGGGTACAAACCCTGCTGGACTGGGCTGGGTGGCAATACAGACTGAGCAACCCACTCAGCACGTCCAGCCCCTGCAGAGCTCTCAAACTATCTGGAAAAGACGCAACAGTCACCAGACAGAATTATTTCAACAAATTCTGGCCGCTGGGCTGCTCGTGAACAGCTTGTGGTGATGAACATGATTTCTGTGTCTGATACTGGTGCAGGGTGATTTATCATTAAAAACGCAGGAACTGCTCCCGTGTCCTGTCTGAATAGCACCCCCTGCCCTCACTTTCTGCCTGCCCTAGGCTCACATCAGCCAGGGGCTAATGCCAGAAAAGACCAAAGTGTTTTGGAGGCCACCAGGGCCACCAGGAGGTCTCTGCTCCTCAGCAGCACCCACCACCAAATCTGTGACAGCAGCACCCCAGGCAGTGGGGAGAACTCCTGGACATCACCCTGCTGAGCCCCCCTGGCCAGACCCCCCCTCCGCCGTGGGGGACGGGGTGGACCCTTCACCACTGGTGAATGGGACAAAAAATCCCATGCACTTTTCATAAATCCCAAGGTCCTCACCGGCTTCACAGAGCAGGTAAGGGAGCAGGAAACAAAACATCATTTTTTAAGCAATGGGAGGCACTCAGGTGCTGCCGTGACGAGGGCTATATAAATAGCTAGAAAGACAGATTAGACAGAACAGAGCACACTGTCAGCACACGACAAATAATAAATGAAGGATAAGAATCCCCGGGGAGGCACTTTTCTAATAAATGACATTTTGATCTATAGCTTTAACAACTCATCCCAAGCCATCATGTACTGAATTAGGAAAAGGAAACCCGCAACCTGCCCTGTCAGTCCTGAAGAGGGTCAGAGAGGCATAAATATAGCTGTGTGGAAGGTAATGAAGACATTTACTGCGCTCGCAGAGTGCCCATTCCGCCAGAATTCCTTGTCAGCTTTACCGCTGATAAAAATAACCAGCTAGTTTCCTATTTTCAATATTGAGCTGCTAATGCTCCTGCAGCTGCCCTGGGCAGAGGAGCCAGCCCAGCCCTGCCCTGAGATCCCTTTTATTCCTGCTCCTGTGGTCTCTGCAACGCGCCGTGAAACAACAGCAAAAGCAACCAGAGTGTCTTCACGGTGTAATTAACTCCTTCTGGCAGGCTAAATTCTCGAGGCAGGTATTTTTCCATTTAAATTAAGTCCACGCTATCTCTGCAAACGTGCTGAAAGTCACCACCATTTCCAAGCAGCCGTAATAAACCAAGATGTGACTGGAATGGCTCTGAAGGCCAAAGAACCCCGTCCCCACCAAATCAATTAGCGAACACCTTCTCCCAGCCCTCTCAATCGCAGTCTGTGATCAGCCATCTCTGGGACTCATTTGTTCTCGTGTAGCAATCAAAACTTCATTTATCTTATTTTAATTAAAGCTAAAAAATTCAGTAGCCTTCCGTTTCTCTCATTGCTTTGCAGGAGGAAAAAAAAAAACCCAGGAGAATAAAGTGACGGGATGGAAAGAAAGGCCTTTGAAATAAACATGTGCCGGTTCTGTTGGCTTTTATTTAATATGTAGCCCTTTTCTTAAAAGAAATAATTATGTTTCAAAACCTCCTTTCCCTGTTCAGAGAGCTGCCTCTTTCCACATTAATGCTATTTGCATGCGCCATCTCCTCCTACCCTTCAATAATTTAAACCTTCATTTTTTATTCACTCAGTTGTCAGATTCATTTACATATCATATATCTATATTTAACACTGAGTTCGCTCGCCTTTTATTTTTTTCTTAAACAGGAAATAGATTTCCCTTCTAATTTAACAACATCTCGGGGAACGGCTTGGCTGCGAAGAGAACATTACTTACACGTGTGGCAGTTAGCAGCGATGCTAAACCCCCGGTCGGTGGGAGGCAGGAATGCTGAGTGGGGCTCAGCAGCCTCCCGTGGCCAAGCCTGGACCTTCCTCTTCTCCACGAGATCTCGGCCCAAAGCACATCCTCCTCTCCACGGGCACGGGGAGAAAACGACCTCGTTGCCTGTCGCGGGCCGGGGCCAGGGGAGCGCGTTGGCAGGGGATTGCTCCGGGCTCCCACTCAAATATTTGCTGTGGTTTGACATCTCTGCCTTTATTAATAGCGCCGTGGCAATTAAGGCGATTGCTGTTAACGCTTGGTATTAATTGTCGGGTTTGTGGCATGTGTGGCTGCCTGGCGGGGTGGAGGGGGGGGGGGGGGGCATGCCAGGAGCCTGCCTGGATGGAGTGAGAGCTTCGGCATCCCGGGAGCCATAAAACCCCTCGTAGGGGTGTTGATCCGGCCCCTCGGGGGCTCCGGGAGGGCTCACGCTGGGAGAGGGGGGGTCCTGCCTCTGCGCTTATTTAGGGAAGGCAGTGAGAGCTCAGTCTGACCTTCGAGGGCATCCAGCCAGGTCTGGCAGAGGTCCGTGCCCCAGCAGACGCAGGGGTGATGAGGAGCTGGCAAGCAGCCCGCGGGATGGCCGATGGCCCGGCCGGCCACAGGGGTGGTGCTGGGGAGGGATGAGCCTGGCAGCGAGCCCCGGCGTGGGGGCAAGCCTGGGGAAAGCAGCTGGGTGTCTGCGGGGAATTCTGCGTCTGCACAGCTCGGGGCTGGCCGCCTTGCAAGGTGGGGGTGTCCTTCAGCCATCTCTGCTGTGAATTCGCTCAGAAAACCAAGGGAAATCACCAAGTAAGGGTTCTGCTGACCTTACAGCTCCATCCGGAGAACAACTGGCACCTCCCGATGTGAGCAGTCATGACGGAACACCGGGATCAGCTGTCGCGGACGTTTCGGAGAGGGCTCTGCCTGCTGGCTGCCCGCCATGACCCCGGGGAACACGGGAAGGCAATGGGGGAACATCGACCAGGCTCCTGCAGAAAACCACGGAGCAAGCCCGTACGGCAGCACCCAGCAGTGTGTCCAGACCACGGCAGATTGGGGCACCCACCTTGGTGAGCCCAGACCACGGTGGATGGTGGCATCCACCACGGTGAGGGTCAAGGCTGTGACAGGGACAGGGCATTAAGCCCTGAACCCCACCTGGGTCCACTGACAGCAGCCTTTGGTTACTGAGATAGGCGGAGGAGTCAAAAGCACACTTCTCCACCCTGCCCAGACCATGGGTAGGTCTCAGACCACCCTGGCCTGACCATGGGTATCAGGGGCTCCTTAGAAAGCATCCCTGTGGTGCTAGGATAAAAAAACAGCAGCATCTGATCTGTCCCATAAGCACAGTATCATGGGAACAAAGGGTTATGTTCCACATGGATAGGCTTAAGACCTATGGAAAATAAACAGTATTAAAGGCAGTTTGAAAGAGAGGACACGAATGTGAAAGGGGTAAATCAAAGAGTCGGTCACTGAGAAGAGGCTCAGATCCCCCTCCCTCATTTTCTACATTACTAGAAAAAACAGCCAACTGATATCAGACAAATGAGCCCTCTGGACCCAATTTTTCAAGTTAATGAGCTCCCCTTACAGCTCTTCCCCAGAACGGAGACTCCCAGCACCTACCCTTTGCCACAGCCTCTAATGAGCAAAGCCACCATCATCTATCTCAATATCTGCAGAGGAGATGGCTTCTGGCTGATGCTTAGGATTTACACACCACCCTGGGCACCAGCAGGGTGAGTGTGAGGGGGAGAGACACCCTCTCCCCCCATCCCACGGTGGGCAGCGCTGGCAGGGCAGGCACCAAGCTGGGAGCCTTGAGGGACCTGCAGCATCTCCAGGTGGGAGCTGGCATGGTGACTCTCTAACCCAGGGACCACATTTTGGCTGGAGGACGGGTGTGCTACCTGGAGCAGCTCTACAAAGGATGAGAAGGGGACCTGGGACCTGCTGGCATTTTAAAAGCCGGGATGTTTCAGTGGCAGCTGCCTTCTGGGTGGGCGCTGACAGCTCACCCGGCCAGCCCGGTGCCTTCCTGCCTCTCCCAGCTTTCAGCTGAATCAGTGTGTTTGCTTGGTTCAAAATAACCTCTTGTTTCAGGAGGAAATTGCTTTCGCTTGCCCCCAGGAACCTCTTTGCAGTCTTTGTTGGGAGATTTCAAATGGACTTTAGTGTATTATTAAAATTCTCCCTCATAATTGCCCTTTGCAAGGCTGGGGAGAGGGAGGAGTAGGAGGTGCAGGACGGGGCTCCCACACTCGCATCTCTCTCCTACTATTATGCTTAAATTAACAGGGATTTTTTTGTAAATTGAAGACTAATTTTCTCTTGGGAATAGATCATTAAATTACAGAATACTAATGAAAATTTACAGCATCTGGAGAAGGGGCGGGGGGAGGGGCAGAGGGAGTATTTTGTTATTGTTTTTTTTTTCCTTATTTTTCCTGGCCCGGCTGGCCATGGCCACGGCCAGAGGAGGGGAGCTGCAGCATCCCTGTCTGGGAGCAGAGGAGCTGGGAGAGGAGACAGACACATCCATGGGGGCTCGGAGGAGGGATCCAACAACCTTCCCAGCCCACGGAGGACACACATCGAGGCCGGGGCTGCAATTCTGCAGACCCTGAGAAAGGCAGCGATGGGGGGGCGAGACCCCTCCATCCTCTTGTGCTAATGCTGAGAGCTCGGCTGCCCACTGCCATCCTCCCCTGCGGCAGGTTTGCTCCCCCCCAGCCAGGGCTGCAGGCAGCGAGGAGTTGCCTGCACCGGGGGCTCCTTCACCCCCACGCCGTGCCCATCACCCCTCCTCAGGCCTGCCCTGCGGCAGCGGCAATGACCATCGCCCTGGCAACGGCGCTGGCTGGAGATGCAATGCATCACGGATTTATTAAAGAACAGCGGTTGCACTTGACGGCCGTATTTTTCCAGTCGAACTCAATTTCTTTGGAGCAATAAGGCTCAATAGATCTGGGAGTGTGGAAGCGAGGAGCTGCCTTTTGGGGAGGGGACGCTTGGGAGCATTATGTCTGGGGGCTCGGAGTGAGGAAATGCAGATTTCTTTATTGCTTTGATCATACATAATTTAAATATTCAAACTACTCTGGAATTCATTGAATTATACATGAATTGCACAGGCAGCATTTTTGTAACTCCTGAAAGGCGTTAATATTTTTTTTTCTCTCCCGTCAAAACCTTGTCTAACCTGAAAATTTTTTTTTTAATTTTTAAAAATCCAAATCAGCCATATCCCAAATCACCTTGAGAACGGCTCCTGCGCCAGCCGGTAGTTCCACTGAATTAATGAGTGATTTGGAGATCACCGTTTGCCGTTGGCTGTAATTTAATGTATCTTGCAGCAGTGTTTAGGGTCGGTCTAGCACCGTGAGAAAGCTCCTAGGAGCCTTACCTTCCTGGCTGGGTGCTCCAGCATCACCCAGGGCAGCAGCCACCACGGATCCCCCTCCAGCATCAGGGCTGCACCTCGGATCATGCCCTGGCTCTCTGGGATTGTTTTGGGACGCAAAGGTTGTGGAGCACTGGTCAAACAAAAGGCTGAACACCAGGCTTTGAACCCCTGGACCAGCTGGCGAGGCCAGAGAGCAGACCCCAAACCAAAGGAGATTTGGGGATGACCCTAAAAGTAAAATTCCTCAGGGAGCCAGAGCTGGGCAAACTAAACCCAGAGCTGGGCATGGATTAGTTTCTGCCAATACCAATAGGAAAAATAAGGCTGTCTAAAACTAATCAAGCCCAGGGGCATTTAAGATGGGCTCACAGGGGAGCTGTGGCTCTGGCAGGTTCTTCAGGCTGCACCAAGAGCCATGAATGGATCCAAAATTACACCGCTGCCCCCACTGCCCTGCCAGCCCCTGCCTCCACCAGCGCAGCTGCAGCAGCAGCTTTCCTGGGCAGGAGGGTGAAGCTCAGCCCCGCTGTCACCAGCTGGGGGAAAGGAGAGACTCCACGGCAGCGGAGCGACCGAGCATCCCTCGCTCCTCCCTGCACACACCGTCCCTCTCCCCTGTTCCCATTTTCCATGGCACTCTAAAGCAGGAGCGCGGGACCTGCTGCGTGCATCTGGCCCTCAGATGGCAGCTCGTGTCTGTTAGAGAGCCAAGCGGCCAGATGTTTCGGGGCGGGAAGGACCACCACCAGATGTTGCTCTGCAGATTGCTGTGAACACGCTGCACGGCTGACAACGCAGGCACGGCAGGGCCGTGAGTGCCGCTGACTGGAGCCCGTTGCCTGGAGCAGGCAGGGTGGGAATGCAGGGCTGGGATTGCTCCCGGGTCCCACCAGCAGCCAGGACCCAGCCTGCTGCTTCTCCTCCAGCCTGGAGCTGGATCCGCTCACAGGGAGGCAGCAATGCTGCTCGAGAAACATCCAGGGTCTGGCAAGAACTAGGACTAGAGAGAGCTTTTCCTCTCCCCGCAGGAGGTGCTGACATGCAAACGCTGAAGCAGACAGCACTTTTCTTTTGCACCTTCTTTTGCTTTCGCGGGTCCTGCCCGGTGCACCATGTCGCTGTGCAGCTGCTTCCCAGGAGAGCCTCGTGGGACACTGCTACAGGTCCTGCTCAGCTGGGACTGAACTGGGACGCGTGTCCACTGGCGAGGAAAACACAAGGTGTACAGCACAGCCAGCCAAAACCTACCCTGCCTCTGCCAGAGCTTGAGACACAGCGATTAAAGCCCGAATGAGAGACGCTTTCTCTCCCACGCTGGACTGTGACCCTGCCCTGTTGTTTCCATCAGACCCAGTAACGAACCTCCCAGGCAGGGATGAAACCAGGCAGTGCTTCTGTGGCACGCAGGAGCCTCCTTTCCAGGGAGAACATTTTCCAGCCCCAGAAAGCTCTCTGGGGAGCAAGCAAGAGCATGGAAGAGAAGCAGGGATACACAGCGCCCTGTTTGCAGTCTCTCCTAGTTAACTCACTCTTCATTATCCTTCTCTACCCTTTTAATTTCTCTCTAAACTCAACCAGCTATTGCTGTTCAAACTGAAATAATTAATTGGAACAAAATTGCCACTGTAGGAGAAAAGAATGATTAAACCCATCCAGCGGACAATGGGGCAATCATAGCCTAAGCATCTAATTACAGGGTTAGAGAGTCTGGATGCGGGGATAATAACAGAGCCTTTTGTAAACTGTGGCTGGATGAGCTGGGAGGAGGGTCTGTGCTTGACTTCACTCCAGGTTTAGTGCATGATTCCTGGAGCAGAGATACAAATGGAAGAATAAAAGATCATTAGGGAGTGAATACCCACAAAGGTCTGCTGGAGAAACAAGAGCAGCAGGAAGCACAAACACCTCCCTGCACAGCTCTGCCTCGGCCACACGCATGGGCACCTGCTCGAGGTGTGAGCCATTGCAGGATGACCGGGGAGGTTGGTCACTAAGACTCTTGGTCACCAAGTTGTAGGAGCACAAATAATGGTGAGTTTAACTGAGGAAATTATTGAGGCACCTCGCACACTGATGCAGAAGCGGGCCATTTCTTCACAGAATCATAGAATGGTTAGAGTTGGAGGGGACCTTAAAGATCATGGAGTTCCAACCCCCTGCCCTGGGCAGGGACACCTCCCACTAGAGCAGGTTGCTCAAAGCCCCTTCGAGCCTGGTCTTGGACACCTCCAGGGATGGGGCATCCACAGCTTCTCTGGGAACCTGTTCCAATGTCTCAGCACCCTCACAGGAAAGGATTTCTTTCTAATATCTAATCTAAATCTCCCTTCTTTCAATATAAAACCACTACCCCTCGTCCTATTGCTACACTCCCTCATAAAGCAGTGCTCTGGTCATCTGGGAGACCTCCTTGTGGAGCACCTGGACAAGTATTGGGGCAGGGAAACAGGAGGAACTGTTATAATGGGACTGCTGGGGTTTTACGGACTGGGAACAAACAGAGTCGCAAAGAAGGGAAGAGGAGCACCTGCAACATTGCATGGGTGATGGGATACACACCTGAGTCCCAGAACCTTTAGGGACACCCAAGCCCTGCACTCTTCCTGCCATCCCCATGACTTACAGCTCTGCATTGAACCCAGCACGTCAGCTGCGGAGCAGAGGCCACCTCCTCCCACACCTGCTGAACCGTGGGGTGGTGGAGAGTTCAACAGGCCACCTTGCTGGCCCAAAAGTAAATGCCACCAACCGCCTCGAGATGGCCAAAGCAGCAGGAAAACCATAGAGAAATCCTTTGTTTGGAGTTGCTGTGCCCTGCCAGGCTCCCGTGGGAGCTCAGTGACCAACGCGGCCCCCCCTCCCTACACCCCATCCTGCCCTCCCCACTCACATTAAAACACATTTAGCAGCCAATCAGGGACCTGTGACTTCCCTTAATAAAGACATTTTTCATCTCCCCAATCTCAATGAGAGCGAGTTTAAAGTGGTGTGAAATTGCAAACGGTCACGGTGGGCTAGTGGCGGAGGCTTCCCCAGGTATCCTGGCAAATGGAGTTCCAGCTGCCCAAAGCATATAAATCTTGAGCAACTCCAAGTCACTTTGAGTAATAGTTCATTTTCTGATTTAATTTTGACTGTGACCGGAGCTTCTAAAAGGCATTTTCAGCAATGGGCTCCTCCCAGGGGAATGGGGGCGGGGGGGGTGTCAATTCCAAGAACTAAATGTAGAATATAGGAGGCTCCTCCCTGGTTTATGGCTGGATCCCTGGGCAAGACCACCTTGGGAAGGTTTCACTTCGTGCTGAGTTCCCCTTCCAGGCAGAGCTGGGAAGGAGAACAGGGGGATTAGGGCAGGGCACAGACATCTGCCCAAACTCAGCACAAGTCCCCCATGCAGGGAAAGGCTCCCTGTGGCATCATTTCCCTCCCAGTACGTCCCCGTGTCAGAGAGGAGGTGTGTAGGGCTCAGAAACACAGCACAAGCTACTTCAGAGACCTGATGAGAAACACAAATGCTGCTTTTCTCCGTGGACAGTGCTGTGCCTGTAATTTGGAAAGTTTCTCATGGGTGCAGACTGTGCCCTCCAGGGTGTCCCCTGCACCCCATGCTGGCACAGCCCCGCTCCCCATGCACAAGGCAGGACTGTCACCTCAGTGCTCAGTCCCACTTGCACCAGCCATCCTGGCCAGAAGGAATAAAGAAGCCCCAGGACCACATGCTACTGGAAACCCCCAGAGAGTCGCAGCCCCACACAGTGGACACCAAGAGCCCAGGGCTGTGGCACCACCAGTGCCTGCGCCTGCTGGAGAGGGGAGATTCCCACTCCCCATAGCTCAGGGCAAACAAATAAATGCGCAGCAGGACCTGAAGAGAGAGCTTGTTGGTCATGAGCCTGGCTACTCCGTCCCAACCTGCCCTCATCATGCCTAATTTATGGCCAACTCTGCTCCATTTCCCCACCGTGCCAGTGGGCTGTGCCCTCGCTCCCCCCGGGCTCCCCACACCCCCTGCCCCATACAGGGGGATGAATGTGGTGGGGCTGGCACGGGTGGCTTTCGGCAGTGCCAGGTGATCCCACCACCCCGCGCCTGCTGCACCTTTTTCTGCCATCTCATTACAGCCACACTTAGGTAGGTTCCAGCACACCAGCACACAAGACAACAGAGCTTCCCTAGCGTGCAAAAAGCGTGTGCACCATCCCCAGAGCTGCCGGCCGGGTCTCTCCCCACCTCCCACGCCGGATCAGCGATCCCAGCGGATGCACAGTTTTGCCAGCACAGCCAGCCCCTGCACCGGGGGTTTTGGTGCCGAGGCTGGAGGTGATGACCCTTCTCAGCATGGTGTGGCCGTGCTGGGCTGGGAAGCGTGGGGAGCCCGACGGCACAGCCGTGAGGGCGGCTGCAGGGAGCCGCAGGCAGACAGAGCCCTGACAGCGATCTGGCAGCGACCGCACGCCTCAGGCCGGGTGCCAACTGCAGCCATTGGCATAATTAAATCAAGGTCCCGCGCAGCCAAATGGCGGCAGCTGACCCGTGGCGTGTCTGTGCCGCTCCCCGCCTTTGCGTGAAGCCGTGCAGCAAAACATCCCCCTCGCTGCCGCTTCGGCTCCCAGCCAGCCCCCGCGGGGCAGCCGGCCAAGGACGCAGGGAGTGGGGACTCTGCCTCCCCCAGGGACCAAAGCATTGCAGAAAGTTTGGGTTTCACCCCAAGGTGCAGAAAGAGCGCTCCAGAAATGTCAGGAACTTTAACGGGTTCGGGTACCTCCTTCCCTCTGCAGGCAAGGATGCAAAGGGATCACCTGGAGCAGCTTCTGCTCACCTCAATGGCACCGGGTTGGATCCTGCAGCCTGCCAGCTCTCGGTCCCCCAAGGCACACAACTCACACCCTTCCAGTCAGACAGTAAAACCACGCAGAAACGGCGTCCCCCAACCTCCCCTCAGGCCCAGGATGGGTGCTTGCAGGACCACTGGTCAATGGAGCTGCAATTCAGCCCTTGCACCTTCAAGAAGGGCTTCCAGATGCTCTCAAAGGGGTGAGTGAGGCTCCAGAGAAGCCAGGACTAACCCCCCCCCTAGTTCCTGTCATTCCCACTGAATGAATAACTTGATGGGAAAATTGCAACTCGAAGATCTCGAAGCATCACTGGGAGGACAGGACAATACCCCATCAACGACATGATTGTTTGTGTGACTGCCAGGGTTAAATTACGTGAAAAAGCAAAGAAACAAACCCTTGCAATCAAACTCGTGACAAGACGGAAAAAAAAAACGGCTGGAGTAAAATCAAGGTACATGCAATCAAGCAGCAACCATTCAGGAAGAAAAAGCAGCTGCCTTACTGTTCAAAGTCTTCTTGCACCAGAGGGTGAAAGGCCTCTTCTTGGCACTTAAAGGACGATGACTCTTCTGTGACCTTTATGGAAAGAAAAGACAAGAAGAAGATGTTTCAGCTCCGCTGTGATGACAGGAGCAGAGTTCTGAGGGCGAGGGGCAGAAAAGGCAGCACAGGTTCCTCTCGCCCCGTGGGAAGCCTGGCAGAGCCCAGCAGCACCACGCTTTGCAGAGGTTTGGTGATGCTGAGCTGAGGGACCACAGACTTCCCAGGTCCCAGCACCAGCTGAATCCCCAGTGCTGAGCAAACGTGCCTGGCAAGCCGGGGAGGCTGCTGCTTTTGTCAAAAATCTGTTTTTCTGTGAATATTTTCACAGGGCAGCAAAGCTGCAAACTCTTTGTCCTGCCTTCACACCGTGCAGACTGACAACAACTTATCAGGATATCGCCTGTGACAGGTTAAAGCCACTTTGTGAACCCCAGCCCCACAGATGTCGTAAGCTAGTGGTGCGGGGACCACATTCAGCACAATTTACATCCTGTACTTTGAGCTTGTAAAAGGAAGATAAAAATGAGTTACAGGAACAGCCTCATTTATACACTTTTTAAGAAGTTCAGGGGGAGCAGACGAGTCTCTGTGATTTATTTTAAGTGCAGTTCACCCTCGCAGTGCTAAAAGCGATGCCAGCCGTGCTGGGATCTGGGATGCCGGTGGGAGCCAACCCCGGGAGGTGTGATCCCGGCTGCCCCCACGTGTGGGATGGTGTGGGCAGCCCTGGGGGCAGGATTCGGCCCATTCATCATCTGCCTGCTCCTCCTGCCACCGCCGAAGGTTTGCTGGTCCCCGGGAGCTGACTCTACAGCCTGGCAGCCAGCTCTGGGCAGCATCTCAGGGACCAGTCACAGCCAGGAGAACCCCAGCAGTGCCCATCCATTCCTGGGACCAACCACCCTGTGACCGTGGCTGGAGACAGCCCCTCTCTCCTCTCCCCCGCTGCCTCGTGGCTCCCTGGCACGTGAAGCGCAGCGTATGGAGTTTGTATTTTTCCCCCAAATGCTCTGGAAGAGAAGGAACGAGGCCGAGTCCAAGCTACAGATTTTACTGCCTGCTCTCTGAGCCAGCCACCTCCATCCAAGAACAAACACAGCAACAGAACAGACCCGCAACTGTAATATATACAGCCTAATTAATCACATTACTCATGAAAATATATTGGTATAATTAATAACACGAGGCATCTATATTGGCCTCTGTGGCGCAGCAAATTATGAGGCAGTAATACTTGGACGTGTTGACCTGGATTTCATACATAATCCATCAAGCCATTCCCGCCCGATCGGGTCTCCGGAGACACGGACAGTACAAAAATGATAATTAAACAAAAGCAAGACGGACAGCAATAGTGTCCCATTAATCACTCCCAATATTGTGGGGAAGGGATGGGACCCCCTGATTTTGTCCGGTGTATTCTTACACTTTTCTCCGTGCAGGTTTTGGTATTTTAATGGGCCCAGAAGGAGACCTATTGCTGCTCATCATACGTAAGAACAGATTGCAGTTTGGTGAGAGAAAGCACGTTGCAGGGTCGTTATCCAGGAGCAGCAGGGAGGAGAGGCTGCAGCTCCCCACAAGGATTCAGGGAATGGGCAACACGTAGGGACAGCGTGGTCACCGGGGAGGGCAATCCTCAATGCAAAGGGCAGAGAGAGCAGCTCGGAGGGAGAAGGGAACCCGATGCTCTGGGTGAAGGGAGGAAGGAGCCAGACGGACGTACATCCCCAGGGTCTGTGCCAGAGCCTGAGGTATTCCCGAAGCCACCAGGGATGAGCCAGGAGAGGGGCAGGAGGGGCAGGGACCTGCAGCAGGAGGGATGCAAGGCTGGGGAAGGTGCCCGGATGAGGGCTTGAGGGTGAGATGCACCTGATGGGGAGGTGACAGGGATGGGCCAGGGCAGAGACACACAGTATAGCCCAGCAGAGGAGAGCAGAGGAGCTCTCCTGTTGACCCTCTCCTGGCAAAGGGGACACAGGGTTGCCTGCTGACCCCCCCCAAGGGCAGGAGGCTGCTCCCAGCTCCCCCCACACACCTCATTCCCCACGCCAAACACATTTGCACTACTGGACTCCACCACCGATACTTCAAGTGCCACCTGAAGTCCTCCACACTGACACACGTATTCCCTATTAATGTCCTTCCCCCTGTCCTGCTGTGAACGAGTGATCCCCATCCAGGAGATCCCAGCCCTGGCGATGCCACCCGCCAGCTGGAGCCCACTCCTGCCCTGGACCAGGAAGGGTGAACGCTGACATAAAGCCACCCCGGGTAGCAAAAGAGTAGCAGGGCTGAGCAGAGCCCTGCTTCACTGGCTGGGAACAGCAGTTAGCAATTACCAAAAAGTACTGCAGGCAGGGATGCGAGTCCCTTATGAGCCACAGGGGCTGTTTGTCAGGCCAGTCTGTCTGACTGTCACTGGTGGCTTTGGCTCGACAGCAGCACAGCAGCCAGGATATACACGCCTTTTGTACGGGAAAAGAGCTGCTGGGAATCCTCCTGCCCTGACATACCAATGATGTTTTCAAAGTAGCATGTGTTAATAACAACAACAACAACAGTCTTGAACAGTTAGATTCAACTTTTGACAAGCATCGCCTAAGTTGTAGCTAATTTATGCTCTCTAGACCCAGTGAGCTAAGCAGCACAGCCTGTTGGAGGAAAGCTCAGCAGCTTCCCAAGGCCACAAAAGGAGGTTGTCTCAAGAGTGGTTCAAGGGGATCCTGAATTCAGACCCCATCATCATCTTGATCTTTCACATGCGTCTTCCCTGGCCTCACACCAACCTTGCAAGAATTTTGCTCTGCCAGAGGGGGAAGAGCTCACACCCCAAAGCGGTAAGGGCTGCAGGACAGACCTGATGCTGCCCTGAGCTCACACCTGCACACCTGGGTACACGGGCCACCATCCCTGCTCAGAGACCACCTTGGTGCCAGCTCCCCGCATGGCACAGCCCTGCAATCATGCTTTGTCCAAATTTCAGCCATCCCACGCCTGGTACCATCCCTTACCACAACAGCCTTCCCGCACTGAATGCATCTTCTTTAGAGAGGTCCTCAGACATATTTCACTGGCTTTATATTTCATTACTGTTATCAGCTCTTGAAAGACAAATGCACGTTCAGAGGGAAGGAACCTTTTGATGAGTGGTATTGGATAAGGTATGAGGGATGTAGCTGGCTATTAAGAGAATCTGGATTTAGTATCCCATTAGTGAGATTATATTTGGCAGTGCTAAGTAAAAGGTTTGTAGAAAAGATACAAAAATATTTTTGACTGAAAAATAAAAAAAAGGAATCCTCTGGTGAAAACAAAACAAAAAATAATCATTTTTCTAAATTCGAGAATGACAGCAAAGACAAAATGACAGCATTTGCAGCATCGAGACTTAGTGCACAGTCCCCCAAGGCTATACCTGGGCTTGGGAGGGCTCCCATCAAAGCTTCACCTACTAAATTAGTTTAATCATGTCTGTCATTAGTCATCTTTGTTCGAGCCCTCATTTGGAGACCATTTAAAGGGGATTAGAGAAAAATCTCCTCTCTTTATTCCTGTACAATAGTGATTAACTCTCAGGACTCACAAGGCATTTTCATATTGATGGAAAGAAGCAAAATGAACTCATAACCACAAAAGCCAGCGCCCTCCACCAGGAACGAGGACTCAAAGCCAGCATCGGAGGAGGAATTATTGGGATGACACCTGGGGTGCTAATTTATACACAGGGGAGCTGCCAGTACAGGGCTGAAGATTAGAGGGCTTAGGGAAGTGCCGGTGCAGTTCAGCGCGACGGGAACCGATGTTGGGCAGGATCCCGCACTCTGGCAGGGGCCCCGTGCCAGGCAGGTGCTTTCCTGGTGATGGTGCCTGCCTGGTCCCCACACACCCGGCCCCGACGTGCCCAACGAGTGGTTTGGGTGATGCCTGGCTGTCCCCTGAAAGGGTCACCACAGCATCACCCCCCTCTGTTGACTGCCTGCTCGGCCCTTTGAGCTCCTGTGCTTGTGCAGGGCTGTGTGCGCGTGGGTGAAAACTGCTCTTGCTGGAAAGTAAAAAAGACAGTAAACATATTTTCTTTAAAAAAATCCAATAAACAGAAAGATACGCAGAAATACAACTCAGGATTAATCTGACTGCAGCTACTCCAAAATGCATCAAACACTTTGAATTACAGGGAGGAAAGCCGTTCGCTAGAGGTGCAATTTGTGTTTTTCCAACAAGTGGGAAGTCCTGCAGAGGAATCCTTATCCTGAGGAGGGACTTGGCTCCCCAGAGGCCCCCCCAGGCACGCAGGGCACTGAGCAATTACCTTCTAACACAAACCAACTCAAAACAAGAGGTAACAAAATGTTCAGAAGCAAATCAGGTAGACAGAAAGCCAGCAGGACACGGACACTATGAGCCAGGGCAAGAGGCATTTTATTCAGGCTGGTTCCTTCTCCCACCCTCCGTTGTGCCCCGGCAGAGTGTGTGGCTGAGCTGTGCCAGCAGGCAGCTGCCCGCCACAGTGCCATGCCTTGCCTGCCACCTCTCATCCCTGCCTGCATCACCTGCTGCCTCTATCGACCTCTCAAAGCAAAAACCAAACCAGCCTTTCAAAAGCCAAAATCAGCCAGTCTGAGTGACCAGAGCCGGGCCGGCATCCCTGCCGCCCGGGGCTGGCTACCTCCTCCCTTTCACCAAAGAAACACCGCTGACACAAACAGCCTTTGAATGTTATTTACCGAGCTGCTGTCATAAAGTGTGTTTGCCCCTTTGCCCCGGCCACGGTGCTCTCGGGAGCCCCCCGGCCCAGCTGAGCCTCTGCCGGCATCTCCGGCAGGGCAGAGCCCCGGCTGAGGCACGGCAATCCCTTCCTCCGGCGGAGAGGAATGTGCAGCGCCGCAAACAGCCCCGGCGCACAGAAGGGACCCTTGTTTAGAAAGCTCATTAATCTTTAACTGAGCGTTTGGGTTAATTTGAAAGGTTACTAACCCGTCAGCATGAAGGGATCCCGACGGGAGCGCTCCTCCAGCGAGCGCCGCAGCCTTCGTGGGGAAGAGAGATGGGCAAATGAAACCCTTTCACAGGAGTACGGCGGCACTTGCATCCTCTGCCTCAAATTCGGGGGTGGCCGGCGGTGTGCCCGGCACCCCGGGCAGGGGAGCATCCTTCTGCCCCGCAGCTGGACCCCGCCAAAC
>JAHREE010000441.1:243827-290397 GCA_033628505.1 Tringa tobata
CCCTGGCATGGGCCAGGGGACACCGGGCAGGTCTCGGTGGGGTTGGCAGCGCTGATGCACCTCGAGGCTACGGGACACGGATGCTCCGAGTGTCCCGTCACCACCGCTGTGCCCTGCGGGGTTTCACAGCTCTCCTGCGAGGCCCTCTGGGCACACAGGGCTGCCCGAGCATCCCCTCCCCACAGCGGCCCCCCAGGCGGTGGCCACGGGACCACCACAGAGGGGAGCTCATCCCAGGGCCATGTGCACTGGTCACATCGTCACGGGGGAACCAAGCACTCCAACATGCACAGATGAGCAGGAGCAAAGGGGTACCCAGAGGGCTTGTCCCCGGCTGCGGGGGTGTCCCTGAGCAGCTGAAGGGCAGATACCCACCTCCTGCTCCTCCTCACCTTCGTGTGGTGGATGTCCTGCACGTGGTGCCAGCCGAGCCGCTGCCGCAGAGCAGCCTGGCCACAGGTGACCAGCAGGCACAGCCACAAACAAGCAGCTCCGGTGCACAGGTCCCCACCAGTGTCCCAGCCAGAGAGAAATTAAAAGAAAAGCCAACCAAGCACCGAAACTGAAGGAGGAGTGAGGCCATTCAGCACAGAGGGATCACCCGTGCTTTTCCCAAGGGAAGGGGCAGTGCCACCAGCTCTGCCAGTGTCCCCGGCGCTGGCTGTGCCCCGCACTGGCACTGGGCAGCCGGGGCTGGGAGCTGCACGAGGCAGGGCAGGTTTGCAGGGACACCCTAATCCCTTTCTCCCACGAGACATCCAGGTAAGAGCAGTCTTCCCTAATTTAGGGAGAACAAACCCCTCCAGGTTGTGGCTCCAGAGCAGCCACCGGTGAGGCGGGCGGCTGCACCGCCACGCGTTGAGAACCCTTCCTTACAGAGACCTCTACTTTTTTGTTGCTTGGCACCAAAACTTCAGTAGGAGATTTTTTAGAGTTGTTGCATCCGCCCCGCTCTTTGGGGAGGAAAAGCTCCAGAGAAAAGTCCACTCCCACTGCCTGCAACGACGTGATGAAGAGACTCGAATCCCCACCAGCCAGCTGGAGGATGTCAGGCAAAGCAGAGCGGCCACGGTGAGAGCTGGGACCAGCCATGGGCACATCCTGCTCTTGTGCAACGGGACAAACCACCCCGGATCAGCCCCCTGGTGATGAAGCTTCACAGCAAATCAAACCTTCAGCCTCTCCTGGGCCAACCCTCAGTCACTGCTTGTACCTGCCAGGGAACTGCAGCCCCTTAAAGGGGGAGACCAGAGGAGAAAAGACCTGACCCCCCTAGCTGCTCATGTGCTCAGTGTCCCCACAGTGCCAGGGGTGGCCAGGGGTGCAGCAGGAGCCTGGCAGCCCCCACTCGCTCCGTGGGACCACCCGGCACAGCGCTGCGAGGGAGACTGGCGCGGCATGAGGCAAATTGCAGCCATATTTTAAAAAGGAGAAAATTCAATATTTGGGGGGTGGGGAGTAACGTAAAGATAAGGGATAGTCCTGGCAACCCTAAAGCTGCTTCAGACTCCAGAAGAGCCATTACTCAGAGCAGACTGGTTGAATGTCTGCAGAGCTGAGTTATTGCTGAGACAGATCCAGCTTGTCCTTTTAGCATATTCATTCATTTTTATGGGTTGATTTGTACTAGTTTCTCTTTTTGTTTAAGAATTCGGGCCCTCCCTGGGAGCAGACAGCATCATAGAATCATCTAGGTCGGAAGGGACCTGCAAGATCATCTAGTCTAACCATTAACCTAACTCTGACAAAAAAACCATCACTAAACCATGTCCCCAGCACCATGTCAACCCGTCTTTTGAACACCTCCAGGGATGGTGCTTCAACCACCTCCCTGGGCAGCCCATTCCTATGTCTGATAACCCTTTCAGTGTAAAAATTTTTCCTAATCTCCAACTTGAACCTCCCCTGGCGCAACTTGAGGCCGTTTCCTCTAGTCCTATCGCCTGTGACTTGGGAGAAGAGACCGACCCCCACCTCCCTACACCCTCCTTTCAGGGAGTTGTAGAGAGCAATAAGGTCTCCCCTCAGCCTCCTCTTCTCTCACCCACCCAGAGGAGCCACAGGTCTGGCTGCCTTCACCCAGGGACCAAAGCAGCAGGAGGGTCTGGCTCGGGGGTGCCCGCAGGAGCCATCTCAGCCCCTGTGACACCTGAGCCAGCTGCACCCACACCCAAAATCACTCTTCACAGCTGATGTGTGCCCCGACTGCCTTCATGCCAGACCGAGATCGACTTTAAAACCAGACTTCAAGCAAATTAGAGCCAAAGAAGCCCTGTGCTGTCCCTCACCACGGAACTCCTTTCCTCCCTCCTCATCTCATCTCCCCTCACCTAGCCTGGGAGCTAGGAACTGGTCCAACACCAGTGTGAGGAGGCAGAGGAGCTGCCAGTGGGGAGGATGCTCCCCACTGCCTGGTGCAGGGAAAGCTGCCCCAGTGCAGCTTTGACCTGGAAAAACGTTTTTCTGACCAAAAAGGGTTTACGGACACTCTGTGCTGCAGGAAGCCACATCTGCTCCCAGCAGCTGGGGCTGAGGATGGGCTCAGATCACACCAGGCTGCAGCCAGCACGGGGCATCCAGCAGAGCCTCTGTGTCCCCTGCCTGCCCAGGCCCTACAAGAAATAACGAAGCTGACAGAAGGGATTTCACTCCATCTCCCTGAATTAGAAAGGTTTGGAAGCAAAACAGTCCCACACTTACTCTCAAGAATGGCACCTGAAGTGGGAGGTTTCCTTTCCCTTGCTTGGCACCTTAAATCCCGACGTTATACGATAAGACAGAAGCACTCGAGCACTCTCAAGGGATGGGGACATGCACCCTACAAGGACCCAGGAGCTGCCAGGGAACCAGGCAGCACCAGCACAGGGGTGCCAGGCGGGGTCACCCCCTCTTTCCTGCCCACGCAGACGTCTGTCTGTCCATCCGGAGACCCTGCTTTCCCGCTCCACCACCTTCCCAAGGCAGGACCCTGCCCTGCCCGCATCTCGCACTCTGTTAGTCACTGCAGCTGTGAGTTGGGCACATGGAGAATTTGCTGAAGCCCAGGAAAAGAACCACTGCATACAATTAAAATGTACATCCAGTTAATTACTGATAATAGCGTATTTCCCTCTCCAGTACAGCTTCTAGCAAAGCTTTTGCTGAGGACAGCAAAGAAAAATGCTTTGTTTCCATCAGTTTTTTTGAAAATGAAAAAGCCTGATTTGTCTTAACATGACACCAAAAGGCAGCAAAACATTCTTCGGCTCCAGCCTGCGCTCACTAACAATATCTGTGCAGTCACATACCAAGGAGATTCAATTATCTGGCAGAACATGTCCCAGAGGCATTTAGATAATTGCAAACATAAGTACAAAATCTGCCACTAATTATTAAAGAAATACCAAATAAGGAGACCAAGTGATAGAAAAGTGGCGTTACTGGGTGCAAAACCCATTCACACATGCTGGAAGGGATGGTGTTTTCACAGGGGCGCGTCTCTGCCATGCTGGGAAAGCCCAAACCCTGCGGAGCTGGGGGAAAGGCATGACTGCCACCACAGCCCCTCACCCTGTCCCAGCCCCGAGCCTGGGGGGGGGGCTGCGAGGGACAGCCCTTATTGCCTCTTCCTGCACAAAACCAGCTAAACGGAGCAAATCAGGACAAAATGGCTCGAGGGACAATGTGAGGGATGGGGGACAAGGCTGCTCGGCACCACGGACTGGAACGCACCTCGGGGTGTACCCCAAATCCCCCGGGCAGCCCTGGGGTGAGGCAGCCCCCAGGCACTGAGGTCCTCCCCACGGTGAGCATCCCGGTGGGATTTACCTCCTCTTCTGCTTAGATTCGCTCTGTGTTTTCTTTAGAGCCGCCGCCACCCTCTTTACATCAAGATTTTGGGAAGCAAGAGTTCCCCGATGGGAAATTGAGGAGCAGGGAGGGGCTGGCAAAGGGGCTGGAGGCTGCTGCTCTGCTCCTGCCTCCCTCCCCTTCCCAATTACCTCTGGCACAACGTGATGCGGAGACAAGAACCCCATTCTGTGGTACTTGCGCTGACATTTCCGCTACCTACCCTGCAATAACAGCAATTACGCTGAATATAGGTCACAAATGATTTTTGTTGAATATTCAGCAGCTTGAATCAGAAAACAGTCGCATACAAATGGGTGGTTTTTCCTATCTCCTCCGCGTAATAGCTACAGATTCCCTTCCAATATGCCAGGCAGCGATAGCAGAAGCATACAAGACACTCATTAGATGACATCAAAACATATATCAGAGCTTCAGTGTATCCCACGCTGAAGAGCAATCCTGAGCGGGGAGGAAAGCACTGCTTTGCTGCAAACATGCTGTTATACCAGGGCTCTACTTTTCCTTGCAGCTTTTTGAAGAAAGGCTGTTTCATTAACCTAACGCAGGGCTGCTGGGCTCAGTCCTCTGAGATTCCCAGTACCTTCCTACCCTGCTCCTTCCCTCCAGCCTTCCCGAGCTGCCTGGGCCCTCACAGTCCTTGGGGACACGAGCTGACATGTGAAAAGGGCCCCGTTGTCAAAGCAGGATCCCAAATGTAACCCTGGCCCCTCTCAAGTCAACATGGGTTCGGATGCTGAGCTGAGCAGAGGCAGGATTTCATGTCCTCTGTCCTGCCCGTGGCACAGCGGAGAATTCCCGAAGCCCAGGAGCCCCTGCTCAACTGCTGAGGGGGGTCAGGGTGTCAGACCCAGGTCCCTGTGGAGCATCACCTGCCTGCCTCGGTCCTGAACCACGAGATGGCAAAGCATCAGTGGTGGGTGGAAATTCACAGCTGTTCTGAGGTGGTATTTCCAGCTCCAAAGACAATTTGGGTGCTGTTTAACTGTGATCTTAAAAAAAAAAAAAAAAAAAAGAAAAAAAAAAGACAGAAACAAGGGGGGGAAAAAAGGAATGCAAACCAACCCCACACTATGATTTGAAATGGGAACATGTTCACTCATAATTCAGTGCAAGTGTGGGTTATTGTTGCTTTTCATCCCTCGAGGTTCAGCTTTCTTCCCACCAGTCCTCCGAGTTCAGCCATTTACCCTGCCCGTGTTTGCAGATGCCCTTTGGATCTGTTCTCCCTTCGCCTCCCAAACTCCTCAGGGCACCCCAGGCTCTGACCGGCTGCAGGACATTCACACTGAGACCTTCAGCCCCACAGGGCTCCAAGAAGAAACACTAAAGGTCCATGTGGAAGCATCACAGAGCTCCCGTTTGCCCTCCTGGGGCCGGGAGAGCCATCCCTCAGCGCAGAGCCACACTCCCGGCCGGGGAAGGAGCAGAAGCACAAGTGATGATGATGCTCCATGTGCCACCGAGCCGAGAGGCTTGGAAGGAAGCCCACGTTTGAGGGCTCCTAAAGGGAAAGCAGCTTCTCCATGACAGCGTTTTGGCAAAAACAGTGTTATTTAAATACAACAGTTTCTTCAGTCAAAGTAAATAATAATTAAGTAAACCCAATTAAAATCAGGAATGCTCAACAATATTCTCAGAAGTGTCTGAGCATTTGACTTGGCTCCTTGCGGGAGGAGCATGGGCTCGTTTCAGAGCTGGGGACGTGGCCAGGGACCACCGAGCACCAGGGCTGGGCATGGGAAGTGGTTGGAGGGTCCAGCTGCAGGTGGGATGGGATGGGATGGGACGAGACGGGATGCCTCCTCCCCACCTCAGGACTGAGAGGTCCCAGCCCCTCGCAGCTTCCCAGCACAGTTTGCTTCTGGCCCTCAAGGTGGAGGATGCAAACTCTCACCATCTGAGAGTGGTCAGCCTGACCATAAAACCAGCAGAGGAGCAGGTCTGGGGGCACAGCCCACCCCTAGCATCCAGCTTTCAGGCCACCCCACATCCATGGGGCTGCCCTGGCTCCCCCCCGGGGGCCTCTGGGTTAGAAACAGCAGAGGGAGATTTACAGGAATCAGCCAAAACAGCCAGAGAGGAATCTGGATGTGTCTGAAGATGGACCCACGTGTGTCCACCTCCCCAGAGCTGCAGGGCAGGGGACACTGTGGGAGCGTGTATATCCACGAGGACACATCCCCAAGCAGGATGTATGTCAAACAGAACATAATTATATCTCGGCAGTGACTATTTTCCACCATGTCCTCATTTCCATGCCGTCCTTAAAACAATGCAGAGTGGTTTTGTCTGTGACACCGAGTACTTAATTTGCTCAGGTATCCTTTTGTCAAAAAAGCCCTCTCTTTTCCTTGGCATAATAATGATAACGAAAAAAAAATAATATATCTATTAAATCAAGCTCTGTTTGAGACTATCCTTAAGAAGCCCAGGCATTTTGGAGAGATGCCAAAGTGGTGCCGGAGCATCACTCAGAGCAGGGCTGCGGGCAGAAAGCCTCCCGCCTCATTTAGTCCCTGCTTTGGTTCTCAGCTTGCAGAAAATTGATGAAGGCTGCTGGCTTGGCAGCTACAGACGTCAGCTCCGTTTGCAGACATCTTTATTTATTTTCCTGCGAAAACATCCCGATGTGTCTATGCTGATGGCAACGCTGAAAACAAAACAAAACGGAAAAAAAAAAAAAAAATCCCACTTCTGGCAGATCCCAACCCAAAGAGCTGGGGGGGGGGATGTCAGAGCTGACCACCCTGCACAACTGGGGGGCACGGGCTGAGCCCCGAGTGGCAACCAGAGCCCGGGTGGGCAGGCACGGCTCGCACCCACGACGGTGGCCGGCAGCGCTGCCGTACAAAGGCAGATCCTACAACCCTCTCCCGGCCTCGCCTTTACCAATCAACAGTCAGCCAGCATGACAAATAACTGTTTGCAGCTGTCATTAGCTGAAAACAAGGCGAATCTGCATATGCTTAATCTTAATTAGGCCGACTTGGCAAGGAGCCCTTGCTCGTTGCTACCAAACAACCCGTTTCGCACACAAAAGGGCGACAAAAGCCCGGGCGTCTGCACACACACACACACACACACACACACACACACACACACGAAATGTGGATGGAAAAACCTCCTGCAAAAGCCTTCTCCTGCCCCGTCCCGCCGAGGGGTGATGGGGTGGGATGGTGCTCCTGGTCGGAGCTGCCCCCATCCTGCCTCCCACCACCAGCCCGGGTGGGACGCACGACAGCGGAGCTGGATCTAAATTAAAGCCAAGGAATTTCGCCACCGAATGCATCGTTGCTAATTATTCAACTCTCGTTTACCTCTCGAAGGAGCTGGCGTTGGCGAACCTCGCCGAGGCATTTCCACTGGAGCAGGAGGAGGAGGAGGAGGAGGAGGAGGAGAGGACCGTGGCCGACCCGCCGGGGCGGGCTCTGCCTGCAGCCTGGCGCTGGATTAGGACTTTGAATTCGTGAGCGAAGCCCTCGGTGCCTGGGGAGGGAAAACGGGTCAGGGGCTCGGCAGCCAACGTGTGCGGCCCCCCCGTGCCTGGCGGTGACGTCGGCCCCGTTGAGTTGGGGCAGCTCCAGGGCCAGGTGTCCCCCGTGGGCCAGCAAATGCGGGTGAAGCCATGGAGTCCCACCGGGCACCCTGTCCTCCACTCAGCATCTTCCTCCTCATCACCATCCTCCTCCAAAACCCTCCCACCGTCTCCCCTGCGCAGACGAGGCTGGCACGACCCAACGGGGTGTTAGGAATACAGCTGTGATGGGGCTGGGAAGGTGTCCTGCCCCACCTGCCGTGGAGCTGGGACCATCTACGAGGGCACCGTGGGTCACCTGGCACCTGTACTGCTGGCACCGCGTGTCCCAAATGCCCACCCAAGGCCAGGCACTGCCAATTCACGTGTTCCATGCACCAAGCCCGGGAGGAAGAAAGCTGTGTGAGCCCACCTGCAAAACACTGGCCCCGAGTCGGTGCCCCGAGCCCATGAGCTCTTACCTGGGAGCCGGTGGGTGGCAGAGCGAGCAGAGGCACCCGCACCCCACACCTTCACAGCACATCAGGCAGGGAGATGCTTGCTGCCAGAAAAAGGGAGCCATCGAGGCAGTTTGAAGGTGCCACTACACAGAATCTACGTAAAAAGATGTGGTAACTCAGACCAGGAATGGGAAAATACGTTTCCTGCAAAAGAACACAGCACTGGTGGGAAACAAAGATGCTCCGGAGCTACGGGAAAGTCTCCCCGAGATGAGCAGGGAGACCCTGGGACCTGCACGAGCCGGTGCTGGGCTGGAGGGGGCTTGGAGCTGCAGCTGGATGGGAACGACCAGCTCATCCAGCATCCCAGTGTGCCTCTCCGGCCCCCGCCGGCGGGAGGGGGGTGCCGGTGCCCGATGGAGGCAGCCGGCCGGGTTGGTGCCACTGCCTTGTGCCCTGCTTTGTGCGGGTTTGGTTTTGCACTTAGGGAAGAGCCAGGAGGATTAAACGCCGCGAGAAAAGCAATATAACACGCATAACCATATGTGCTTGGAGAGCCACCCCATATTTAGCAAAAAAAGCCCAACAAGGTACATTTTGGACAAAACCAAGCCCATTATTTTATAAACTATCCCCCCTCCACCCCCCCAGACAAGGCAGCAAGAAGTGCCTGCGCTGGCTTCGCAGTGCCTAATTTTATGCTTTATCAACTTACAGCATATTCTACGCAGAGGGGAATTAAAATAAGGCTGGGAATCATCAAAACATTTCACTTTTAATTGAAATTGACTCCAGGATTATACGTTAGGGAGGCTAAATGAAAGACATTACACCCAAGCAAACTACTCTACCTGCTGTCTTTAAGCGAACAGCGGCGCTGTCAGCTCGCCGTGCCACCCCGACTCCGCGCCGGCATCGCCGAGGCTGCGGGCAGAGCGCTCGACGGGCACCGAAACAACATCACCAACAGCTGTGGTTCAGCAAAAAAAAAAAAGAAAAAAAAAAAAAAAGCACAGAGTTTCGAACATTTAAAGCCGAAACCTCCCAGCGCTTTAAATAACCGTAATTAATATATTCCATGCGAGTGGTGTCAAAAACTACGAAGGGACGGGTAAGGAGGAGCGCACAGCTTCCCCCCGTTAGGCATCCAGAGAGGGAGAAATCCGTCTGCAGACATTTAAAACACAAAATGTATTTCAGAAGAGGTGACGACTGCTGTATTATTTTATTCTGCCCTCACGTGTGATGTATTTTTCAGCCAGAGAGGAACAGATAAACACGAATGCACGTTTCAGGTGTAAGAGCCCATTGCACAGATGGCAGCCCGTCTGCGAGGGCCACAGCTGCGGCAGAAAATAAACAGAGATAAGGAAGAGGTGTTATCTCCATAAAAATATTTCCTATCAGATTATATTTACAAATAATTCAAGCACACTGGAGGGTGTTGGTTGTGGAGGAGGACGGTCAGGACAATAGAAATAGATACGGAAAACAGAAAATGAGATGTGAAAATCATCATTGGAAGTAAAGACCATGTCCTTTCTGAAGTTACAGGGTAAGGCACATTAAATACGTGCCCCTCTCAGGGCAGCGTGGGAATGGGAAAGTCTGAGCTGTTTTTCTCCTGTTTCTCATGTATTTGATTCTCTGACATTATCACAAAAGATTTAATCAATATTGTTGCTGAAAATCATATAAAAGCATAAAATTAAAACCTAGCTCAGCAATATTTTTGTCCAGGTCGGTAAAAACAATTTAAAGTACCGGCTTAGATTCCAATTGAAATGTAAATTGCAACAAAAATCCTAACTTAATCATTGGCAAAGCGAGACTTACAACAAAATAAGGATCTTACACACTCACTCTGTGAGCAGAAGCATTTCAGGGGCTGACTCTGCCCAGGCAAATTCGAGCAGCCTTCACCAAGCCACACCAAGCCTTTCTTCTCTCCATGGAGGAACCCTACAAACCCAGGGGTCGTTCATGCAAAGCAATTACTCAGCTGTAAATGGAGCTAAATAACTTAGAAATGAAACGGTGAATGGAAAAAAAAAAGCCCTACAATTTCCCAAACACACCCCGGCCTCATCCCCAGAAACAAGCCAGGGTTGGGAGGGTCAGGGCTGCCACATCCCCACCAGCCCTCCCCCTATAGGGCTGGGACAAGAGCTTTGCCCCAGGACCACCCATCTCCACGCCTCCATCCCTTGGTGCCAGCCCAGCCGGACCTTCTGGGCTGGTACCCTGACACCCCACAGCCACCATCCCAGCTGGAGCCCAGCTTCCCTGTGCAAGCCCTGGGTTAGTCATCTTGGAGCTGGAGAGCAAGTGAATCTGTCCTCCAACTGGTCATGAGCTTTACTGAGTGTTTCTGGAAGGAGTTAATTACTCATCAACCCCGGGCAGGAGTCCAACTCCACTCCCCTGCCCCAGCCACACCGCGTTGGGACCCTGGCTGCCATCAAGCAGCAGAGTGGCTATGTGAGGGTGGTGGTCCCAAAGCTCAGCAGAGCTTCCACCACCACCCCCCACCGCCGAGCACTGCTCTCCCTTTTTAATTAGGGAGCCTCCTCCCCCCAAAAGGTGCATTCCCCCACCAGCTCACCCGGCATCCCCCAGCCCAGCGGGACTCCTGAAAGCTCCAGGCCTTGATTAGCTCTTCCTTTTAATTAGTCTCACTCAGAGGTGTTGCCTCCTTCAACCTTGGGCTGCCTTTGCTTTCTCTTCCTGACCCGTTAACTGAACCTGGGGGCAGCGGCTGCCTCCCCCCACCATGGGCTGGTGCCCACCAGGAGGTGACCTTCTCTGCCAGGTCCCCTCCTCACCAGCCACCTGGGGTGTGATCACAGCCCAGACCTGGCCCTGCTCCCTCTCTGGCTGCACTGGCCACCCTGCTCACTAGCCACCGTAGCCCAGACCTACCCCATGGCCAGCCCCATGGCCAGCCCCATGGCCTGCTCCAGCTGGTGTGGCTCACGGAATGGCTTCAGGGCTGCTGTCCCGCAGGAGTCATGGCGAGCGGCCGGGTAAGCTCTCAATATGATTATTTTACATTCAAATTCTTCCTCTGGAACCCAGTTCCCGGGTAACAATGCGAAACGCGAATCTCAGTTGGATCCCATTATCAATATAAATCTCAGCCTCTAAAAAGCGAGCCCCTCGGCTGGCCAGGCCAGAACACCAGAAACGATTTGGCCACCATTTCTGTAAGAGCTGTGCTTCAGCCAGGAACTTTTTCTAAAAAAGCTCAGTGACAAACACTGCAGTCTTGGAAGCCGCCAGGCCGCACTCCGAAATTAATCTGTTTCCCTCCTTCCACAAATACCAATATTTGATCTCAGATGATGAGCAGGGTTAGCTGCTTGTCTAACCCCTTTAGGGTGAAGATCATCACACAGACTGGACAAGGTTTCGCTGCTTAAGAAAGCCCAAAAGACACTAAATAATATATAGTAGTGACTTTAACTATGGTGGCCAACCCACATGGCGACTGGGTCAAACCCCCGACGGCCAGATGCTTCTCACCCAGAATAAAGTCAAGCTTTTAGAGACTCAGACCCTCTGTACCCCATCTCAGTGTCCGGGTTTGTCTCAGCTTCCACAGAACGAGGAGGGACAGCAAAGAGCAGGTTCTGCTCTGTCAAACTGCCCTGCGAGTATGGCAGAGCCTCTCCCTTGTATCTGCTGACTGGGGGGATTTGGGAATTTGCACATGACCATTTCTTTTTCAGTGGCAGTACCAGTCATAGACACAAATTACCCATTTCTTTCTTTGCTCTGGAGCAGATCAGATGCCCAACGCATTTGTCTCCATCACCTGTAAGGAAGGAACCCTTATGTTTCCTACAGCATCTCCCTGAGCCTGCTGTTGGGCTGTTTCCCATCAGACAACACAACCCACACGAAGTGACAAACCCACCACCACCTTCTCCATAATCACACCTACAAACCCCATTTTGTATCAGAAAAAGCAGTTGGAAGAAGCTGCCAAGAATGGAGCTCACACAACAACCCTCTCCCAGTGCTCCCAGTTGACCTCCCAGTCCGCCTGGTGGACACCTGCCTTCTGCTCAGCACAGGAGGGGCCGAAAGTCGGTGGACTCCAGCCCAGTCCTTTGCCATCGCTATCGATGGCTACCCCGAGCTTCCCTTCCACAGCCTCAGGCTCAACGCTTCCACGTCAAAGCCCAGATTCACCCCTGCCCCACGGAGTGTCCCCACTGCTCGGGCATTCCCACAGCTCCCCATGGCTCTGGCTCATTCCTTGAGGTGCAAGGAACCACACAGCTCTGAACCTTCAGGCCGAGGGCACAGACTCCAGACCTCAACAGCCTGGCCAAGCCCCACCGCTCTGAGGCACCATCACCACCTTCCCAGGCGTGTCCCACCATGAAGCAACTTCACCTCTGCCTTGCGAGGAGCCCATGGGATGTTCCCAGAGGGGCAGCACCAGCGCAGCCACCTGCCCCACAGCCAGATGTTCTTACCTGTGGCACAGCTGGGGGCCCAACCCCTGGTCTCACATCCAGTCTGGGCAGACAGGGCTGGGTCCAACTCTTCTTCTTCAGTCTGATAAAGACTGTTCATCCTATTATTATCTGTGTGTTTGTACACTATATTCAGCCAAATTTGGGTTGATATTACAACAAATAAGTAAATACACTCCAATGCTTTTCCCCTTTGAAGGCAGGGAGAAGGTTTGCTTTTCAGCTGTGATACGTAATGCCATCCCTCAGTTTAAAAGAAGCTCTTTGGCCAGTAAGTACCCTGTCTATTCACGCAGAAGTTTCCTCTGAATGTTGTTTAATGCACTCTTCTTCAGCCCATGATCCTTGTATTTTACTAAACTAAACTGTCCTAAAGCTGGTTACAATCAGCCTTTTCTGGTGAAAACTCAGGAAAAGTGCACTTGCTGTTTCAAGCACCATTTCTTCTCTCTTATTAAAAAACAGATAAAAGCTTTTCCTTTACTTTTAATATGCAAAACAATTATTTGGGGTATTAAA
Source organism: Tringa tobata (assembly GCA_033628505.1). Taxonomy (NCBI): domain Eukaryota; kingdom Metazoa; phylum Chordata; class Aves; order Charadriiformes; family Scolopacidae; genus Tringa; species Tringa tobata. Next base: position 256,661 of record JAHREE010000441.1, read on the forward strand.
TAAAATTCATTTCTAGGTTTCCCAATTTTCTCTCTACCCACGCATGGCATCACCCTGCACCTCATGCCCTTGGTCTTTTCCACACCGCTCCTTCCTTTCAGAGCCCTGGACTGTCACCCAGGAGGGTCACCCACGTTGGGGTAGTTTGTGTTTGGTCATTTACACTTGGATTTTCCAACCACCTTTTTTCCTGCCCGACCAAAAACCATCTGTTTAAACCATCCAGAGCCATTTCCATGGAACGGGCCACACTTGTGTTCAGCAATGACCAGAAGGAACACACTGAATTTAGTCCCTGAGCCAAAGTCTCTTACGAGTGAGCAACACTCAAAGCTTGTTTTGCTCCACAGGTGCCTCCCTTCACTGGGGGTAAAACCATCTTCACCGTATCTCACCACCTCATGGCAAAAGCCCTTCCAGGAGCGTTCACCCTCCCGCAGAGCCCCCCGTGGGGATACAGCCCTTCACGCCGCTGCAGGCACCGCAACCAAACCTCAGAAGTTCAGTCAGAAAAGTTCTAAACATGACTGTGAAAAACAATCACCTACTCGGGGCTGTGCGTAGCTGCATTCCAGGGATCTTCCGTGCAAAAAGTTTGGAAAGAAGCAATTGTAAGAAACTCCATGTGCAGAGTAAACTAAACTCACAGGAGACTGAAAAAACCATCAGTGATGCTGCTACAGCGGTCTGAAACGGAAGAGTTTAACTGAGCCCTAAGACAGGCATCGGCTACATCGTTTTCAGCACAAGGTTATATAAAAATACACAATTGTGCCCGTTTTTATAGAGCTATTCCATAAACTTCCAAAACTTTACTTCCATACAAGTTTACTAATTACCCTGAACCTCGATAATAAAGCACACTTAACACACTCCAACTCAAGGCACAATCCCATTTCACCGAACCCTACATTTTGCGTCTTTCATGTAGCCAAAGGGTGCTCACAGAGAACGGTGTAAAATAAATCTTGGGTTTTCCCTGACCCCATCCCCAGGAGCACAAACCCTGCAAAGGGAGAGCCTGAGGCCATGTCATGTTCCCACACATCTGGGGCTTACTCTGGAGTTCCCTGCACCACACACAGAAGATGCTGGATGAGCATTTCTAACAGCCATTACAGATGTGCTTGTTGATTCTGGGAAATATAAATGGCTCGGTTTAATTGGAAATCCTGCTGTACCTTGTGCAGAAAACACCTAAAATCCACCAAGAATGCCCTGACTTGAAAAGGTACAAACTACTGGCAGGGAAATCCAGGACCAATTCTGGTTTGTTCTTGTTCAGAAGTACAGGATGCTCTGTCTCCAATTCAGTATCTAAAATGTGATGGTCACACCCCCATGGAAAAGCAAGAGGAATTATTATTTTTCTATTTCTGTACTGCTAAAGTCTCCAGTAACAGCACCTATAAGCAATGGCACTTTCTGAACAAAATAGTCTCTGCAAGCAGGGAGCCCCAAAATGCTGCTTTAATTTATAAGTATTTCCAAACAGAACTCTTTTGGGGCAAGTCCCACAGCCAACAGCTGAGGGCTGTCACTCCTGGATTCAATTGTCAGCGGGACGTTATGCCCTTAATGCCCAATGAGAAGTATTTCTTACCAGGCTGCCTTTCGGACACGAGCAACACCCACCACTCCCATTTTTTTAATGTTTTTTTTTAAAATTACATCTGTCTTAACGTTACCAGCTAATTAAATTTACATTTTTCTAGCTTTCCTGTTGTTCAAAGTAGACGCCTGCCTTTCCAGTGGGCCACATTCTGCCAAACCCATTGGCTGAACCCCACATTTAATGGAAGGGTTAGTTCTGTATCAAGTGGCACCAGAGTATGAAAATACTATTAATAAAGCTTCTGTTTAAAAACCACAAACATCTTGGTGGTCAGCATCGTTGAGAGGAAATACGGATTACAGGGCATCCTAAAATATGTGTAAAAGTATGTTGGCGAACGCCAACAGCTTTCTGAAGCCACTGGAACGATGCTGAAATGTGACAGCTTCCTACCTAACATTAGTTTAGACAGGTACATTAGTCAGTACCAGCTTAACCAGTAGCTCTATCTTCAGGGCCATATATTACCTTTTACAATAGAAAACCAAGTCCACTTGGCACATGAAAAAACTTGCCTCTTGGCAGCACCTCCCCACATTCCATCAGTTCAAAAGATTTAAAGTCCTATCAGGCTTTTCAAAATCCAACCCGCTGATACGTTATTTTTTATCCACGTCAGTGCCCAACCGGACTCCACGGGCAGCTTTTTTTTTTCCTACGACTCCTCTTTTCTCCGCTGACGTTCAGCTCTCACTGGAAATCTCATCACATTGGATAGTTTACTGAAAACTTTTTTTATTGTAATCAAAAAAGTGACATAACAGGGCTGTAATGTATTCTGCAAATCATTCTGCTGATATTTTATAACTGATACCAGCTTCTTCTGCCAGGCAATTAAAAAAAAATTCAAATGTGAAAATTTTCACAGTACAGTAAACTCCACCCAAACTAATTAACGGTGGTTAAAAATAAGATGCCCCAGCAAAACCTTTCATGTTACATGGTCACAACTCACAATTCTGTACAAAATGTTCACTTTTATAAAGCTCTGATGTAAAAATCAAATAATCAAGCAGCAATATTTTAAGTGCAGCACAGGGTCTTTCATGTCATTATTTACAACGCTTGAATTCGTTTACATTTTAACAAAATTTAATACAGATGACTTAGGAATTAAGTCATTTTTCTATTATCTGTCGTTCTATGTAGTGACAGATTTCACTTTTTGGTCATCTTTCTCTTTATCTTTGCTCTTCTTCGATTTTTTCTTCTTGTGTTTGTGTTTTTGGCTCTTTTCCAATTCCGTCTCGTTCCCAACGTGTTTCTTATGCTTCTTGTGTTTCTTATGCTTCTTGTGCTTCTTCTTCTCCTTCTTCTTTTTCTTTTTCTTGCTGTCTTGACTCTCTCCTGAGCTGGCACTGCTGCTGTGGCTTCGAGTCTGACTCTCGGAAGGGCTTTGGCTGCGGCTGCGGCTCACGCTGGGGCTGCTCTGGCTTTGACTTCTGCTGGCTTCGGGCTGCTCGACTGCCGCAGGGGCTGCCGTGTCCTCCTTCACCTTCTCAACAGCCTTCTCTTTCGGTTCTTTAGGAATTTTTGCTGCGGCTTCCTCATCTTTTGCAGATACATTACTCTCACTGTCGCTTTCGTTGTAGTCTGGTACAAACGCAGCCTCATCAGTCTCTCGAGTTAGATCAGAGGAGAGCCGGGAGGAGGTGCTTACCTGAGGCTTGGGCTTGACAACACTTTTATCATTTTGCCCAGTCACATTGTTCTCTTTCTCATTTTTTACTTCTGGTGATTCTTGTTTCAAAGGTGGTTTATTAACAACTGGCTCTTTCTCTTTATTCTCTTTATTATCTTTATTCTCTTTATTCTCTTTGTTCTCTTTATTCTCCTTATTGCTCTTTACTTCTGGTACATGCTTCTCTTTCTCTTTTCCTGAATTTTTATCTAGAGGTTTGTGTTCCTCCACCGTACGCTTGGAATCGTGAGCAGCTTTGTGATCAGTCTGCTTGCGCTCCCGCGGAGGGCTGTAGCTGCTCCTTTTGGCGTCTCCAGCGCCCTTTTTGGACGGCTCCGCTCGCTCCTCTCTCGGCTTACTCTTCTGTACAGATGTAGATTCTCTGTTTCGAGAAGGGGAGTCTTTTCTCCTCGTTAATTCACTCTTTTCATCTCTACGCTTGGAACTAGAGTGATCTCTGTTGCCGTCGTGATCAGATTTTTTGTCTCGGTTAGGAGTAAAGTCTTTAGCAGTGGAGCCACGGCCAGTATCGTGTTTCTCTGAAGATCTGCTGTCTTTGGAAGATTGAGAAATATTTTTTCCATTTCCTTGCTCAGTTGCACGTTCCGAGTGGTCTTTTTCTGGCTGAACACTGCTCTTTCTCTTCTCAGAAGTATCCTTGTCCGACAAAGAATGATCCCGGTCTTTGGTTTTTCCTTTTTCATTTGACATCGAACTTTTTGAACTTTTTGCATCATGCTGGGAGCTTTCATAACTCACCTCTTTTGTAGTTTTCTGTGTTTTCTCCAAAGGCTCCATCTCCTTTTCATGGGGTTTTATGGGGTTTGGCGGCTTAGCACTCACATTTTTTATAACACTTGCAGGTTTTCCTATGCTTGTGGGCACCTGGGTAGATTTAATGTCCTCCTCTTCAGACTCAAAGTCATCTTTATCCCACTTTGACTGAGGGACTTGGATCATAATAATGACGTCTTCAGCAGGCGCTGTTATATCATTATTATACTCCTCCATGGTCTTAATGACAGTTCGTTTTGTATCTGTCTTTTCTTCAGTCTTTCTAACAGGGCTTCCTCCAGTAGAACTAGTGCTAAGAAAAAAAACAGTGCACATTAATAACAGGTGAGATACACACACCACCATCTTTTATAACATTTTATAAAATAGCTTTTGTTTAAATTCTAAATCCTCACTATTTCTTCAAAAAATGCTCAATTAAAGGAACAGACAAGAGAAAGGATGAGTCCACTAGCTAAGATTATGAGCAATCAATTAATTTAGTATCCTGCTACTACACATTTAATTAACAAAGACACAAGATTATCAGATTGGGGACTGTCTGATCTGGTAATTCCTTCATGTCCTATTTCTACCAATGGCAGATAAATTAGGTACACATTCTTGCTTCAACATGTAAGCAAACAATTATGGGGAGGTAAACACAACCAAAGTCTTAACCTCATGTCCCAGTGTTGTTCTTCAGAAGAATGTATGTTTTAAAACTTTTTACAATATCAAGACACCACCTTAAGTCTCCAGTGATATCTGAAATGTTTTGAGTTTACTTTGTTCTGCTTCTCTAGACACTGAAACGTAAGTAATAACAGCCTCACACTAGATCACTGGGTTTTTTAACTCACATGTCACACAACAGCATATAGAAGAGATGTCTCCAAGGTAAGTGCCAATAAAGTTGGCGCTGAGCTGAAAGCAGCGCAGCTCTGTCCACACGGGACCGTACTCACAGATAAAATCAGTACGATATATTGGCAACCAAGCTACTATTTCTACAAGTTATAATTTCACATCATACCGATGTGAAAGCAGATCAAACGCAGATCACCACAATTTTAAAAATGCAAAATATTGCAGGGTATAGACATGCCTGTTATCCTTCTGTTTAGCAATAAGCTGGGTTTGAAGGAAGACATAGAGGGGACTCCTCAAAGAGTCAGTATGTAATGAATAAGAGGAGGGAAAAAAACATCCCAGAAGGGTGAAATGCATCACCAATGAATTAACCTGATTACTCTTCTGAGCAGTAGACTGCTTGCTTTCTTTAACAACATTTGATTTACACCCAAGCACAGTTTAACAGGAAAGATCTCAGATTATTCACTCGTTTAGCACAGATTTAGCTGTTCCTTTCATTTGTCACCATAAATAATTTTACAATTGGAGGAGGAGGAAATTAAAAATAGGAAAAGAAATTATGAGGTACCTGGTGTAATCTACAAGAGTTGAACTAGATCCATCAGCTGCTGTTACTTTTCTTCTCACTTTTCCCTTCGCTTTTTCTTGTTTAACTTTGCTGCTGCTTGGCTCAGGTTTCTCAACAGGTTCTTTTGCAGGTGGCACATTTTCTCCACTCACAATCTTTTTGCCGGTTTCTCGGTTAAGTTTAATCTTTTTTGCGGGGTTGTTAAGAAAAGCAGATTTATCCTTTTCTGGAGTTCGCTCTCCTTTTTCACCATCAGGTTCGATCTTCCCCTTTGGTGATGTTTTCGATTCAGCAGGTTCCAGTTTCGAGGCCTTTACGGAAGTGGCTTCATGTTCTTTATCAGCCTTTTCATCTGCTTTTCTTTTTCTTTTTTCAGGTTTTGCATCAGAGGGTTTGCTTTTTTCAGCAGGTTTTTTTGACTTGTCCTCTTTGTTGGAGGCCTTCTCTGACTTGGTTTCTTTTGGATGGTCTTTCTTTGCCTTTTCATCCTTGGCTGGTCTTGTTTCTGGGTGATCTTTCGTCACTTTTGGGTGAACTTTCCGTGGGGTACCAAGAGCCTTCTCATCCTTTTGAGAGGAAGATGTTTTAACACCCTCTGTCTTTGGCAACTCCTCCTTCACTTTTTTCACAGGAGGTTCCGTCCGAGGAGATTTTTCACGATCTGCATCCACCTTCTCTTGGGAAGCTTTAGCTGGTTTTGTTACATTATCTTTCTTGGGAGGAACAGCCGCTTCTACTTTTCGCTTTGTTTTGTCAACTTTTGCTTTTGGCTTATCTTTCTCTTTTTTCTCCTTTTCAGACACTGGTTTGAAAGCAATAGAATCTGCTTCCATAGGTTCATCTCTTACAGGGGTGGCATCATCTCTGCTTGGCAGCATGAACAGAGAGTCTGTTTTAACATCTTCTGTTGTAACTGGCTCTCTTGGTTTTCTTGCACCTTCTAATAACTCAGCATTAGGAAATCCTTCATTCTCATCCCCTTTTCTTCTCTTCCGATGTTTTTTATGTTTATTTCCCTTGCCATCTCCCAGCGGATTTTCCACCTCCTTCTCTTTTGATTTTGTAGGATCTTTAATGCCATGGCTTTCTCTTCCGGAAGGTTTTTCGGGGTAGTTTCCTGCTAGATTACGATTTCTGTGGCTCTGCCCACCTGGATAATCCTCCCTACGTCCCCGAGCATATGGCGAATTCTCTCTTCTGGTTCCAGGTGGACAAAACCTATCTGGAGAAAAGTTCTCTCGATTTACTGGAGGTCGAGGTTGAGCGCCGACAGCATAGCCCTTGTAAAATTTTTCGTACCATTCTCTGTAATTCCTTTCCCATTCTCTGTATCTTTCTTTTTCAAATGGATCTCTAAAGTCAACTGATCTGCCATAGTAAGCTTTAATATCGTATGGTGGAACTTCTCTGTATCTGTTAAAATACTCCCTTTCTCCTTCCCCTTGGGGTACTGTCCGTTTAGTGGGAGACTGGCCTCTAAATACTGGAGACCTTGACCGTGAATGGTACCTTCTGTATGGGGGTGACCTTGACCTTGAACGGTGATAACCATGTGACCTTGACCTAGAACGATAATTACGACTCTTCCCTTTGCCTCTTCTCGGATACGGCGGCGATCGTGAGTAGGAACGAGAATGGGAACGGCTAAATGATCGAGAGTAGGAGCGAGAGCGGGAAGAACCTGATCTTGACTTGGAGTAGGTATATGAACTTCTAGAGTAAGATGAAGCACTATAGGGGGACTTGGACCTTAAAAAAAACACAACACAAAAAAAATAAATGAAGTTAATTCAAAACAGTCACTTTCCCCAGTTTTTTTTCCTCCCAAATTTGTTTTTGTTTTTTTTTTCTCCTCTCTCCATATGCTTATGTCAAAGCTTCTTTCAGCTGCTGACATAATGCTACTGCAAATTGAAGAACTTGATAACATGTAAAAGTTTCTGTTTACAAGACAGAACAGCTGCTGCTTTGTTAGCGTAAAAACACACAGGAAGGGCAAGTCTATTTCCACTCACTTCTATCACATGAACTACAATAGCTATTGATTGATTTAGGGTGGTGTATACTGTCCTCTACTGGTATGTCAATGCGCACATTTTTCACTACTCGGCAACCATGAGCAGTGTGAATCATTTTTGTTGCAGTAAGATGCAAAGAGAGCAAGTCCTAATAGCTACAGTACAGTTTCAAACCAAGAAAACACAATTTATGCCATCTTAAAACGCTAATGCCATCTTAGTCAATTTAACTTCACTAATTTGGCAATTTGTACAGGATGCAAAGTACTTGTACTGCAATCCTACACACAGTACTATTCAATCAACACTTCTAGCCAGATGTCCTAGCAAAATTCTGCACGTACCTCTAGCTCTAACCAAGGGTAGTGACCACATTGCAAGAAATTTTTTTTATCTAAAAGCTACTAAACACACTCTGGTAATATGACTCAATGCCATTACTCTAGGAAAGATACTAACAGCATTACTAAGAGAGCTATTCAGACTCCTGCCCAAGTGTTTTTTGGGGATAGAAAACATCAGCTACCCTGAGTTTGTTCTTCACAAGTTCTTCTTTCATTATATTTTAAAAACGATTTCACATTATTCTGCATATGTTCATTAGAATCACTCTTCCTCTTAAGGTCCTTCACCAATTTAAGATTTCCTTAAAAACAAGTCTGATCCTTTAATTCCTAAGAAAAATTTAACAACGTCAACAAAATCCTAGCGAAAGCCATCAGTTTGCAGTCCAGGTTAAAATCTCTCCACATGAGATAACTAAAAGAGGAAATGAAGACAATTTCTCTCACATATCTCCTTGCTTTGAGGTAATGGTTACAATCAGAACAGGGAGACGCAGAACATCCAGCAACTACACCTATTCAGCTTCTAGCCTCCTCACAGCTGTCAGGAGGTGAAGGATGTCATTACAGGGAAGCTTACTTAGTAAAAGAGATGCCTGTTCCTTAGTATCTGCTGCCAAATTATAACTATCAGGCAACTAATCTCTGCCATTTTTGAGCTAGTAACCTACATATAAAACTCCTATCACTGCTAATCCCTTGAATCATCCAATCCATCTAATGATAGGGAGGTGGAGTGGAACTCCTCCTGATTCTTCTAGACAATCTGCTTCTCCATTACGGACATGTAAAGCAGTTACCTGGAAAACGAACGCCTACGCTCCTTTTGAATCTTTTTATATTCCATCAATTCCTTAGCAAAATCATTTGTAAACTCATCAAGTTTGGACTTTTTCTTTTCCCTGTTAAAATAAGTTTGACCTTTATTACAATTATAGTTTGACCTTTATTACAAAAAGACATCAAGAAACAAAACATGGCCAATATGAGAAAATGTATACTGCATGCAAATGCAAAAGGTGAACATCCTATTTAAGCAAAAAACAGTTTTAGAATTCCTACAAGTTTTAGGGAAAGTTTTAGAATTACATTTGTCTTGGTTTAGTTTTGCATGTTTACCATCTCCAACGAAAAAGTATATCAGAAAAAAAACTACGCCATTTTTGCTTATGCCAGATGCACTTTAGTGTAACTGCAGCTATCGAAATACAAAAATGAAAAACAACACAACTTCATTGAGCCAAATACTTACTCCTCTTTAAGTCTCCGTTGTTCTCTGTAAAACTCCTCCCTAGATAAGGGAGGTGCTTGTGTCGTTGGGATGGCATTTGAATGAGCCGCTGGTACTGCTGTTGGTACCCAAGCTGATGACATGTTTGCAGGAGCTGGGGGATATCCTGGAGGGGGGACAGAGTACCCAGCAGATGGAGGTTGACCAGGTGGAAACTGAGGAGGAAACTGTGGTGGTGGTACCCCCGGTGGAAGAGGAAGTGCATGGGGTGGTGGAGGATACAAGGGAGGTGGAGGCACAGGCACAAAGACTGGTGTTGATGCTGGTAGTGATGGGGCCTGAGTCCTTTGGGCACGGTCACTATGCGGGCGTCCTCGATTTGCACTTCAAAAGAAACCCAAAAACATGTGTCACTTTGTTACACTCTGCCCTGATTTTCAAGAGGAAAGCAAACAAAGCAGGAACGTGGTGGCGAGCGCTTCCTGTTCTCAACTTAAGCATTTTTCCCCCTGCTTTCTGTTCATCACAGACTACACTCATTTCCTTATTCTCATATTTGCCTTCCACATCCTCACCCCCAAAGAGTTCCCTTGGCCTTCTCCCCTTATACTCAGCTTTGCAATTGTGGACAGAGACTGTCCATGCTTAAAAGAGACTCTCATCTCCCATGTGCCCACTGCTCCTCCGCCACTCCTCGATACTTCACACTTCTCATCTTCAAAGTACTGCACAGATCCTAACTGATCTTCTCTCGAACACCTTGTAACTCCTCCCACATACACCTCCTATGTCCTTCCCTCGTGATGATGCATTTGGCCTGTTTGTGTCCTCAAACTGGCTTTGTCTCTTACTGAATTTGAGATTTTAGGTAATCTGTGGGATGGATCCTGGGTTTTATCTTTAAGATTTTATGAACATAATGCACCCTTACAATCTATCTGTAACAAATACATAGCAAAACGAAGGACTGAATTGACACTGCAATAACAGGTAAAACAGACTCCTCTCTCCAACTGAGAGAAAGCAGCTCGGCTGTTTGAGATGACTAAATTGAAAAAATTCAAAATCGTCATAAAATAACAGCGTTGACTTTTCCAATAATTTGCTCAATTGGTATCAACTAAGTTGTTAAAGAAAGAATGTTGGAGGCTGATTTCTATTGGGAAATCAATTTCGTCAGCTCTATTCAGCCAGTAATCAAAAGGGTGGCTTTCCATCTGATGTTTAATTATATTTAATTTTTAGGTGTAATTATGGTTTCCTCAAAGTGTACATTTTTCAGAGTCCTCCTTTCAGTTATGTACTGGAGTTTTATTTTAAATAATCTTACTGCAAGCACAGATCCCCTTTGTTAAAGCTAACTCAGATTAAGCCATTTAAAAATGAATTACCACTTGTATTCTCCACAACTATCTGTACATACTTACTTCATTATAAATCAGCTGTTGTATGTTATGTGTTACAGCCTAATTTAACAGGTTACAAGTAGCAATATATTGAATTTCTGTAGAATACTTACAGCTCCCAGCCTGGTCTGCCACCTGCTGAGCGAATGGTACTGGCTCTCATTGGATGACCTTTGGAAGTGGGGAGAAAAAAACAAACAAACAAAAAAACCATTCAGTTTATCCAAAGATAATTTTTCAGAAGAAATTCTGAAGTTACAGTTACTTACCAGTTGTGGGTATTGATTGTCCTTGGGGGCCCAGAAGACTTGGCAATGCTGGTTGTCTTAATACAGGAACCTGATAGCCCTTGCGAATAAATGCAAACAGTTAGAAAACAATCTCCACTAAGAACAAGAATCATTGCATATGTTGAAATAAAACTTACCTTTTCTTCCAACAAACTGGTGATCGACAGAGGGGAAGATTTAGAACGTTCCGCAGCAGTCACGAGAGCAGCGGGAGGTAAAACAGCATCAGCATCACTACAAAAAACCCCATATTTTTATAACTTCAACCCCCCCTTAGAATGATACTTGGAATGGGAAAAGGCTGACTACTGTAAGTGGAAAAAAATAAACATCTTCCCCAGATTTACAAATGTGAAGTTGGCCGATTCCAAATGAAGCACTGACAAGAAGTCTATTTGGATTACTGGCATTTAAAGAGAAAACTCACTGGAAACTTATTTTATTAAGCTAGTTGCTCATGAAAGGATTAGGGTATATATAACCCCCGCACTGAATCTCAGCAAGAACTGAAATTCTATTAAGAAATGTTTATGTGCTAGTTCAGAGGCTGCCCTAGACGTTCTTCTGAATTGTGATCTTTTGTAGTCAACGGTACATCTGAGCCTGACAGTCTTCTGGACAGAGTGCCTACTTGCATTCAAGGCATAAAGTTGACAGGATATAAGCCCTAAACAATATTGAAGGTCTGACATAACTGAACGGTTACTTTAGGAATTTATAGCCACTTAAAATCAAGGGCTCCTGGGGAAAAAAAGGTTCCTCATTCAGGGTAAACCTGTACTGAATGACTGATAAGGGAACCAAACAAGAAACACTTCTTAGAAAATTCTTGTATGAAGCACACTTCCAACTATCAAAGAGTCCTCACTCAAAGTAAACACAAAAGCCAGAACTTCCACAATTACCTGGAACTGGCACTAATAATACATAAATTGCTATCTGAGAAGCTCAAGAAGAATAATCTGACTTAAGCCCTTTGGTGTCTTTTATATTCATGTTGATATACAGTTTTACTTACCGAAAAGGTCCATCATGCTTTTCACCCCGGAGAGATAGGGACACTGCTGGAGGAAGATCAGAGACAACAACAGAAGACGGATTTACTGGCAGCCCAGACTGACCAGGGCCCAAGGATGACAAAGCAGAACGAGAAGCCAGAGAAGCTAACGGTATCATTAGTGGATCCTGCTGTCTGGCAATTGTTGGCCGGAGCAGAGGCTGCAGATTGCGTGTTATTGTTTGTCTCATGAGGGGTGGTGGAGGTGGTGGTGGCGGTGGAGGCTGCGGCTGCTGCTGCTGTTGCTGCTGCTGAATCTGCTTACGGAGCCTTTTTGTGTAGCCAGTTTCATTTTTGAAGTTGTTCACGGCCTAAAGGCAGAAAAACATTTACCCAAAGGTAGCATGAAACTTCAGTAGATATACAAACAAAAGCCTCCACAGAGTAAAATTACTTGTACATTTCTGTCAATGCTATTAATCCTAAAGAAATCAACATACAGATATATGAACACATCACATTAAACGCTGATATTAATGACTGGTAACTGAGTATCTGTATTTAAAGTACTTTGGTGTTAACACCGAATTTGAAAGTAAGGCAATCATGTTAAACAAGCGTGAACCGAATTTGCCAGGTTGTCTCTCAAGAGCTGTAACAATAGGTAGTATGTTTAAAAAGTAAATTTAGCCTTATTCAATTTAGCCTTGCTTAAGAAGATGTAAATATTTTCTTCCCTTTCCACTTTTTACAACTAGACTTTTCTTACAGACAGTTTACATAAAAGTAATGGTGTTACCTGACGTAGGAACTTATTGGCAATTAAAGCATCAGGAGAAACATCTGTTTGATGACAAGTTGGGCACGTATGTTCCTCAGATTCCAGTAATGCTGTTCTAATACCTGTGAATAATTAGAACAATCGAAATAGTTTTCAGCCAAACTAAGGAAATTTTTTCGGTTCTAATCAATTATAAAAACATGTATATGATTAATGGGTGAATATGGTCTTGAATTGAGAGCAAGAAGCTATAGATGTTGAAAAGTGTAAAAAATTTCTAGTATGCAGCTAATAACCACATAGTTTTGGTATTTCACTACTGTCACACTTGAAGATGTAGACCAGACTGTGTCTTGATGTTTCAACTAGTCTTTTTTCCAATATCTAGTACAGTGAGAAGTCAACAACCTCAAGATTAATGAATAAAACATATTTAAAAAAAAAAACATTGGCAGGTTTGAATTTGGAAGGTTTTAACTTCTTAACTCTCCCATGGAGAAGCGGATTAAATGCCTAAATATCCATTTGTTGCAGACCACACTAAAGTCAACAGAGTTGGACATGTCATTTTGTACGAGAGAAAGGACTGTGGACAAACTAAATGCATTCAGTATCTAATACTGTAATCACCTGCACAATTATCACTTTTCTCTTACTCATCCTTCTGCATGTAGAGTGGATTTAACTAGATACACAAGAAGGGAAAAAAGCTTTCTGCTTTTTCTTTTTCTCTATATGAGAAGAGTCCTTTCCTATTCAGGGTATACTCAAGTGTTAAATAGAACTGGTAACAGTGATTTCGTTATCTCTTATTTCTGCTCTGAGAAGATCAGATTTGATGTTTCGAATTAACAAACACAGGACTAACACTTACATTCGTCACAATAACTGTTTCCACAGCAGGGAATAACAACTGCATCAGTCATTATATCTTTACAAATGAGACATAACAACTCATCTGGAATAGGATCATCTTCTTCTGAGGAAGAGGATGGGTCCTCTGGTAAAAAAGGAGGCTTCTCCTTCTTTCCTATAGCGTAAGCTTCCCTGGAGGATGCGGAAGGGAAAAAAAAAAAGTTAAAGATGGGCAAAAGAAAACTTTTGGAAGCTTTGGATTTTATCAAAGGAAGATAATAGACAGAATACTTCACATTAGCCTTCTAAAACATCTTTTCTATAGCCACAACAGTATAAGAGGGAGGGGGGAATAATTTTCCTTCTGCAGAACTCTCCCATTCATTGGATCAACCACAAAATTAGCTCAGGCTAGTAAAGTATTTTTTTGACAGCTAGAAATCAGGTGAAATGAATCCCATCTCTCCTTTGCCAGAGGGTAAATGTAAATTGCAGGCTCAGGATAAAGCTAGTCTCTGAGTAATTACGTTTTATAAATGAAAGAAGTCTTATGTTACAGCTTCTACAAAAGGAGATCCACGACAGAAAAACAGAAGTGCTACAGAGTGCATTTTGAACAGCCACTGTTCTCAATACACAGTATTATTTTCCTAGTCTACAGCAACAGGAAAAATTCAGTCAGTTTCACACATGAGATTTGATAAAAATCTCAGTCCAACAGCTGTTTGTTAAATTTTGCAAGAAGCCTTTGAAACTTAAAACAGAAGCCAAATGAGCTTTCAAAGAGAATGACTTCAACTACAAACACTGCCGAAATGTTTTGCAGAAATACAGATTCTTAGCACACCACAAGTTTAACCAACTTCCAGGGGTATGAACAATAAGACCACCCTTTTTTGACATTAGAAAGCATCACAGATTTTAAGGTTGAGATATGATGACAAAGCTTCCTCTCCTGTAATTACAGATGCTGGCCAACGTGGTTGCATTTCTACTCAGGCATTTACACATGGTTTTCTCTTGGTTCACTTTTCAGCCAGTCTGATTAATTCCATACTTACGCATCAATAGTTGGTATTGCATATTTTCCAGTGTTTGTCAGCATAGCACCCTTTGTATTGGGATCTTTCACCTCCATCATGAAACTCCTTGGAATTCCTGTGCTCTTTTTAATTCTGGGAACAGACTCAAAATTTTTGTCCTGTTAAGAAAAGAAATGCAGATGTAGCTCATTTTAAAACCCACACTTAAAATGAGATTTCAATGATTATTTTAAACAGCAAAACCCTTTAATCCTCTCCTTTTACCTAGTGTAAGGGCTGCTTGGGTTGCTTGACTAAAATACTTATTTCCCTAAATGAATAAAGCCAGGATGTTCCATAGACTTGAGCAGTGTTTTGAATTCAACAGACATTCTTTGGCTTCACTTCAGGTTCCTTACGGGTGAAATATCCCTTAGCTCACCATCTACTCAGAGGAGAGACACAAACCCTCTGAACCCTCTGCTCCTCCAATGCACAATTCAGAGCAAGACCTTAATTCAGTGATTTGAATCACTCACTGGAGAAAATCGTATTCACCATCTACATACCAAGGTTAAATTCGTATCTCATGCCTATACAGTCAGTGACTAATATCAGATAGCAATTAATACTTATCCAGAGACTTGTGTAACTAAAACATGCAAATATTCAGTAGATAGGGTCAACAGAAACATCTTCTTTTTATATGAAATATTAAAAATTGTGAACTGTCATAAAAAGTTAAAAAGAGAAAAATTTCCAAGAATACTGAAATATATCAAAATATATACGAAAGTTCACAGAGAAAAATCTACAGACATGTTTAATGCTCATGACCTAGAAAAAAAGAAGATTTTGCATTTATAATTCCAGGTTTCCCTTGAATATGAAGGGCTCTGCAATACTGCACTGCAACACTCCCCTCTGTATTTCATCCCAAGAAAAACAATTCCTAATATGAACATTCATGTATTTGTTAAGTAACTGCCAAGGTAAAAAAAAAAATAAATTAAAAACTTAGCAATACCAGAAGTCCCCCGTAATCTTACCCCATTTGTTGGACAGTTCTTTATATAGTGGCCAGGTTTTCCACAACGAAAGCACGTGTATGATGGTGGAGGTGGACCCAAGGGTTTCTTCATGTAACTAGAAGTTTTGGGGGAAAAAGAGAAAAAGGTATGCATGTGTGTCTCTTGTTAAAACAAACATCTCTAAAATTTCTTCATAATCTTCAAAGAACAGATTTGACATTATCAACACTTACTTGATTGGATCATATTCATGGCCAGACTGTGTCATCATAGCTTTTATTTTATCTTCTTCGGAAGCATTGGCTTCAGCCAGATTGGCAGTCTGTTTAACAGGTAATTATTTGACACACACATTAGAAACACATTTAAGCCCACACAGCCAAAGACAACACCACTCATCCAATCCTGTAAAGAGCAGCACAACACTAGCTGAGGTTGCATGAAAACAGCTGCTTATTTAAAATATATTTGTCCTGAAGATGTTCTGGGGAGTCCTTACGCCATTACATGATGTTTATGTGCCTGTCAACCTACTCGAAAAGAGCATTCTTGGGCACTCAAAACCTTAGGCTCTGTTTGTACCTTACATAAAGACTTGTGTAACCAATCCAATTTTCTTCAAAGTGGACTGAAGCTACATGAAGAAAAAAAATATACTATCCAGTATTTTTAAACTGATTTTTAAGCTCCAGACTATTTGAAGGAAAAGATATCCACTGTACATTTAATTGAGAAATATGTATGTAAGTATCATTATTTACATTTTGCAGCATTAAAAGGACACACAACTTAAGAGCTGGAAAAGTTGTTCTTGCTTGCTGAAATTCAGCTTCTGACACAGAAGCATTAAAAGGAATCAAGCTTTTTACAATCCCTCAGCAAGACAAACCATTCTTTTCATGTGCTGTTGGCAGAGCAAACTGCCTGTTGCCCCCTACTAGCTTCTTCATATTGTGATTTAACTACAGTAAGCAAAACCTGCATTTTTTTTTTTACAGTTGACTGTGTCCTTTTAACACACAAATTGTAATATAAACCTTATGCAAACTAGATCTCCAAATTATTGAAGCCAGCTGATTTTTTAAGTAGTATTTGTTAAAATGTTTTTATTACACACTAGTCCAGATACAAGCAGGGTCTAAGGGAGTGACTGTAAATGATTTGGACCTTCAAGCACCTATCATTCAGATCAACCACTCATGTTTTTGTTTTTATATGCATTCATTCACAAAAGCAACCAACTAGTTTCAACATTTTATTAAATGGTTGTTTCATATACACAGTTTTTTCTCAACAGTAACATAATCCAGATCGACAGCTATGAAATCATTTCCATTAACATTTACAGAAAACTTTACAGATACTTGACTAATTTGTTTGAACCCAAACGGTTTACAAAACACATCCAAAACCCACAAAACATTAGTAGGAATAGACCAAAATTCAAATATGGCATTTAATACATAGTAATAATAAACCAGAAAACTGTTAACACATTGCCTCCATGCTAAGCCAGTCTGCACTAAAGAAGTTAGAGTAAGTAACAGTTTTGAGCTACTTTATGTTATGTTCCTGTATTTTTTCTGAAATGCTTAAATTTTCTTGAAAGCTTAAATGTGTACACCACCTTGGACAGTTTTCACATTTTAGAGTAAAACTTCACGAGTTTACAGAACCAAGGACACGTTTAGGGACAGCACTAATGGAGACCAATTTCTTTTGGTGGCTACCTTCCAAGCTATTTCCCCCCCCCCAAGAGTACACAATTTAATTTCTGCAGGGAGAGAGGGAAGAAGTTATCAGTGGGAAGAGATTTCTCTTTCTCGGAAATGAACTCCAGCCTTTATTTTCAGAAGAAAGAACTAGCTACTCTGCATTAGCTCCTGCCTTCTCTAATCTTTGTAACTTTAAAGACTAGGAATTTAATTGGCTAGCACTATGCCTTTTCACAAAGTGCAATCACTAGTGCTTTCCCAGACAAAGTTACACAATGTTGAGCAAAAAATGCAAGCAGTTCATAGCAAAACATGGCATTACAACAGTTTCAGAAGGTCACATCTGCTAATATGCCACACATACACATTGGTATATTCCTATAAACAATTAGGTACATTTACACAATTTACAGTCTGCGTTCAAACAAATTAGATCATGTTGTATATATACTACAATTTATGAAATTGTGCAGCATTCAAAGAATGGATCTGTAACTGTAACGTCTAGAAATTCAAAAATAGCCATGCAATTGTCCATGTTACAAAAAACGCTTCTATTTTGGCTGTTGCAACCCCCCCTGGAATGTCCATAACTTACAGCCAATTAAATTCTTCTGCAAAATTGTGTTAAGTTTCCAACGCAAAATTAACGAAACGTATGAAAAACGGTAAACAGCTTCTGAAGTGCTTCTTCTTTGTGTCTTGAAGATGAGTAACACTGCAACATTATGTTGAGGCTGATAAGGTACTCCCCTTCTATCTTCCCAAACTGGGAACTACTCTTTACAGGATAGTATCAAAATATACACACATTTTAAAGTTAAAATAAATACTTTAAATTATTAAAAAATATTTTGAAGTTTTGTTCAAATTACAACAGTTATCCAGCTATAGATCACAGTATAAATTTAAAAATACGAAGCAAACACTTTTTTTAAAGTATTTGACAAGAATATATATACCTTAGTAAGCTGGGCCAGAGAAATAGATGCAGAAGAGTCATCAATCTGTTCACAAAAAATTAAACACATATTCAAGTTCTACAGTCAAAACATAGCAATAGTTAACCTCTACTCTAATCTGAAAGTCTGTGCTATATCCTCTGAGTGTCACCAAAAGAGGCATTTCCAATCCAGTGCAATTTGTATTTATTCAAAACAAAGTCCAAATCTATGATAGCTTAAGAGACAGCCTATGTGGTTAAGAAGAAGAAACTAAAAAAACCTCCTGAGATTAACTTATTGCTCCAGAATATCTCAGAGAGGGACCCTTGTCAAATATTCACAAGTGCTTATAAGTCAAAAGGGTAAGGAAGTTGTCAATTCTCAGCTAAAACAGATTTAAAGAAAAATATATTATGTTTATCTGAGAAGGAACATCAGCACAGGGAAGTTATTTTCAGTGTAGTTTGTAAATTACATCATTAATAAATGCACATGGTCATGTTTTTATGAGCACAGCAGCTGCCCGTCAGAATAAAGAACAGGCGTAACTGCCCTTAAACATGAACTCTGCCCCTCTTGTCAAGAAGTTTAAAAATGCCAAACACATCATACCCCACAAAACCCAAAGAAAAACACCAGTCTAAAACATCAGCCATAAAAGTAACCCAAAAGTAATCCACCACTTCATCTAGAAAAAAACAACTACTTAAATTATTTAAATAAAATGTGTTTATCACGATGGAGTAGCCTATAAAAACTAAGAAAACTGATTTGTTGATGATTTTCTTCTTAGACCACAGGCCATACTATCCAAATTAGTTTGGGAAGTGTGAGAATTTAGTATTTTCCTTGCTATCAGACCAAAAGCAGTTTTTAATAGCAGCCTAGTACTAAACAAACAAAAGCAAGAAAGTGTAAAGCATAGTCTTGATGATGAAAACATGGATTCAGAGCATAACTTTGTGATATTTTTAATCCATTGCAACAACACTCCTCCCTCCCAGCTACCTACTGGAACAGCTTGCAGGAGTGAACTCCCCAGGCCACTAGCTAGAGATGGACTGCCGTGTTTATTGAGAACTAATACTGAACTGCAGTTTTTCCACAAGTAAAAAGGGTAACTCTTGTCTTCTTCCTTTTCCAGTATATTGAATTACATTATGCCACAAGCAGCAACTAAGCTCACACTAGTAAAACATTATCAGAAAGACACCTGAATCGTGCTTATTATGTCTTATGTTGCTCAAAAATTTAGAAAAGCTCTCCTCAAGAGGTCACTAAATTGATCAGAAGAGACATTAAAATCCTTTACTGGAAAAAGAGCTTGTCCTTCATTACCTAATGCAGTGGCAGAATTCAAGGGATTAGCTTTAGCAGAGTCTGAGGCAAAAATATCTACATGCAGGAGAACGATTCTTCACTCCAGTTAATCGTTCCTCTATATGTTCAGGAAAGCACATACAACATTACTGTATGGCTAAACTAAAAAGATCTTGAAAATGTGCCTTTGGAAAGGTACACCCCAATCTGGAAAGAGAGACCTTCTTTCTGTTGCAAGTTTTACCAGAAGATTCAACTTTCCTTCTTTTCAGAACATTTTGTACCTAGTAATGTTAAAAAGGAAGTCTGATCAAGCATTTTGCAGTGTCATGCTCCATATGCCACTCTTTTTTACATGTGGAAAAACACTCCTATGTTCTCTCAGGGCAGGCACAACCACTATTGTTTTGTGGTTTTTCAGTAGCAAACACAAAATTAGGAAAGCTCCCTACTGAAGTCCAGTGTTAAACCACCTAGTGCTGACCAATAACTGAAACGTAACACTTAATAAACTATTAATTAACTCTTGTATTTTTATAGGAAACAGTTATCACATGGCCTGCAGGCAACAGTCTAATTTCTTAAAGGAGGTGATAGCACTCCTTTCTACTAAAGAGTTATCAAAAGCAGCAAGTAGATAATTAATGTACTATTTAGTAAGTTTGCCCAATGGCCATTTTCCAATAATCCTACATTCTTGTGTCTTTTTTTTTCCTGTATTTCCTGCCTGTCCCTCAAATCAGTCAAGCAGAAATAGCATCTCCATGAAACTCGTATACAACCCTAAGATAACACTGCAAAAGAATTCGGGAAAGAAACCCAAAACCCCAGAATTGACAGTCAATGTATTATCTCCCATTTCAAAAATGAAATTATCACAAAAGAATTTGACAGAAAATAGGAGGAAAAGTCTAATCTCACTGCTGGAGTGCTACATTTAAAGTGGTTTCCTAAAACCCAATAGCTTGGCTAAACTAGAAGTTCAGCCAGGAAGGATGACAGTTCTGCTTGATGGCAATAAAACAATGGACACAACTCTCTGTATTTCTGCAGCCTCTAAGGACAAATACCAACACGAGATCCTTGCAGTTACTAAAATGGTAATACTAAACCAAAAAGAATCCCCTTTCCTGATTTGCCTGTAGTAACAGTAGGACAGCAGCACAGCTTTGGGAGTGTAACATAAGAGCAAGACAATGAAGAAATATTCACAGTATAAGTTTCTGTGCAATCTTTTTTTTCAAAAAAACCCCCAAAACTAGTTTTAGTTTTGCTGCTTTACTGTTCAACAATAATTGGCAAACTTTCCAGCAATTTATTCCTTCCACACTAAGATCCGGGTTCTGCTGTGAAATACATACAGAAATGTGTATTTAAAAAAAACCACATAAACAAAACTCCCACGCTTTAGGCCAAAGCTTGAGTTAGCTTTAAGAATAAAACTAATTGGTGTCTCCAACACTAGATGCACCTGAAACTGCAGGGTTTATACAGTGAGAGATAGAGAGAGGACTTGTAAAGAGAGATGCAAGGCTTCCACCCTCCCTATGGCTACCCACAACCCAAACCAGGTACAGTCAGAGCAAACAAGAGGGGAATGTTTTTGCTTTGCCTTTCATTTACTTTAATTAGTTCTAACTAACAGTAAGTTTTCCCTCCCGCTCCAGGATTTATTTTTTCTTTTTTTTTTTCTTTTTTAAGACATCTATGTTAGCTTATGGTAAGATGCTACTTAGAAATGTAATACAGACATGCCAGGGAACACACGAGGCTAAAAGAATGTTAACTTTATTTATGAAACATGTGATTTGTGTTTATACACATGCTAGTAAACAAAAAGAAAAATAACTGTTTTCAAGAAATAAAAACCCATCTGAATTAGATCAAGTACTATAAATGTGGTTTACATAAATGCATTACATTAACTACTAGGGTCACTGGGCCAGTAAAACTAACTCAAACTCACAATGAGAGGCATTCATGTCCAAAAAGGAATTCAAATCAATCAGGAATATAATTACGGATGCAGATTTAGACTTAGTGTTTTTAGGCCTACACACAAAAAGTTTTCAATTTTAAGTTCGTTGTATACCATTCCACAAGAATCAGAGGCTGTATTCTTCACAGAACACAGACCCAGAGTTCATGATTTTCTAGATTAAGTTATCCTAACAGCTTATCAAGTCATCAGATCCAATGATCCAGGGTTAGTGTAATGCCTCACACCATTCTAGTGAAGAAAAAGCAGTTATACTTAAAATAAAAATGGAAAATAAAAAACACCAAATAGTAATTTTTTATACTATAAGGACTATTTGGAAATGCATAGTTACACATATTATTCGACCCAAGTGGCAAATCAAGATCTAGACCATCACCAGTCAAGTATTTCCTTGTATTACTTATTTGTATTCTAGCAGCAGAATGACAGCGTTTTCAAGTCTGAAAAAAAAATGCTGCCCCTTTTCAAAGTGTAAATTCAAAGTGGTGGTATACTAAAGAAAGGCTTAACCTTTGGGAAATTAAAGCAGCATCGAACTCTGAAGGCACCCAGATCCAAAAACGTACTGCAGGCAGAAGTTAAGAAAAATAACAGGAATTCTACCCACAAATGCACCAGGCTCTGACCTTGTGCCAAAATTTGTACACTGGGTTTTAGATATTTTCATTTGCAGAGGAACTATTAAACTGAACTGCTTAATCAGATAAAGTGGAAGGATCAAATGCAGAACTTTAGAATACCACTTTTTTAGCAATGATATTTAAATTCATGGCAATCTATTAAAGACATTTATGCACTCAGAGGGGCCCAAACAATATCACTTCAATTATACAGTTTTAGGAACAAATACCCAAGTATTTAAGGACACGAAAAGGAATCATTTAGCTGCACAGAACTGTCCTCAAAACATATGGGATATGTTGGTTTTGGTATTTGTTTGAACCCCCAAGTTGAAAGTAAGAAACAGTACCAAGTTTAACAATAATGGTTTCTCAGTGGTTTTTGATAACATTTTCAAAAACCATTAGGCAAAAAAAGTATTTAAAAACAAAAGCTAAGTGATACAATGTGAAAATGGCAAAAAATACACTCCAAACAATTTTTATTGCAAGAAACAAAAAGCACACAACAACCTATACAAACATACATATCACTAGCTATAGACAGACAGATGTAGAACATGGCACCATGTTCAATTGAGCAAACCTTGAACCTACATGATCTAAAAATGATCATACATTAGCTGTACAACACAAAGTCATACAGGAAATATTCTAGCATATTCAATATGAAATACAATGCATTACTAGGCACAAATACCAATATTCACATTAGAACTCTGCAAATGATGGCATTACTCAGTTTTTACTATGCTGAATCAAATACATTGTATTTACAACATATACTATGTTTCACTAGAAAAATATATTAAATTAATGTTTGTAAAATTATTAAAAGGCTACATTGTTTAGAATTAAGTGCAGTGTGTAGAAAAAAGTGTGAGATTGTGTTTTTACATACTGCTTTTGATGTTCCACTCACTGGCTCAGTTCGACTTCTAGAAGAAGAAATAAAAGTGATCAGAATTTAAAATATAGCACACGTACCCAACATAAAACATCAAAACCACATTGTAAAACCTGAACACCAAAACATTATGTTCTGATAGTCTAGTGACTGTGGAAATTTATTCGTACGCATAAATTGTTCTCTATTTGATACATTCAGTGCAACTAAAAAAACCCCCAAAATCACATTTCTAGTTTGTCACAAATTATTCTAAGACTTACAGATAAGAACACAACAGTGCAAGAGGAAGTCCTCGGGTATTTAGACTCTGCTATCAAAACTAGAGTATCAAAAAGTATCAAAAGTATCAAAAGCATTAAGTCTGTACTACAATTTTGTGTTCTTAAATAATCAACGACCTAAATATGAAGGTAGCTTTAGCCAATCTGTATACCCTTAGTCTTACAAAGAGGTACCAGATACAGTACTTTTATTTCTAAGAAAGAACAGTGATAAGTCTAGACACTTTGAAGAGCAAGTTTACTTAAGTGAGAAAAATCAGTTCTCTGACAAAGGAGTAACATAAAAATGTCAGCAGCGTAGTCTTGAGAACAGTGTTTCTTTGTGGAAGCCCAAGCACTGTGTTCAGATATCTACTAGATTCAGCCATGAAAGTGCCGAAATACTAAATGTGTTACATATGCTATATTGACTAAAAATAGTAGTAGAAATGTCACCTGAAAGCAGTTTCTAGGATTTTGTGCGATTTAGGAGTCCTGTGACAAAAAAAAAGGTCTTAATTGCCAGAATTTGATTTAAGAGAATCTTGAAAATGCTACAATATTTTAGGAAATATTTATTACATTTTAAAACTTGCTGAGATTCCACATACTCATTGATCTGTATCTGCATGCTAGTCATCGTGAATCAGACATGCAACCACTGATATACTTAACAAACAATTCATACATCATCCAAAGTGTCCCATGAGCAGAGGCAATTCAAAGGCTGCTGTGGAATTTATGTACAACTAGAAAGGCTCGTGCTTCCTGCCACTATTAGAATGTCACCAGGCTCTCAATTACAGCCACGTACCTCCTGAAGATGAGGAAGTACAAGGAAATACTTTAGATTACCACACAAGGGTTTCTTCATACATCTACCCTGAATAACACACTACAAGGCCAGTAAAGCATTTTTGAAGGCCTCCCCACCATTACAGCATACATTTATAATTCCCAAACATTAACCACTCTATGAGTTGTTTCTGCAATGTTTCCAGCTACAGGAATAGAAAGCTAATCTGCCTGGTTAATTTTCAATGTTAGAACAGCAGTGCCATTCTTTCCTTATCCCTGCATACAGGTATTTATTTGATCTTTGATGCTAACAGCATCTATGCTCTCATTTCAGGGCAGCAATACCAGAAGAGGGTGCCATCCAACCAGAAACAGAAGATGCACTGACACGACAGCAGTAAGATACATATTGAAATGAACCCCCAAATCAAGGCCATGTTTGTAAGCACAACGTTGAAGTGTCCAGAATTACTAGGGTGTGCCTGAAAGCAATGCAGCAACTACTGCAGTAATATGCCTAAAGTTTACACACAGAGCCACATAAATTCGGGGTTTTTGGCTTGCAAATGCTTCATGAGTACCAGGATGCTGCTGTACTGTTTGTTGGAAACACACTGTAACTCATCAGTATGCTTTACTTATTGAGAACCAGCATGAGAAAGACATGGCAAAACCAAACGCTAATAATATCTACTAATTGTGGTAGAGAGGCATATCTTTAAGAAGGCTGGAAAACATGACCATTCAAACAATGCTAACGTAGCTGACATAGAACTGGACTGTATGAATACATAGCTGATAGCTATAATCCTGTACTGTCAGGACTGCATTTGAATATCTTTAACTTTAATCAGTACATCTGCTTCTCTGTCCTCCATAAATCTTAGGAATACGGAATTAAAACCCAGAGCACAGGTATCAGCTTAGGGTAAAAAAAGTCTTAGAAATATAACTAGTACCATTTGGTAATGTGCTAAACTGCTTTCTCAGTTTCAAATTTGGAATGGATTAACTATTCCTTCACCACATTTGCAAAAAAGGCAATACACTTAAGGATATTGTTCTTTTTCTCTTGTCTGAAATGGACATTGTCTTCAGCAAATAAACAGGAATCACTTATGAAACTTCTTGTTTGCATGGCTCACCACCTGGCAACCCTTAGTCCCTCCTCTATAGCTAGTATGCAAAAACCCCAGATTTGGGGCTTAAGAATAACTTTCATATCCAACCCACCCCCAAGTGCAAGAAATAGTCAAGTACTGAGAATCAGACTCTTCTGAGATGGGAACAAATGATAAGTTTACACTACAACGGATCTCTGTCTTTACTATAAAAGCAGTAAAAGCAAACACATGTAATAAGGAATCTCTCCACATAGAGGAAAGAGATCATTACTTGGGCCTCAGAAAAATCAACCCCGAGAACAAATTCAACAGAATGGTCTTAAAAGTTACCATAGTTGGGAGTTTGAACCCCGTGTCCCAGTAGGCCTAAAAACCAAAGCCTACTTTGGGATTTAAAATCTACCCCATTACAACAAAAACTAACAGCAGCTAGATAGAGAGCAGAAAGATAGAACCTGATGCCTCTGTAAACTAACATAGAAATTAACACACTGAAACCCCTCACAAAGAATACAATGCTTTATGGATACTTACATAACATATGTTTTGCTGGTAGCTTTAACTCCTCCAATAGGGATTCTTCGAACAATTACCGATGAGTTCTTGGGAATCAGGGCATTATCATCTGTGTATTCTGAAAACAACACAAAACCAGGAAAAAAACATTAGCTGATTCATAAAAATGTATATTAGTATGTAATTACATAGCACTTCAGAGAAATCCTTTACAGATACAAAGGCAAAATTTTATATGTAACGTCGTTCTTTTATCATCTCAACACACCAACAGTACGTTTCAAGATTTGATAATCAAATACAAGCAGCAAAATATTTTTATTTTTTTAAAAATACCTTCAATGCCAACAGTAAAATGGTCTGAAAGGTCATTAAAGGAGAGTCTGCTAATACACGAGGTTCTTCTCTGATCTAGCTTAAGTTGCTTTTGCTTCTGTTAGGCTACAAAATCAATAGACCTTTGGAGAAAAACAAACCACAACTAAGTCTCACATCCATAAACCAGATTCTGACCAGCTTGCCCTGCAACAAAACAGGCACTTAGCTAAAGCATTAAAACTCTGAGCCATTGCTTTCATAGCTGTTAACTAAAAACGACTCATCTATGCTGCTACTGCTTGAGGCTGACAGAACCCAGAGGAGAGCCTGCCACCTCTGTCTATTTCTTGGAGCTTAATCCCTCAACAACCATATTTCTCAGCTGCTCAGTGCTTTACATTTAAATAGAAACGAAACTGGCAGTGCTAGAATTTGGATCATAGAAGTTTTGGGGGATTTTTGAGCATGCTTTCACAAGTAGGGTAGAACTGGCTCAAAATAAAGTGATATAACCCCTCTTAAGCTAACCATCTAGTTTAAATTAACCAAAGGGACGAGAATTCTTTCAATTCAGTTTTTGCACAGCAGAGAGACTCAAACAATATTACTTATGCGGACAGCCTTTACAAGCCTTTAGAAAACTGTGTGCCTGAAGCTACCTACGCTTTGCCGTGGCTTACACCATGTTAGTCTTTCAAAAAGGAACAAACCCTTCCGACCTTTTACATAAGGCCCAAACAAAAAACCCCTACTGCCTGAAATATTTTGACTGAGTAAGCTTAAAATGCAAAGATCTCTCCATGAGAATGGATTTTATATTGAACTTGCGCAAGCTGGACATGACTAAATATTTTAAAGTACTATCAGCAGCCATTCCCTGTAATCTGCCTACAGTTTTAAATATTAAAAGCCCTTACCTTTGCAGACCCAATCAGAAAACTAGTCTGAAAACCAAAGATGCTGTATATCTAGTCAAGCTCTGTCAGGGTGGTTTTGCCCAGTGACGACAAACAAAATATAAGTATTTCACAATTTATGCTCCAATTTTCAGTATATTATTCCTGCAGGCAGGAACCTCCCTTCTACCAGAAGACACAATTTCAACGATGAAATGAAAATTTCACTTTGATTTCCAAATTACAGAACGCTTCCTCAGAAAACTAAGAAATCATTTAACTGAAACTAATTCCTGATCTTCACCCCTAGGGAACTGAACCAAAGATTCCTCTGGACTTCAGAGTAGTTTAACATTGGAGGAGAAAGGACTACTAATGATGAAAACAGAAGCTTTTACAGAAGCCATATCCTGAAACCAAACCCTAGAGCTCTTCTCAAAAGGAAAAACTAACCATTACACAGCCACCTGTCAAGAAAGGCCTGCACTGGGACTTTCTGATGGAGAAGGAGCTCAAGCAGTACTAAGACAAGTAACTGGAAGATCACGGCAGCAGTAGTTCTAGAAGCCCAAAGCAGCTGTTTCTACCTGCTCATACAGAGTATTCTTTCTGGTCCACATCACAAACCACTGGATTGAGATTTCAGAGACACAGGAGAAGCAACAGCATCTCCACAAAGAGGCAAGAGTTTGCTATGCCTGTGCCAAACTGAGGATTGTGGTGGTTCTGCAGAAGATTACAAGGGCAGCACCTCTCCTAGAAAGAGACTGTATGTATGAGGACAGCAACCAGTAGATTTATTCACGAATTGTTCAAGCCTGCAAGGTCAATCTGAACATGAACAACAGGTATATGATGCAAAAAAAGATAAGTCTTCTTTTAGTACTTTGCGACAATGCATTGACCATTTGAAAAGAAGCACTAACATCTGCCCTCTGAACAGCCTATCCCTGCATGTATACAGATACAGACACATGCTTGTTTTCAGGCTGCTTGCTAAGTGCTGAGTGAAGAGAGTTCCAGTCATCTAGTAACAGGCTGAGATAAAAATGAATTCACCTTAAAAGTCAATCAGTACATATTTAAATGGATCAACTGAAGAGTATCAATAGCTTGGTGAAGTCAAGGCTTCATTTGTATAGGACACATCACAGCACATATTTGGATTTGGTACTTGAGGTATCCCACTAGTTTAATCACCAACTCAGAGAACATGTGGAAGTGTTCACATACAGCAGAGTACATTGCCGAGTCAGTTCTGTGAAGGGACTTGATACCGGTTGGCTTTAATACATTTATTTTTCCTTCACCTCAATTAATTGAATTCATTCTGGTGATGCAATTTTATTAAAGGTGAAGTCAAACAATAGAAACTAAAAAGTTAACTTTTTATTTTAATAGGAAAAGACTAAAGCTGGAGCACTATTCCTGAAGTCCCTGGAAATTTGGGTTTGCTTGATAAGCAGATGCCAGCTTAGTCTACCAGCTCTCAGACTAAACTAAACTCCAAGCAGGAACCTGTTCCCTGTGTCCCCTACATCCCCTAGCAGAGACTTGGCAACTACCAGAGCCGCAAAGCAGTGTCACTCTGCCTCACCACATGACCTGACATCTGCAAAGCGAGCAGTGACACCATGCCCAACAAGGCTACTTTTCACATTTCACCAAGCAGAGCTCCAATAGAAATGTTTAACAAAGCTGGAGGTAACAACGTTGTTGACTCCTACTCCCTTATAGCACAAACTTGTTTTGCTGCCAGTGATATCCGGTAAGTGGCTAATGGGCTTTTGTCTATCTGACCTGTGATTAAAAATAAGGATTCAAATAACTCAGAAAGCTTGCAAAAGCAAAGCAAGATTTGGGTGTTATATTAGAATCAAGAGAAGAAGAGATATAAAAGTTCTAAAGCTTGCTATCTATTCTACAACAAAAAAAGTATGCTTGAAAGAGTCGAAGGAAAGAAGTGTTTCAAGAAATGGAGACAGACAAATTAAACCATAGCTATTTTGACTTCTGCCTCATACTGACTTAGAAATCTTAAATCAACAATTGCATTAGTGTCCACCACCTTCTTCCTGCAAAAAAGTACAAACAGCTCAGGTTATGCACTTAAGTTTATACTGCTTTGCATTTAATGCACAATTAAAAAACTCCATTTTTAAATTCCTCTATAATTCTGAAAATCTGCTTGTTTTAATAATTTGTGTCATATGTATGCTATAAACAAGTCACTGAAAAAAGTTCCTACTTTATTTTATGGCCTGCTTTAATCCGCCATTTTGAGTTTGACAGCATTGCAAAAGCATCTCTCTGAGATTTTGCTAGAGAAGTATTTTTATTGAGATAAAGTACAACAGCTCATCAAAACAGAAGTCATCAGAAGGCAAGCCTGTATGTGAAACGCCAAAGAAAAGCCTTTATTAGGCTTAGATGCCTTGCTAAGCAGCTATTATGGTACTGGGGGAAGGATCTGCAGAGTAAGACATGAAAATGACTATAAACATGCCAGACTGCCTCTACCAGAAAACAGGGTAACTCCCAAGAACACATTTTCTCCCCAGTGCTTAAAAATATGCTTTCTCATTATGTGATTTTTTTTAAAAAAAAGTCTGTTCTAATCAACACCACTTGCACACTTTGTGACAAACAAACCATCTATGTAGCTGGTATTGAAAGCACTGCCTCAAAACATCCCGATTAACAGACTGGACTACTATTTCTGGATTTTCAACTTCCACCACAATTGGTTATCAATGATTTGATCTATGACTTGTATATCATAATTCCTTGAATTAGCTAGTTCAGTAGGCCAAATGGTTCATGGAACTTTCATTTGCATTATTATTCTACAGTACTGTGCTCCATAATAGCACCTATATTGCTTTGAAAGGATGAGTTAATAAGATCTAACATGCTTTCAATCATTTCAATCTGATTATACAGACTGCCTGATGCCTTAACGTTTTATTGACTCTGCTTCCCATTTCAGTGCGTGACTGGGAAGGAGAAAGCAACGCTGGAGACAATGTGGTAATGAACCAAACCGAGCCTGCCCCAAGCATCTGGCCAAAGGACATTAACTATCTGACAGCACACCCCTGAGAGGTCCCAAACCTGCTGGTGACACAGTCAAAGCAGCTGACTCCCAGACAGGCAGCACGTGAGCTCCACGATAACCTAAGTTTTTTAATAGGTACATGGCTTACCCTCAACTCAACCAGGGAACTCCACCTCCTTTCGCAAAGCTCTACATAGTAAGGCTGCATGGCAGCCCAAGAACTAATTGCACTTGGAGGTGTACCCAAAGTCATCCCCCAAACAAGCAATGCAACACAAAATGGCACTGTGAAGGGCAAGGTTTAAAAGTGGCTTAAATGTCTTCTCTAAAATGCTATGTTTGCACAGTGTGGAGGACATTCCAGTAGACAGACAGACGTCAGCCAAATGATTTCATTCAGAGCTAGCATGAGATGTTTTGCAGACATCGTGGCATTACTAAAACTGCCAAGTGCATGCTGCAACACTGAGCTCAAGCAAGTTCTGAGTTCAAGAGACAGCCTTATAAAAGCAATGTTATTCCTTAAAACTATTCAACCAGTTCAGAGTCACATCTTTGGTTTTACATTTTTTTAGATTTTGCCTGATAAGCAGAACAACACATTCTCCAAGTGTTTTGAGTAAGAATGTTACAGGGCAGGAGAAAGCAATTTAGAAACCTCAGTTCTAGAGTTTGGGGTTCTTCCACAATACCGTGAGAACGTCAATTATAAAGGACAGGTCAAGAAATTCAGACCAAATTAAAAGAAGATAAGTCTAAATGCATCATTCTTGATGCATATAGGCTTTTTGAAGGGAATTCTGCCTTTATAGAACATGCCTCTATAATAAGCATAGACGAGGACACGCCCCCCCCCACCCCTTTTTAAAAAGAAGTCTCAACCATCCATTTTGCCTTCTCAGCATCTTAAAAACAGCCCATCATATAATTTTTTTCCCACTGATATTAAAAATCCTGTTTATTTTTAGCTTATATTAGCATTGCTTGATACTAGATTTCCATTCTGAAAACAAACAGTTACTGAACAGTAAAAGGTTACTCTGAAAAATCTGAACAAGTAGGCCATCTGCACTCAACTTTCAGATGAGTTGAGTCAGGACTCAACTTTAGTATTTTAGCATTTAGTCAGGACTCCTGCACAAACAAAGTTATAAAAAACCAATACTTTATGTCCACACATAAGAATTCCAAACATGCCATTTAGGCAGAATACCCGGTCTAGTTTTTTTCCTTTATCTTCTGAAGGTGAGTTTAGGCTTCTACATCTGATGAATACAACATGAAATTCATAGTTATGTGTATAACCCAAAAATTTGGTATTGCACTGAAAATGTATTCTCTAGCTTCGCTCTGAAAACTACTGGGGGATTTTTGTATTTTCACAGGGAAAGCACCCTTATGAAAAATTCCATAAGCATCTGTGTCAAAACTACATAATTTAAAATTTTACACTCATTTTACAAAGGTCAAAATGCAACACAATCTACCTAGAGAAGGATCTTGTCCCTGTTAAAGAGTGATGCTCTTTAAAGTATGAAAGATACTCCTTCTTTAACTTCACCTTTAGGCAACACCACCTTCAACATAACCTAGTGAAGTAAATACAAATGTTTCTTTACTGGTTTCTGATTATGCATGAAAACAATGCAACACATTTTGTAATACTTATGTATATTAGAGTAACACTTAATGGGGTAACATATTTATACGTATAATTTTTTTCTTCTAAAAACTTTGCCTTCTGTTCCTCACCTGCTACAACAGAATCCACATTCACCCCATTTCAAAACATTTTTTTCTTCTGGTGATAATAACTGGGCTCTATCACGTTTATTTCCAACCAGCATTTTGGTTTTAAGGCTCTTTTTTACACAGACCCAACTATTACAGTAACGACATCAGCTGGTTGGCCATTCAGGCTGCTAGCATTTGCAAAGCTGAAAGCACATTAGAAACTGAAGGCAAAAATTCAGAGACCCTGCTGCAGCAAAGCCCTTAAAGCAAACTAAATATCTTTCAAAAGCTTTTGGTAATTTTATTCAATATTACTAGAAAAATGCAAGACTTCTGAAATGTATCTCTACCTACGTATGTCATGCAATCCAGTGGCATCCCTAAGGCCCCTAACACTGTACTGGTCTCTTTGCAGACATCCTCCTGAAAATACTTTAAGTATCTGTAGATAAACAGTGTGCTTTAGTTCCAACCACTTTAAAGGCTACGGCTGAAGTTACAGTTACCACAGAGTACGTATTATTCTGTTGAAGTTTTAATACATGAAACAGGAAGAGGAAAAAAAAACCCACTAGTATGTATTTTAAAGAAAAAAACGTTGTAAGAGTGTCACAGAGCCACAGGCAAAAATAATTAAGAAATGAAAGCACTTTACAGTTCTTTTTATTTCTGAAAAGTCACATCCCAAAGTCTTTAATCACATTCAAACTTAAAGATGGCAGATTACCAAAATGAAATATCATAGTAAGTGATACAAAACCATTATCATCCCTGAGAATCAAGCACCATTTATCAGATTTAAAAGGATTTATGACTTCTCTAAGAACACTTCTTACAAGTACTCACTATAAATGTTCTGCCATAAAACTTCAGTATTGCCCCGAAATAGTTAACACGTAGTACCAGGGAAAAAAACCACAAAAGGTTAGAAATGAATGATGAAGTGATGCTCAAACGCATCTGAATGACAATGTCTTTTGTGTAGAAAAGAAGTTACATTAACAAGAAATTCCAAAGTATAATTCAGATAAAGAGAATGCTCATGTGCAAGATGGCTTTAAAGGGTCTACATAAATCATGAATTCTAACTCACAGATACACTCTTGATCTAAAAATGTTGCTAGTGAGCAGTTTCTGCAACGGGCACAAAACCAGTTTTCAAAAAAAGCAGGGTAAAAGAAGTCAAAGACAAAACTAAGTCACCAAAACCACTGCCTTCAAATCTGCCACCTGTTCTATCACTTTCAGCTTTCTCGGCCAGATTTCAAATAAAATGTGGCAAACTTGTTATTATAAGATATCCTCCCACATTTCCTTATCCTTTTACGGAGAAGAATTCCAGGAAACCTGAACTTTTGCAAGCACTGTACGTCGCACATCAAACACGTATTCCTCTACGCCTAGCTCCGCGTCCAAAACACAGATCTGAAGGTAGTTGTCAGAACAACAACTACAAAAGAGCAGCTCTGCGAGGCCCCCCATACAAGTCACGGCTACCGATGGCGGTATCGCATTCTCGCTTCCTACTCGGCGCCGCCTGCCCTCCCGGTACCCCCCGCACGACGGCGGGATGGGCCCCGGGCTGACTCACGCTACGTGGGGACGAGCCACAAAGAGCAGGCCGCGGCGGGGCGGCCTGCGACGCCGCCAGCCGGGCGGTCCCCGAGGCCCCGCACCCGCCGCCCCCCACGCACCTTCTTTGGTCTGGGCGTTGGTGATCTGCAGGTCGCAGTCGGCCGCCTTCAGCTTCTCACGGCCCATGATCTGGCGCTTGAGGTCGCACAGGGAGATGTGGAGGCCGTCGAAGGTGACCGTATCATAGTTCAGCTTGGAGGAGAACTTGTAGTGTACGCACGACATGGTGGGCGCCAGGCGGTGCCGGCTCCGGGACAGCGGCTTCCGCGGCGGGCGGCGTCACGGCCTCCGCGCCGGTTAAGGCCGGCGGAGGCGCGGGGAAGGGCCCCCTGAGGGGACCGGGGCAAGCGGCGCGGGCTGAGCTCGAGCGGGCCGGCGGCGCTCAGAGGCCGCGGCGC
>JAHREE010000441.1:299167-323749 GCA_033628505.1 Tringa tobata
AAACATCCCCCCTTGTGAACACACAGAGTCACATCTAGTAGCAAAATCAACAAGGGTAAATGTACAAGGCAGCCCCACGCACGTGGCCTTTCCTAGTGCCCTTGTTCAAGTGTGCACGGGGAACACGGGAGTCCTGTTGGCACTGGGCAGCCGTGGCCTTGCTGCAGCATCAGCCAGGAAACATTGCAGGGCCACAGCCGACCAGGAGCTCCTCAGCTTCTGCACCATTCCCCAGTGCCACCACACCCCTCCCAGGCTCCCCAGTGGGAGCACAAACACGTCCCCAGCGGTGCTGATGACCTCTTCTGTTTCCAAGTCCTTGCTCCAAACCTTTCCTGCCCCTGCTAATCTCTGCCCTCTGTGCAGCCTCTTGGCCGCATCCACCCACGCACATCAAAGCAACCCCAGCTTTCCTCCTAATTCTTAGTTTCATAATACATTTTGAATCAGAGTTAATTAGAGGGATCAAAGGCCTCTTCTCTATATCCTCTCGAGCCCTCCTTTCCCAGCCCTGGCCAGGCCTGGTTGGCTGTGCATGGCAGCTATCACAAGATACAGACACCAAGTTGCAGGAGATGGAGAGCCAAAAAGAAGCACTTTCCCTTTGCAACCTCCCTGCACGGTTGCACTAATCACTCAGGAGACGGTGCTGAGTTTGTGGAATTGGCTGATGATGGCACCGTGGTGGTTGACTTTATCCCTTGGATGCTGCCTTTCTTTGAGTCATCTTAGTTCTGAGTCACCAGCAGCCGTTAATCCCTGAGCGATAACGGCCTCATCCAGTTCTTTCCATGCAGGTACTTTTGCCTCTGCACTTACACTTCAAAAAAGAGAATAAATACTGGGCGAGCTGAGGTCCTGGTGGGAGCACTCCAGGACACGCTGCAGGGTCGCTTGTCACGCCAGCACTTGTGTCACCTTGTGGAACCAGGGCTCTTGCTCACCCCTGCTCAGTGGGCTTGGGGGTTCCTGCCCCCTTCGAGGAACTGCTGGTTGTGTGGGGTTTGGATCGGGACCAGCCCTGTGGGTAAACCCTGCCCAACCCTGCTCCCCCCGTGCCCCCCCAGAGGCACAGGTCTCCTTTCTCCCCCAGCACGGCTCTGCACCACCAGAAGCAGGACCGCACTGCGCAGACCCACGAGCCCCCCCTGCGATGGGTCCCCCACCCTCAGTAAGGGCAAGCTGAAATCAAGCATTATTTGTATCCTTTGTTTCGAAGCCTTCTACACATCCTTCTGCAAATTGTTCCCAGGTTAATTTCTCCAGCTTGAGTCGGTCTCAGTTAAACAACTTGTTATACCATCCATTAGCGAAGACTTCCCCACACAGGTACTTGGAGACCACAATCAAGTGATTTTCTAACCCTCTCTTTGACAAAATGCATAGGCTTACCTCTTTAATCTCTCTCTGTGGCTGATTTTCAGGCCTCGAGCAGCTCCCCAGGACTCTGCAGTTTCTTAACACCTTGCTGGGAGTGCAGACATCAGCACTAGCCACAGGATGTTACCGGTCACACTGAGAGCATCCTCTCTGTAGACAGTGCTTTGGTATTTCCCTGTTGTTAGCCAGGAATCACATTAGCTGCAGCATCACACTGGGATTGTGTGCAGCTGGTACCTGCCCTGTGCCCCAGCACCTTTCACTGAGCTACTGCTTTGTAGGACATGCTCCTCTTTGCCCAGTGCTTCTCTCCTGGACAAGTGCCCTCACCCCTCTGCCACACCAACCACAGAGCACAGTCAGCAAGGCAGCTCCTGCCTTACACCCACATGGGTGCAGGGGGCACTGACCCCTGGGAAACATCTTTGGTTTGGTTTTTCACTTTTTGGTACCTGCAGTTACACATGAAGCATCTGCTGTTTCCAGGAGAATATCTCTCTTTCCAATCTCACCCGAGACCCGGATGCAGGAGAAAAGGCTGCGTTAAGGAACACGTGAGCATCAAGAACTGTCTGACCTGATCCCAGCCCACCTACACTCCCCATAGCATCCCCCTCGACCCCCATCAGTGGGCTCAACACTGCAGCAATGCTGCTTTGCCTGTCCCCAGCCTTCCCAATCAGCCTGGAGGGTGGGAAACCCTCCCTTGCTGGGGAGGTTCCCTGGAGCTCAGCTGGGCTGCGTTGGCTTCACCCATTTGTCAGGGATGGCTTTCTCCAGCTGTGTGATTCTCTGTAATCCAGGGAGTGGAAGACACATTTGTATGCAGAGTTTAAGAGCAACTGGGCAATTAAATTGAATTCTAATTATTGTATATCGCATATTAGCAATTTCTACCATGCTAATATTAATTGCTAACAAGACGATAAGACATATCAGGCAGTCATGATGGAGCATGCATTTGCTTGTTTGGGAGCGATGTGTTGGAAGCAGAGTGTCTGGAGTGAGATGCAGAAATCACTGCAGACACGGATATCCGACGGCTGGGAGCCATTGCCTGGCCTGGGAGGGCCAGGGTTTGGCGTAAACCTTCAGCCTTTCCAGGGCTGGAGTTCAAAGTCAGCTGAAATTTCCAGTTTTCAGGCTTGAGTTCCTCAAGAAAGAGGAATATTTGCAAGGTCACACTGTATGCAGCTACAAACTGGTTATGTTGAAGATGTGCCCTCCTCCTGATGTCAGGGTGTTCGAGTGTATCTTGTTGCACTTGTGAAAAGTTCAGTCAAAGAATCCAATGACTGGTTGCTTCTCAAGATGCAACTCCCTGTCTCCTGTCTGGAGCTGATCTTCCAAGTCGCCCCAGAGATATTGCTCCAGACAGCGACAGGGAGGTGGCAGGATGGGCATGGGGCAGGAGACTGAGCTCTTTGTCCAATGCCATGTCACATTTGAAGTGGTTGCTGTAGCGACCTTCACCTCTGTCAGGCTGGTATCACAATTAAAATGTCACTGGTGGCTGTGGGGATGGACACACTGGTGGCTGTGGGGATGGACATGGATGTCCAGCTTCAGCTGAGTAGTGGGGACTGATGTTCTGGTTTAGCAGGACCTGCTCTGAGCTTGCCAGAGATGCTCTGGCAGGCTCCGGGCTGCCAGAAAGTCCTCACCCTGTCAGAGCCAACATGTTAAACAACCTTACATCACACAGGGAAAACCAGAGAGATCAAAGCTGAAGCAGCTGGAACAGCCTCTGTGGATAAGCACATCCCTTTGGAGAGTTACTCAAGGACAGAATGAGCCCCAGCAGCTGCGAAATTAACCCAAACAGAAGTCTTGAAAGGGCCTGTGGGAATGGAGAGCTGTTGGCTTTGCAAGGAAACCCTTCCCAAGGAGAAGAGCTTGGCTGGGACTGCTGCTGGTCCCTCGGTACCCCTGGCAGCAGCCAGACCTGGGGCTGGGCTCGTGGGGACTTTCAGGGAGGAAAGCCAGCCAGCTGGGAGCGTGGGGATGTCCCCAACGGCCAGAACAGCAGCTGTGATAAAATCCTCAGCGTGTTTCTGTGCCAGGAGGGAGGAGCTGCTCTGGAGGCAGATGGAGAGGGCTGTTGTGCAGGGGAGGCTGCCAGCACACGTGCGGAGCTGAGGCGAAGCTCGGCAGGCAGAAGAAGGGCATGGGCTCCTCCGAGCATCCCCTGCAGGACTTGCATTTCCACGTCACTCAGCCTGGGCCCCTCCTGCCTCGGGTTGGGGGAAACTGCCCAGAGGGAGCTGCCTGGAGCAGACCCTGTTCACCTGGAACAATGATGATTTAATATCAGTTTCCTTTCAATGAGGTAATTTTGTCCCAAGGGTTATTTATCTGTCTATTGAAAAAAAAAAAAAAAAAAGAAGCCCTGTGTGATTCAGACAGTCTGCACTACAAACCCGTGATAAATTACATTTGGACATATGCTAAATGACATTTACCAATAAATTTATGCAGATTTCTCCTGTAATCCTTCTCCTCCATCAAAAGTAGTAATACTTTCTCTAATGCAAATGCACTGCTAGAGCCTCGCCACATCAAACAGGAGCTGTGCTGAATTGTTAAGAATTCTAAATGATAATCTTCATTGTGCTCATGAATAATCATTTCCTATAGATGATTATTTAACAATGCCTTGGAAGAGCCTGACAGCTCACGCCTGAGCCTCCTTCGAGGTACGGCTGTTCCGGCTGCCCAGGTCCATCAGCTCTGACGAACCTTGCAATCAGATTTCATGCTCATTTCCCTTCTTGCTTCATGCATTACTTGTGTAGCATAAGATTTAATGGGCTCCACTAATGAGCCCAGAGAGGGAGCGGAGCAGCGTGCTCCGCGCTGCCGCAGCAGATTCGCAGTCGCCACGGGCCCTGGGCCGACATCTTCTCTCCATCCTGCCGTGGCTGCGGCCCCGCTACCAAAACCTTCCCACATAAACCTAGTCTGGCCTGTGAGGCTCCGTGCAGGTTCTGTTATGGGATCACATTAATTAAGACTGGGGGGGATCCAACGCTTAGATTAGACCGTAACCATCCATGTTCTTGGCCAAAGCTTCTGACTTTTTCTGGAGACCCTGCAGAAATGTGGCAGCTGCTGCTTCTTCAGCCTCTAATTCAGTCCTGTGCTTGTCGGTCAGGTTACAAGGAAAGGCTCCCTCCCTCCGGTCCTTTCTTAGAGCTGCTTTTTCTGGAGAGGGCAGGAGAAAGCAGGTGGAAAGGCTGGGGCACTAGACAAGGTCTGAAGGCTCAGTGACATCTCAGGCATCCAGGGCTGAAAACAATGACCTGCAAAACTGCAGGATGTCCACAGGTTGGACAGACCGGAGCTCACAGTGAAAAATACAGGGTGCCAGTGGATGACACACTGGAAGTGCAAAGCCCTTTGCCACTTCTTATCCGTGGGGTTTATATTTTTAATCATTTTTAAAGATGATTACGTTTTGAACAGCAATGATCTAAGCTAATGAGCAGCTTGCCACTTTGTGGCTCGGCAGGAAAAGTCGTATTGCTGGAGTTGTGGTTTTCTTCCTTCAATCCAAAACACAGACTTTATGGAAATAAATGATTTCTTTTCACAGTTGCTTAATATAATTTTCTCTGTGCTGAGTTTTATGAGATGCTGCAGCTCATTAAAATAATGATCAGACCTAGGAATAGGATACAGGCGATGAACAGCAGCTGCAGCAAGCCCTGCGTATGTCATGTTGATTTTACAGAAAGGCTTTGGCTCTCTTGGGTGCTCGGTGCTTCTGCCATCAGAGCACTCCTGTCCCTGGAAAACGAGAGGTTGGGCTGGCCACTGAGGTGTCCCTGTGTCTGCAGGCGGTGGCAGGACCGGGACACAGGGGAGCCCCTGACCCCGAGTGGGGTTTGTAGGGGACCAGGCACCTCACAGGCAACGGTGTCTGTGGCTGTAACTCCTCTGTCCCGCTGTCAGTCCACAGCTCATCCCCCCTGCCTTGAAGTCTGATGCCAATTAGTGGATGGCTTGGCTCCTGGAGAGTGAAAGAACAGAATAAGCTGCTGATCTGTAATTCTGGTGGTGGAAGGAACCAGGCCTTTCATATTTCTTTGGTCTCCTTCTTGCCCCGTTTCCCTGGGAAACTGCTCTTTGTGGGAGAGTTCAGACACGTGCTGACAGGGGTGTGCCCATACCCTGGGAAAAATTAACGGAGCAACTAGAATAAAACGATGAAAAACGTGCAGGCTGCAGCACAGCAGTGAGAGGCACCTAAGTCAGGCTATAAACATTAATTGTGCCCCATAAAGATGGAGTTCATTATTATCCACAAATGTTTTGGAGCCAGTATCTGCTGCCAGAAGGGGTTAAGGAGCACCACCGGTTGGGTGCTGCTGGTGGAGGGGCTGGGGGTGCCCAGCCAAGCCTTCACCCACAGCCCAGGGCTGAGCAGGGCTGGACTCACCCGCTTGGGAAGCTCCTCCTGGGCCTCTCTGTGCAGCCCCACCAGGGCTGGGCCATTTATTTGCAGCCTCTTGATCTCTGCTAGTTTTGTCTCAAAGCGTGAAGGCAAATTATTGTCGTTGCAGAGGTTGTAGCCACAATCAATATGGGCTTCCATGCAGAGGCTTTTCATTGCTTTGCACTCAGGTATCTCAGCCAAGCCCCCGCTCCCTCTCCGCTGTGTATCCCGGGAAGATGCTGTCGTGCCCCTTGGGTGCCAGTGCTCCCGGGTGACACTGTGACTCCAGCCAGAGGGGACCCGGGGAGGCGAGCGGGTGCAGGGCAGTGCTCTGCAGAACCCAGCTATCGCCTATCAGGGTGCCAGGGGAAGCTCTGCTAGCAGGTTTTCTCATGAGAGCCAGCACACTAGTAAGTCTTCCCAAATTTGCCTTTTTTTTTTTTCTGAAGAAACAGCCTAAATACACCCAGTCTGGGAAATCAATGTCATGCTTGAGGAGAGAGCAAGGTAAGGACATGACAGGATGTGCAAAAAAGCACCCTCCCCCTCCCACTGCTGGCAAAGCAAGACTCCTGCCTGCTCTGCACAGCTTCTTGCCTGCTCTGCATGGCTCCCTGCCTGCTCACTGTCCTGTCACACGGCTGCTTTGGTACCCATCCATCACTGCTGGGACCGTCATGGCATGTCGCAGCTGTCCTGGCATCCAGGGGGTCTCAGTTAACCCAGGTCAAGGAGCAGCTCCAGCATCTCAAAAAGTTCCCTGCTGCTCAAATCAGGAGTGAGGAACGGGGAGGAAAGCAGTGTTCCCCCCAGGTATGGCACAGCCACAGCAGAGGATGCTGAAGGGACTGGCAGGGTCACAGGCAGCAGCACCCATCACACTCGAAGGGATGGGCAGAGTGGCCACAGCCTTGTCAGAGGGCACTCGTTGCCTCTTTCCTTACTAGGTTGAGAAAAACTGCCCCAAAAGCACCTTTCCATGTCCAGCAGCACAGACTGCAGGTCTGACCTGTGGCTCAAAGTCTGTTCCCATTTGTAGGAGAACTGGGACGTCTGGGACCTCTTCCTTGCTGTCTAAAAAGATTATGCTTTATAAAACACATTTGATCCCTCCTTTTAAGATGTTCAACCAGCACCAAAGGTGATCCTGTATCCCCAGGCAGCCTTCATTGAAGGTTAGCAGCTTGTTGTTGGGCTGTGAGACACTTAAAAGACCTCACAATAGCGAGCCAAAGAGTTCCTGCAGGGTTTCTGTGATCTGAGAGGTTAAAAGGCGCTTGAACCCCGGGGTGAAAGCCGCTGGGATGCACTCTGAGAGCGATGTATGACTTCTCCACCTGCCCAGAGCCAGCCTGCTTCCCTTCCTCCGCTTCCGTTTATTTTTCCTCTTATCAATGTGAAATAAATACGTAAAACATTTAAAATTCAGACTCTAGCAGCAGACCTTCCTGCTGCAGGGTAAGCCACAAAGCATGGGCGTGCTTAGAGGTCTGTGACTTTACAGCTTTCCAAATCAGGAGATATATTCATATTACCTGCTCTGCCAGGTAAAATTCCTACCTGCCAGCTGCAAATGAGGGGGCTCGGTAGGGCAGAGCTCTCCCAGAGCCGAGCTCCACCTTTCATCCTTCTCCTGCTGCTTCTCGGGCACGGGGTGAGCTGCCAGGGCCAGGGATGTGGTCACCCACCCTGTGCCCTGAGCACCTGCAGGGCACCCGGGGGAAAGCCAACAGCAAAGCTCAAGGGCAGCTAAAGCAGAATTAAAAACAAATAAACAAACAAACAAACCAACAAAGAAAAAAATCCCGTGAAAGCAGCAGGAGGACCTGCTGGCGTGGAGGAGCCGTGCTGCAGTGAGTTTGCAGAGGAGCAGAGCTGGTACAAATCAAAGCGGCGCTCGAAGTCCTCTGAACTGGCCAAGTTCACGCCTCTGGAGTTCAGCCAAGCCCTGCTCCCCTGGGAGCTAGGATGAGTGCTCTACCTACCCAGACTAGCCCTGAACATCTCCTGCTGCAGATTTACTGCTGCTCGTGCAAGAAGCCATCCCCAGAGCTCCCCGAGCACCCATAGGAGGGTACACCCTGGCACTGAGCCTGCCACCCAGGGCCAAGCTGCTGGGGCACGCCGGCAGCCCTTGGGAGCTGCTCCAGGGATCTCTTGCCTCTGGAGGAACATTTGGAGGCAACTCTAGACCCATAGAGGTGGAAGAGAGCACCCAAGGGACAACAGGGCCGAGCACATCCCAGCTTCACACTGGTAACAAGTTATTTCTTCCTTGTGCGGTGTCCATAGAAGCTCAGGCTGCCTCGGCCAGGAGCCAT
The DNA here is from genome assembly GCA_033628505.1 of Tringa tobata. NCBI lineage: Eukaryota > Metazoa > Chordata > Aves > Charadriiformes > Scolopacidae > Tringa > Tringa tobata. The sequence continues at coordinate 307,307 of JAHREE010000441.1, forward strand.
CCTGGCTGTCCAGGTTGTGCCTGGCAGTGGCTTGACCCTGGAGGAGCTGCATCAACTGATTCTGTCCTGCAACCTCCAGGCATGGTGGCCGGGTGAGGGCTTTCATGCTACAAAGCTTGTGGGGCTGCTCTAGGCATGCCTGGACACAGTCCCCCACGATCCCACCACCACCCCTGGTCCCCAGCACCACCCAGAGAGCCACGGTTAGCATCTATCCAGAGACAACTGAACCCGTGCTACTGCTGTCTTCAAAAAGGAAGTTTTTAAAGATGCAGGCTATGAAATCTTGGCCTTTGTATAAACATTTTAATTACAAGTTTCCGGGACTTCTTTCCTAAGATAAACACATTTTAATTGCAAATTGCTTCTGCTGTCTTTAACCATCCCCTAATACTGCGAGCAGCTGTTGTTTTTAATGTTTAATGAAATTGTCTTTGGGATGGGCTGGGATGTGGCAGCAGCCCCACTTTGTGGCGCAGGGATGGGCTCCTCCGCGTGCAGCGGGGAGCTGGGTGACACCAGAGTGCCCTGAGATTGCACTGGGTGAACCCAGTCTGAGATGCAGGAGAATGGCAGATCCTTCATCACCCATAGCCGGGGGGTGACCCTGGCACAAGATACCTGTCCCTTAGTGCACAGTAGCTGTGACATGTGCCCCTGCCAAAAGGGACGGGGTCACCTACAGCAAGCCGTATCTCACCCAATGGGGCTTGGGGTCTCCTCTGCTTGCAAAACCCACCGGCAGGATTTCTGCCCCCATCTTGCTGAGCAGGAGATCATACAACCTCCAGCACTGGGAAGGTCTTTCCAACCTGCTGTGTGCGTGGACATGGGGATGGAGCGCTGCTGGAGACCTGCCCAGCCCACAGCAGAGGGGCTGGCTCCAGCCCTGACCCCCACCCGGGTGCTGGGGGGCTCCGGGGTGATGGTTCCCCCCACGGCTACGAGCAGTTGATGGGCTCAGCCATGGCTACTCCCACCTCCCCGGGCAGTTCCCACCGAGCGGTGCCACGGTGGCAATGAAGCAGCCACAAACGGAGGCGGCGCGTCCCCTGTGCCACCGCTGCCCGTCCCCGGAGCCACCCGGCGACGAGGAAAAGCAATTAGCTGTCACCGTGTGGCATTTCACGTGCCGCCGCTTGTAGGTCAGGTCTCTGCGGCGCGAGGCTCAGCCTGGCACATCTGGGCCTTAATCCTCACGTCTGGCAGCCATCAGATTAACACACAGAATTGCTCCAGCGGTGACGAGGGCTGGATGCTGTCTGACGCCGAATTTCACTTCTAAGCACTAAACCTCTCAGGGCTGAGCAGCCTGTGCAGGAGAGATGCCCCTGGCAGGGGCAGGGTGCTCCTCCCCACCTGTGCCAGCATCAGTGCCATAGGTGCCTGTCCCCATCCTTTCTCCTCCTGCATGTCCCCTCTCGACCAGCACCGTGGCTGGTCGTCCCCCCACCGAGATGCTCCATCCATGCTCCCAACCTGCAGCACACTGGTACCCAGCCCCTCCGCCCCCGAACCCCAGACACCTGAAGGGTTGGGGGGGGGATGCAGACATGTGGGGCAAACTCCATTGCCCTGACCCTGCAGCTCACTCAGTCTGTGCTGGGCAACTTCCCCACTGCCTTCAGTGGCCCCTTCGCACCAGCCACGGGCTTTACACACACTGGGGTGGCATCAAACCTCACCCCAAATCCCTGGAGCTGCAGGGTGCTAGGACAGGGATGGAAGCTGTGCAGCTGGAATGGGACACCTTGGGGATGTTCCCGTGATGAGGACATGGGACATGACCTGGGTCAGAGCTACAGATGGCAAAGGACAGGAGGAGGGCCCTGCTTTTGCAGTGTCACCCAGGCGGTGAGGACTCTGACAGCAACAAAAAGTAATTAGCTGGCTACATATTGCTGACAAGGGGCAGGAAATAGCAGCTAATTAAGACTGGGAAGCAAAAGGAAATCACCTACCTGCTCTAAGCTCCAGGCTGCAGAAGAAAAAAAGCCCCCTGTTAAAAAAGAAAGAAAGGTAAAAAAAAAAAAAAGATCCTGCGATTTTAAATATTTGCTGTTTACTTGGAGGTTAGAGAACACTCGTTAGCCTTTTCAATTATTTTTGCTGGTTTGCTGCTAGGTTAACTGGCTTGAAATTCTCTGTGAAGATATATGATGCATTTAAAGAGTCTGAAAAGCTCGTCTCCGCTCCCCGGGGCGCTGGGGAGAGCGCGCTCCTCATTCACCCCGGCTGGTGATAGCGCTGCTCATTGTGCTCTCCCTGGCTGTTCAGGTTTGAATAGCAACCCTCTACCTCCTGCCAATTTCTCCCTTCTTTTTTTGCTGCAAGCCTGGATGAGTTAAACTGGCACCTTCCCCTCAGCCACGTCCCCGATACCGGCAGCACTCGCAGCCGGGGCGAGTGGGGTGACCCGGGATGAGGGGGTGTCCCTGCTCCCAGCACTGGCTCCGCAGCAGCACCCAAGGGGATGCAGCAGGCTCGATTCCACCTCAGCCCACAGGGCAGGAGCTGGTCCCACAGCTCTGGCTCAAATTGCTTGGTCTGGCCCCCTCCCAGCTCCTCACTGCACCTGCAGCCAATGCTGTCCCAATTATCCCTCCCGCCCTGATGCTGCTACGGGTCCTCGGAGAGCCCCTTGCAGCGTGGGTGGAGGTGCCAGGCTGGGAGGACACCCCCATGGTGACCTTAGGACAGGCTCCTGCTCTGCTTCAGCTGCTCGGACATCCTGTCTGCAGGCTGTCCCCAGACTCTGGCAGACACCCCTGTCCCACGTGGCTGTGCTGGCAGCCATCAGCGTGGCACAGGGCAAGCACAGCCCTGCTCCCTGCGCTGCAGGCAGCTTCCCACATCCCCAGTGCCTGCCAAGCGCTGGGCCACCCCACAGCCCTCCCGACCAGCACCCTTGGGCCATCCCGACTCCTGATCCTGGCTGCTGCCTTGTCCCAGGAAAAGGCTGCGAGGCTGGAAACTGCCTGTTGGTGTGCACCCGACCAGTGGCTCCCAGGAGACGGCCCAGAGCTGCTGGGACAAGCATTTAGTGAGGCAGTCATTAATGTAACCCACGTCTGCCCAGCTACTGTCCTTCTCCCCAGCTGGAATCAGGTGTTTCCCCCCCACCATCACGTCCCGGTGCTGGCTGCCCGTCCCCAGGGCTCTCCCGGGCTGGGGGCTCGCTGCTCCATTCCCCTTCAGCCGCAGAATTTATGCGGGAGCGTCGGGATCTCCTGCCAACTTTCATTACTACATATGCTCTTTTATTTTAAGGCTGGTAATAAAACACAGCGGTCATAGTTTTTTTCATGGATATGCAGAGGACATCCCCATCACATAGAACTGGGCTCCCGGGGAGGCTCGTCTCAGCTGTTTTAGCTGTTCCTCCCGTCCTGTTAATGAGTGACTGCAGCTGGAGCCACCGCCGAGCCGGTGGGATTGCTCTGTCCCCACAGGCTGCCGACGTGTGCAGGGGGGACGTGCAGCCTTTACACACTCGGCAGCGCAGCACCGGCTCCCCGGGGCAGCCACTGAGGCACCGTGATCCCTTAGGGAATGGGCCACGGATACTCATTGACCACCCGGGCCTTGGCGAGGAGTAGATGAGGCTTTAAAGCCTCATTGGAGTATTTACTATTATTTTTAATTGGTGAAAATGGATGAGCCTAAATACAGAGCTGCGATGGCATTTATTGCAAGCCTGCTAACGACGCAGGGATTGCTAGGAGTCACTGGGACAGAGCCAGTGATTAAAGGATAATAACCGCTTTCACGTTTATAAATTATGCCCTTGATATGGAAGAGGAATATTTTTAGATTGGAAGTTGGTGCTGCGAGCTCCGGTGCGGGAAGGGCTCTGCTGCTCTGAAGGAAGCATCCTGCAGCCATTACTCCTTTGCCAACAGACAGGAGGGGCTTGGAGCGGGGACCCAGCCCCAGCGGATGCTCTGCAAGGTGCTGGTGTCTCCTGCTGCTGTACTGCGTGCTCAGGCTGCTCTCCATGGACACCTGGGAGGCTCTGGAGACAGGCTCTGGCTGCCTCTGTAGTACACAAGCATTCTTCCACACAGCATGCAGCCCCTTAGTGTGGTTGCCAGAGGGGTTTCGCCCTGCCCGAGCCCCCAGCAGGACACGGGGCACGGCTCTGCCCATCAGTGTGGGATTCTGCTCCAGCACGGAATGCCCTGCCCGGGGTGCATGGCCAGCCCCCAGCCGTGCTCCAGCCACGGAGGTCCTTTACTGGCTTGTTTTGCTTTAAACCCAGCCTGCACAGCCCCACAGGCGCTGGGATCTCGCGTGGGAAACCAACAGAGCACTCCCAACTGCTCTGCTCAGAAGGCAGTGGCAGCATGGTGCTTTTTATTTTTTTTTTTCTTTGCTTCCCCCCCCCCCCTCCTTTCTCTCTTCAAATCTTCCTTTGAAACCAAAACTTCCTGTAGTTTGAAATGGACAATCAGGACACTCCGGCAGCTGCAGCCTAAGAGCTTCAGCTCTTGGCAGGAGGATCAGAACTACAAAACTATTTCTTTGAGGCAAATTATGCATTCATCTAGCTCATTTGAAACAAAATATGATTTGCAATTTAACTTTCCATAATGAGTTCCTGCTATTATACCGTTTCCATAATGGCTGGTTTCATTGGAACAGATTGTTGGTGCACATGGTTTACAAAACATTTTCAATGCAAGCCCCGTTTTTTCTTATTTTAAATAGCAACAGCTGCTAAGCATGATAATTATTGTATTTCATCAAAATAAACTTACCAAGTTGCTTCTTAATGCTACTCGTTGCAGTTTTCCAAAGGACCTATGGGTTATTAAAGCAGCTGAAACTTTAGTTCTGCAAAGAGAGAGTGACACCACAGACGTGAACTCGGTGCCTGAAGGGCTGGGATGGGCAGGAGCCAGGTCCTCCCTTGGGAATGGCAGGGGCTTCACCAGTCCCCCTGTCCTGCTCTCCCAGGCCAGCAGAGCCTGTCCCCACACCATCCCCTGCAGTCTCCAGCCACAAGATCTGCCATCCTTGCCAGGGTTTTGTAGCACCAGTGACATTGCCACGCTGTCCTTGCTCTGCCCTTGCCAAGCGCTTGACTTGGCATCGCATCCCAACCCACCGCTGACTCTTGTGCTTGATGTATGGCCACCGAGCAGTGGCCACTGCCACTGTTCCTTGTAGCAGCCAGCGCAGGCATCTGCCATTGCATGAGATGACACCTTGTCATCTCCTGCTGTGGCTGCAGCCCCGGGATGCTCATCCCCTCGACTTCCAATTACACAGCTCAGTCCCTGCACACCCACTGAGGCTGCTGAGGTCCACTGCCATCACTGGGCAGCCACGGGGAACCCCTGAGCTGGTCCTACCCACACTGATCCCATCCCACCCGTGTGCTTGTCCCTGTCCCTGGGCAGCCAGGGGTTCCCGTGGCTGCTGTCACTGCTCTGGTGGCAGCAGCTCCCTCGCAGCTGCAGAGCTAAAGCTCCCTTTTCTCCTCTCCTCCGCTTCCAAACAGCTTCTCAGCTCCCGGGAGAACTGCACACACACACACCCCCCCATCCCAAATTTGCCATCTCAGGCCAGAGGTCCAGAAACCCATTAATGATCTCCCGGTTGCAGGCTGGTTGCTGGAGCCAACAGTGCAGCACAAGGCTGAGGGTGCTGTGAAGCCCCTGGGGCTGGAGGGTCCCACGGTCCTGAGGGCAGCACCCAGCTCGGCGGGGACCTGCCGTGCCAGAGGGAGTACGTGGACAGAAGCAGCATCACTTGCTGTGCACTGAAACAGTGCCCAGGAGGAAAAGCCAAGCCAGGGCAGAGCCCCATGTCCCAGCTGCCACCAAGCACTGCCTTCACCGGGCAGCTCCAGCCACCGCTGCTCTTGTGGGGCAGAGAAACACACACCCACGAAGGTCAGAGGCTTTGCACAGCGGGCACTGGGGCAGCGTCCCTGAAAACACAGGCTGGGCAAATCCCCAGGCTCTTCCCAGAGACGTTACATCCCCAGGAGACTTTTGCAACAAGGTGGCCGTGGAGGCACACGCTCTCTCCTTGCTAGGTCGGTCCCAAGGTGAGGGAACACGCTGGGCTGGCGGTGGCCACCCCTGCCGGGTCCAGCTCTCCCCGTTCGCGGCTGCTGGCACTGCCCCAGTCTCTGATGGCACGGGAGGCAGCCAATGCTGTGGCAGTGGTGTGAATGCTAATGAGGCTGGAAGGAAGGAGAGTAACTAAGGAAACCAAAGAGGATGGAAAGAAAGTTGCTTAATAGGAGAGCCAAAACCCACTGCAAACGGATGAAAAGGGAGCAGAAAGGTGCAGCCGGTTGTCCTTTGGGAGGAGGTTTGTGCAAGGGAGGACACGGAGCCTTCCGCTCGCTTCAGTTACCTGAATTTGATCCTCTGTTCATTTAGCCACAAACTTTGCCTTCTACAACAAACATCAGCTGCCAACTCACCCAGGAGCTGCAGCCACTGTCAGGAGCAGGCAATAAGAAGCAGCGATAATTAATTACTAATTGCACTTACCTGCATCACTGTTTCCCATGGCTTTCCCAGGGTACCCATCAGGAAGCACCGTGGCGGGTTCCCCTGGCTCTGGGGCAGCTCCAGAGATGCAGCCACAGGCACAAAGCACCTATCTCCCACCCTCCTAAAACACCCCCAGCTCACAGAGACCTTCTCTAACACTAATTCAGGTGGGTTGAGGAGGCTTTTCTCCTCTAGTGACTAGAGGAAGGTTAATGACAGAGGGACAAGAGTATATTAGCACAGAGACTTTACTGTGCAAGCAGGTGAAAGTCTTATACGTTGAAAAATTTCTGGGGATCTTTTAAGAGCTGGGTTTAGTGGCTGTGGTCAGCCAAAGATTTATGGGTGCACAGGCACTCACGGCCGACCATAACGATGCCGGAGAAGCTATTCCAGCCCCTGAATGAAAGGCTGCCCTTTAAAGCATCTCAGCATTTGGATTTAGATGACATATAGTAATGGCACCGCCGAAGCCATTACTGTCCATCAAGTAAATAATAAACATGCGAAATAAATTTCTTGGACTTACCTGGGCTTTCATGAGCTATTGCAAACAGTAAAAAAACCCCAACAAATCAAAGGAAGAAAGGGCAAAGGACAACGCTGAGAAATGAACAGCCAAAGGGGCGACTGCTCTGCAGGAACAGAGATGGAGGCAGCTTCCCTTGCAGCAAACCACGGTGCAGTCGGTATGTTTATCCTGATGTAGGTTTGGACTTGGGGAAAAGGGGTGAAAAGAAAAGCTACCTGCTGCAGACACGACCCAGCTGACATCTCCCCTCTGTGGCTCTTTGTGCCAGTGCTGGCGTCCTCAGGCTGCCAGCAGGTGGTTGGCCATTGGGTTTCTGTCTGTTACAGCATGGATACAGCAATTAAAAACCTCCCTCGAGAGGTAAATGGGAACATAAGCCCACGATGACCAGCAAATGAAAGCCCCAGCAACGAGTGGAAAGCCATCTCCAGTTCCCCTTGTGATAGCTGGGTCCCTCTGCAACCTGCAGGGCTGCACCCAGCGCCCACCAGGGCTGCACCCAGCCGTGTGTGCATCCCCCCCCATGCAGAGCCCTGTTTTACCCACCGCGAGCTGCGAGGAACCCCTGGCGACAGCCACGATTATATTTGACATTGAAACACTAGGCGCTGACCTTAGTGGACACGTTTGCTGTAGTGCCATGACTGGATAGATGGTCTTTGTGTTGTCCGTCCAGCGGGATCGTTCCAAGGGCAACGACTAAATCACCTGAAATCTTCTCCTCCAGCCAGAGGAGCCCACGAGCTTCCGCTCATTTTGTGCTATTTACAGCGATCACACGATGATCTAAAACTGCATAAAGTCATCGTAGGATAAATACAGAGCCCTTAGATCAGGCTGCTCAGAAGCGAGCGTAGGACTGGGTTCGTTTCTGTGATGTGGGACTGCTGGGACTCAAGTATACATCTGTGTGTACATCTACACATGGTGATGAAGGGACACCCGGCCCCTTCATCACCACCCTGGGCTGCTGTGCCCACAATGGAGGCAGCCACGGGCACTGGCATAGGGACCCACGCCCCAGCTTGCCCTCGCTTGTGGGATGGCATGGCTGGTGTTGGGAACGGCGCTTGGGCACGGCGCCGGCAGCCACGCGATGACAATGGGCTATCATATTGTTTATCAAGGTCTGGCGGAAAGAAAACAAGGTAATGGGGCATTTGCTGATTCAATTCGTTGAATTTGAACAAATCTTTTTAATCTTCCTCCCTGAAGGATTGGAAAGGTCAGGAAATAGGCAGAATGTGCACTTTCAGGTATTGAAATTAAACTTGTTAAGAAATCCATATTGATTTGCACTTCTCTGAAAAATATTGAAGCCTCCAGATTTAGCCTGGGTATTGATTTTCTCTTCCAGGGGAAAGACATCGGCACGAAGGGAAGATATTACACGTGGCAGTAAACACCTTCAATCACCGCCTGCCCACTCTCCCTTCATAACCAAATGGCCCCCCTTCGCCCCAGGAGGCTGCAGACCGGTCCCAGCCCTGCAACACGAAGGTGCTTGGGCAGTTCTACAGCCACAGCTGTCCTGGGGGCTGCGGAGCTGCCAGCCCCCGTGTGAGGGTGCCCCCACTCCCTCCCCTCTCCCCAGGCTGGCGTTGGACACGTTGCCCAACTCAGCCGTGTGCCATCGTGGAACAATTTCATGATGAGCACTGCGGTCCTGGCCATGTATTGCCCGGTCGCTCGGTCCCCTCCGTGCATGGGACTGTGGCTCTCTGCAGCTTCCTGAGGGGGGGCCATGGAGAAGGAGGTGCTGGTCTCTTCTCCCTGGTATCCAGGAACAGGACACGTGGGAATGGTGCAAAGCTGCACCAGGGGAGGTTCAGACTGGACATTAGGAAGCATTTCTTTACCAAGAGGGTGGTCAAACACAGGAACAGGCTTCCTAGAGAGGTGGTTGATGCCACAAACCTGTGTTTGAGAGGCATTTGGACAATGCCCTTAATAACATGCTTTAACTTTCGGTCAGCCCTGAAGTGCTCAGGCAGTTGGAGCAGATGATCGTTGTAGGTCCCTTCCAACTGGAATAATCTCTTCTAGTCTACTCTGGCCTGCTCTAACAGTTGTGTTCAGGAGCTCCTGACGAGTCACGCAGGTTGGAACCAAAGGGCAATGGCACTAGAAGGAGCAGTGGCTGGAGTTAAGATTGCCTCAGAAACAAACAGCTTCAGGTCATAAATTTAGCCTCAAGAGAAAAACTGTTTGCTGTCTGACTCCCTGGCACCCATCTGCCTCATGGGACCCAGCACGGCGCAGGGGAAGGTGACAGCCAGCACACGTCCTGAGGCACCTCCTGCTTCTTTTCAATTACTTAAGGGATAACGCGGTTAACTTCAGAAAAATCAATCCTCTCTTTGAAACGAAGCAAAATCCTTTCCCAACCGATCTCCTGCCTCACTGGCCCTCAAGAAAAACACTGGCACCGCAAATTGCCCTGAATGTGGCTATAATGACGCAGGCACAGCGTCCTGCATGTGCACAGGACACGGCACAGCAGCATCCCAGTCCCTGGTAAAAATCCTCTGATTTACTGCCACGATGGCAATGCCTATATAGCGACGGCAGTATTGATAACGGTAACACTTTCAGTTGTATTATCAACACTTGCCATGCTACAGGAGTTAATTTATCTGCAGCTGGTCCTGGCAACTACTGCATGGATGTCAGGAGGCAGTACCACCCCAGGGACAGACACCCGTCCTGCCAAGGAAGACTCAACCCCCACCGGGCTCTGCGCTGCCCAGACAGGGGGGTCCCGCACAGCCAGGGCTTTGCTGCTGCAGTTGTGGGGTTTGGGTTTCATTAAGAAACATACTGTGTTCACGTGCTTTGCTTTGCCTGATGGAGACAAAGAGGGTTCCTTTACTTGCAGCACTCAGTGACTCAGCCACAGCCCGCTTCCTGGAGATTTAATTCTGAAAAAAAAAATATACATCTGTCCTTTAAAGCATAAAGTGTGTGTGTGTATAAAATCTAGAGGTGGGTGATGCCTTTGCAGCTGGGCTCCAGGCAGGGGCTGCTCAGCACGGTGTCGGAGCAGCTGGAGCAAGACCCCTGCCCGCATCACCATCACCCCACCCGGGGTCAGCACCACTGGGGCTAACACCGCTGGCACCGGGGGGACAGTAAATTAAGGTCTCGGTGTGGCTTTCATGATCAGAGTCTCTAACGATCTGCTTAAAAGCTCTGCTCCGCGTGCATCGATCCCGGCAATCAGCCCATCAGGGTTTCCCCTCCGAGCATCCCTCCTTCCCTGGCCTGGCTGGGAACCCTCAGTCCCAGCCCAGGTCCCCGCTGCTCCCCGGGGAGCTGTGGGGCTGGGGGGCTCTGGCTGAGCGTGCAGCCCTCCCTAGCAAGATTGACGGATTAATTACCGGGAGGGATTTCGTTTCAGATCTTTGTCAAGGACAGTCAGAGCTCTGGGGTGTGTTAATATGTCAATAAAGCAAACCCTGCCATTTGCTCCGACGCTGTTTTCACAGGGCAAGCCCCTGATGGGAGAGGCTGTGGGAGGGAGATGGACAGGAGCCCTGGCCAGACCAGCAGTAACACACCAGGTAAGTTAAAACGCAGCTTATTCCACATTTTACACAGCCAGTCCTCTCACTATTTTGTTTTTAAATATTTCCCTAAAACCAGAGTGCTACCCTTCCTCAACTGTTTTTAATACATGCAATCAGCAACTATGGCAATTAAGAGGTCTAATTAGCATCTGAATCAGTCTTCTCACACAAACCCTGTTAAAAACAGTAGCAAATGAGCTGTAACAGAGATGAAGGACCTGCACACAGCCTGCAGCCAGGACCTGCCGAGGGGCAGTGCTGGGGCTGTTTGAGGGGTTCCAGGAGGGATTTCACTCCGGCAGAGCTCCCACACCAAGCTTCCCACAGCAACCTGCCCGTTATTCCCAGGAAGTAGGACATGCCCCACGACCAGCCACACTCTGGCTTCGGATGGGAAACCCAGGGCAAGGCTGCTCGAAGGAAGACACACCAGGCACCAGATGTTTCCCTTCTGCAGAGAGCATGGGTAAACGAGAGCTCCGCTGGCCCCAGATCACCTGCGGCTGCCTAATGAGCCCCCCCATCATCCCTAGGGACTCCGTGGGAATCCATCACCTTTGTTAGAAGGTTAAATAAGATTTCAATTAAGTGACATGTCAAATTGTAAGACCGGCTACTTCAAAACCTCCTCCATTTAGACGAGCTCTGCTCCAGCGAGAGCAGGCAGCTCAGCCTTTAAAGCCAAACCTCCGGCTGCTCGCATACGCCTTGGCATTTAAAGACTGATCTCCTCCCTGCCAGCCCGCGCCGTCCCCTGGCTGTCACCCCACGCAGGCAGCTGGCACCTCCCCGCCGAGCAGCTCGGAGGGGACAGGCACACGCTGACACCCGGAGCGAGCGCAGCTGGCAGAGGTGTCCCCAGGGAGGGCTGGAAGTTGGCTCCAACTCGGCATCTCCCTGGCAGAGGGGTCTCGCCACGACTGCCCCAGGATGCCCGGCTGCCCCCAGGGAGGGGATGTCACCCCACTGTGGCAACTTCTGGGGGAAATGGCTTTCTGAGCCACCCTGTGCCCAGGCTCGGGGTGGCGGGGGGGGAGGGCTGCACAGAGCCCCCACCCCGCAGTGCCCCATGCACCCCACCGGCCACCCCGCTACACGAAGGTGGGGGGCTGAAGGGGAGGGCTGCTCCCCCAGACCCCCAGCAGCCCGGGAGCCCCAAGCCCAGGCACCCACGGGAGACATCAAGGCTGCCGTGAAACACCCGGGGGACACGGCATGAGGTTTTCCAGCTGCCCGCAGCAGGGTCGGTGCGACCTATCCAGCCAAGTAACTTGCTTGCCAAACTGGACGATTTTATTGTTATTTTTCTCATCGATCTCCCAGCCATTATGGAATCATACACCATCCGCACGCAGCCTGCGGCCGGCAGCCCAGCCAGCAACCCAGCTTCTCCTTCAGTACCACCAGGTCAAGCGTTGCCTCCTTGGTTGTGCCCAGACAGGAATTTGTGATTGCGTGTGTATTAATTTTAGGGAATTAATTCATTTTCTTGCAACATCAGAGGTTAAATAAACGCTGGCTAATTGCTACCAGTCATTGGAGGAATTCTGCTCCTGAGTCCTTTCATGGGCTGAATGCACCGAAGGAAGAAAAAAAGAAAGAAAGAAAGAAGGAAAGAAAGAAGCCCTTTCAAGACCACAGAAAATTGCAAAAGGATGTTTCTTCCAACCCGACATGACAAAATTGAATTCCAAGCTATTTAATGCATGCACGAAACGCCATAGAGAAACCCAGCCCGAGCACTCCATCCAGCACGACAGGGAAAGGGGTTTCGTAACACGAGCACTCGCTACGGCACCGACTCAGTGCTTCAAACTCCGGACTTCCAGGCAATTTCGCTTAAATGTAACTACCAGGTTAAGGATTCTCACAGACAGGGCTATCGCCAGCATTTCCATGGGACATACAGCTAAGGTAACACTGCGATTATGATCAACATTAACGATGGAGACCTCGGGAAGCCACTGTCCCGGGTGGTGATGGAAGCCCCGCTCAGTCTGCAGGGGCACCACGGCCAGGGTCACAGTGCAGCCCCCATCCCCTCCCCGTCGGGGAGGGAAGGGCGCGGGGGTCCCCGTCCCACCGCGGGCGCAGTGGCCTGGCCCGGCCAGTGGCATTTCGGGAGCGAAAAACCAGCCCCGCGGGTAGGGGCACGGGGAGCCATCTGGGTTTGTCCTTAAAAACAGGATTTCACGGGTTACACCGTCACGAGGATGATGTCATGCAGCCTGACACAACGCCCCCGCTCGCCTCAGACCGGCGTGGTTCGTCTGTTGGCCGGGTTGTTGTGCAAAGACTCCTTGAACTCTTTGGGGATGGAGTTATGGACCTGTAAAAAACCGTGGTCCCGCTCCGAGTTGAGCAGCGTCCCCATGGTGACCTTGGAGGGATCCCTGGAGAGGGTGAACATGGAGATGTCGGTGGAGGGGATGGTGCTGAACCCCTTGCTGACGGGTGACATGTCCCGGGACCGGGGCTCGGTGGAGCGGGAGCTGGACCGCCGGCGGAAGCGGTACCTGTAGGGGGGGAGGCGGGTGAAGGCCGACTTCTTCAGCAGCTCCGAGTGGGACTTGGCACGGATCTGGCGGTGCTTCTCGATGTACATGTGCACGGCGATCACCCCCACCATCTCGGCGATGATGAAGGACAGGGCTCCGAAGTAGAAGGACCAGCCGTAGGAGTAGCTCTTCTTGGAGTCGCTCTGCCCGGGGTCCCCCGCGTTGGCCGAGATGTAGACTATAATCCCGATGATGTTGCTGAGACCTTTAAGGGAGGATGAGAGGGAGAGGCACTCGCTTGAGCGGCAAGAGAAAGATGGGGGACAGCAGCATCTCAATCCCTTCCTGGGAGTGGAGGGACACAGGCTGGAGGACCCCGGCCCTTCTCCTGCCCACCATGACCCGCAGGGCACCCAGCAGGCAGGGAGGGTGCTGGAGGCCGCGGCCACATCCCCATGGGACACCACCACCACCTACCAGCACAGCAGGGCCAAAACTCCCTCACAGACACCTGCTGCTGTCCCCTGTATACATCTATATTCACATGCACCTAGTATATGTGTATATTCATGTATACTGAAAGAGCAGGAGGAACAACCACTATTTTGTTTAGAAAGGGGACATTTCAAGAGCTGCTTCTCCTTGACAGAGCTGCTCCCTAAGCAATGGGCTGCAGCACCCCAGCCAGTGCCGGGGCTTTGGCTGGAGCAGAGCCAACCCTTGGGGCACAAAGGGGTTCTCTCCGGCACAAAGCCCGGCTCACCGCAGCCCAGAGCACAGGGAAGCGGGAATAGTTCCATCTCTTTTCATTTCTGGTGGAGGTTGGAGGTTTTATTTGGGATCCAGGCAGTTTTTTGCACCACCAGCAGCAGCGCGGGGCTGTACCGCAGGGCTGGGGAGTGGCTGATGTATTCCTGGATTTACTTAATGAATCGATTATGTTCTTTCTGTTGTTTTCTCATCTGCATCAGCAGCTCCTGCCAGCCGAAAGAGGGAGAGTAATTTGTCTCTTTGTGGGGAGAAGAAAAAACACAAAATAGAGCAGTTCCTTGAGACAAAGACATTGTCATACGATAATCAGTGGAAGGGTTGGGGAACAGCGCACAGAGAAATGAGTAATCCAGAAGGAACAGCCTCTCGAGAGAGAGTGATTTTTCCTTGTAGGACTGTGGCAGCCCCTCTGCCTGCTGCCCGGTCCCTGGTGCTGCCAGTCAAATGCCCGCCCTCGCCTGGTCCCAAGACCTGCTGCTTGGCAGCGATGGAGGGCAGAGCTCCCCAAAACCTGCCGCGGGGCTGGGTGCTCCCCAGGTGGGACGGCTGTGCTCCAGGAGCCCCTCCTGGGCTGCAGCACCTGCAAGGACACTGCTTGGAGCAGAGCAGGGTAGATATACTTAAAGTGCTGGCTAGCACGGTGACCACTTGCCAGAAACCTCTTCTGGTTTGCCCCTGCGATGAGGATCTTTCCACTGGGACGGGACAGCTCACAAACCCCAGAATCCCTCCATGCCAACGGCCTGGGAGAACCCACAACCCATCTCCAACTCCCCCACGTTCTCCCAACACTTCCACACCGGGAGAGCCGCCCTGCTCCCACCACCATCAGGCAGCTCCTACCTGCAGAGACGAAGAAGATGCCGGCGCTGAGGATGACGTTGTGTTTGCTCTTGTAGAACTCGCTGGCCGCCACGCACAGGCCCCCGAAGAACAGCAGACCCACGCTGAGGATGGGGAAGATGCTGGATGCTCTCACAGCACCTGCGGGACAGGGAGCAGGGCAGGGTTGGTCCCTGACACTGCTCCTGCAGCAGGGGCTGCTGGCATCTCCCACACCAACACCAGCGCCTGGAAAGAACTTCTCCAACACCATTCTGGGCTGCTGCCACAAGGGATGGGGGCAAACCCAGCACCAGCTCCTCTGAGCATCCTCTGCCTGTCCTCAAGCTTGCTCTGGAGCCCAGCATCAGCCCTGCAAACCCTGTGATTCAGGCCTCCCATCACAATAATAGTTTAACACCTGAATTTCCTTTCTTTTTTTTTTTTCCCCTCCAAGGCTATTTCAAGGATTTATTTCTTCCATCTTGTCACACAGTCAGCACTAGCAATTTACCTTCCCATTACCAAACACACCACCCACGGGTTTAGGCTACGGATGTGACTCTGGAGCCTAGGGATTACAGAAGCCCCCCCAGATCTCACCAGGCTGGCGAGGAACAGTACTGCCAGCCCAAGGGTCCCCAAACTATTGCAGTTGCTTTAGTTGTCAATTATTTACTGACTAACACACTCAAAGTTCAACAAAAGAGTTGTTTGCTGATGTAGGGGAGGAACACTATAAACATGAACACAAAGCCCAGGATCCTGAGCCCACCATATGTGATGCTGTGACCACAGCACTGGACTCCATCTCAAGGGGATCAGCTCTGGCAGGACCCGTCTCTGCACACTCAGCAGTCACTAACCAAGGGCTACACAATGAGGGGTCTTTTCTACATGGCCTATCAGAAGTTCAGCTTCCCAAATGACATTAAAGAGTAATTAATGCAGCAAATCACTACCTGCTCCACTGAAAATACACTGTGCCTTGGTTTGGGCTCTCATCCCTCTATTAGGGCCTTTATTAAAAGCACAGAAATACAGAGAAGCCCCATTAAAATGCCATTCTGGGGGCTTTAAAATAGACTTTTTGTTTTAAATGTGGGAGGGGGTGGGAGAAGAACTTAAACGCTAATCTGCTAAAATTGCAAACCAATTCCATTAAAGACATTCCCCTCTTAGATGGGTGAGCAGAGCTGATGGCTCCCTGCAGAGTTCAAAAATGGGGAGTTCAGAGCAACATCTGGATGAGCAGCAGCTGCAGGAGGGGGGTGTCACTGCCCAGCCCTGGGGCTGAGCACAGGGGGATGGGCTCTGGGTGTCCCTTTGCCCCCAGGGATTCCTCCCAGCCCCAACAGCTGAGAGAGCACCCAGAGATGCCAATGCCACCGTGTGGCCCCTGCAGCCTTATGTTCTTACTTGTTTGAAAATTCAGGTGTTCACACGAGCCCTTTGGCCGTGCAGTCTGTCACACACGTGCATGTTTGCCAACGTGCCAGTGGTGCACGTCTGTGCTGCTTTGCACATCAGGGTGTGCATCATTTGTGCCCAGTGTCTGCCACACTGTGGCTTGGTGCCCCAGGGCTCACTTGTCCATGTGTCTGCAACGTGCTCAGGGGATGCATCTCTCATCTGCAGGATCATCCTCATCCCACCATTGGGTCCTCCCACATAAAAACCCTACGGGTCCTGCCCAGAGGGTTTCCTGGCCCCCAAGAGCAGGAGGACCCCGCTTT
>JAHREE010000441.1:328465-350743 GCA_033628505.1 Tringa tobata
GGGCAGCACACACTCCTGCCCCACACGGCACATCCTGAGCCACCGGATTCCCGTCCCCCAGTGACAGCAGATGCAACTCCAGGCTTTCCTCTCCTGGGTTTACAGCTGGGCCCTGGTAAAGGCAGCGTTACAACATCACGGGCATAAAGGAAGCGGGTTTTGTCCCAGTCCTCCAACTCTGGAGCCTCCTTCCCTGCCCTTTCCTTAGCAAGGACTGGAGGCAGAGGTGATGCTCAATCACCCGCTCCCCGGCTGTCTCTGACCCCCTGCCAGAACCGAGTTCAGGCATGAGATGATGCCCCCAGCTCCTGGGGCTTGAGCCCTGCCCGGCACCAGTGCTGGCTGCACACAGAGATGAACTGGGAAGGACTGGCCAAGGCACAGGACTCACTGGGATGCTGGCCGGGCTCGGGCACAGGCTCAGCCACTCGCTCAGGGCACTCAAAGCCTCAGCTCCTGCTAACGCCTCGCCTGGGCAGCGCCGTGCCCCTCGCCAGCACCCAGCTGTGAGCCCTCGTCCTGGGCATGGCACCCAGAGTGGCTCGTGCCGCTGGGACAGGCTGGCCAGGGAGGTGCTGCCTCCCCCCACATCACCGGTGGTCGGGGTCCCCTCTGGGCAGGAGGAAGGGCAGAGCTCCCACCAGCCAGGAGCACGCCAGGCTGCTGCTTTCGGCACATCCCAGCCTGCTGGCGAGTAATTTCCCCAGGTGATGCCCCTGCCTGCAACACAACTCGGCGCTGCGTGCATGAGTCACACCACCTCGGGTTTAATTCATCTGCTGGCCGGGAGCGCGCCAGCAAAGGCAGCGTGCTGCTGCGGTTATTCATTCCCCGCTCAGCTGTCTCTGTGGTAGATCTGGGTAATTTTCTCTCCCTATTAGTGTGAATCCTGATTAGCCAACTTAGCTTATCACTGCACTTCCCTGCCTGGAGCCCGACTCACGCAGCCCTGCTCCGGAGCTGGGAAGCAGAGCTGTGCCAGCCGGCACTGCCTCCCCTCGCCCACCCCAGCACGGGACAGCTTCTCCCTTCACCTTTTCCTGTACCCAGGAACCAGACCTGCTTGTCCTCTCCTCCAGCAGGGTCCTGCTCCAGAACATGAGCCCCATCCAGCACGCACGGCTGCCCCACATGAGCACACACTCTGGGGTCCCACAGATGCTCAAAGAGGCAGGGACGGTGCTCGGCCAACAGATCCCAGCAAGGAGCCACAGAAACAGTGGTTGGAAGCAGCTGGATGAGTGCCGGCCACAAAGCCTGCAAGATAATCCTTTGCCACATCTCATGGCCCCTCTGTTTCACTTTCCTCCCTCTTTCCCAGAGGAGCATCCACGGCCGCACGACCTGCTGCCGCCTCGGTGCTCTCCCCTGGTCAATGCAGCTTCCAGCCCCAGGGGCAGGGGGCTCTGGGGGCAAAGGCACAGACCCACTGGCAGTGGGAAACGCTGCTGCCGTGCCCAGGGAGGGATGGCACAGCCTCCCACGGGCCAGTATGTTGAAGTCTGATAAGTCAGCCAACACAGCAGTAACATGAACTGGTGTGAGTGCCCGGGTGAGACTGACCGTGCCGGCGGGACGTGGGGAGCTGGGGATCAGCCATGATCTCCTTCCGTGGAGGAGGTGCTCACGATGGCACAGGGCCAACCAGAACCAGTGCCTCCTTCCAACACTCGGCTGCGCAGAGCGGCACTGTGCTCCCTGTCCAGGCTGGATTAAAACCTCTGCCACGGAGCTGAGCACCCAGCAGCTCCCAACCCTCCCGTGGCTGCAGACACAGCCCCAGCACCTTCCACACCGATGGCCAAGCTGGTCCTGTGCAGAGAAGCCCAGCCAGGAGCCAAGCCTTCCAAGAAGCCTCTCCCTGGCCCTGCTCCCTTGGTGGGTGCCAGGAGTGCCCTGCCATGGCACGTTCAGCATAGGCAACCCAAGCTCTGCCATCAGTTAGGTGCCACCTCTCTCCTTGTCCTTCACAGCTGCCACAAACCCTTGGCCAGCAGCAGAGCAGCATCCATCCACCCTCTGCACCAGTCTCAGCGAGCTTCAGCTCAAGCTCTCGATTTAATGCTCCTGCTTTAATCCAGGGGCACCCCCAGTGTCCCCAAGCACTGCAGGAAAGCCCTCTCCAGCTGGAAATTCTTCCAGGGCATTTTCCACATGTAAGCACTGTACATGGCAATGGGACCATGGGCGACGCAGGGCCAGCAGGGTGTCCCTGCCCGATGGCTCCGGGCTCGCTGCAGCCAGCCCTGCCTTTTAGGTAACACCTGATTTAATTTGGAAGAGATGAACTCATATAACACATTCTGCATGCGCCGGTTCTGTAAAGGCATCCCTTCCCCTCCCGCGGGGCTGGTTTTCATCCCGCGCTCCGCGTGATTCTTCGATCCCTCTCATCCCCCACCGGATCAGAGCATCCCCGAGCCGCACGTTAAATAACGTGCCTAACGCCTGCCTCCCGCCAGCCACCCCGTCTCCCCCGGCCGAGGGCTGCCTTACACGGGGTAACCATTCATTCCAGCAGGGTTTTGTCCCTGCTGCTTTAGTTCATTCGCATTTCGACGTACGTACTCTCTGCACTGCATTTAGTGGAGAATGCAAAGGCAATTAATTGATTTGATCTCAGGTCTTTTTCCTCTCAAAGCTCTTTTCCCCAGGGAGGGCTGGGGGGGGGATGAGGAGAGGTTTGTGAGGGAAGTACGAGTCTCCTGACAGTGAAAATATGGCTAAGAATACCGATCCTAACCCGGAGAGCCAGAAGACTAAAGAGCTCTAGTTATGGCTTTAAAATCTCATTACTTTTCATCCAGTGGAACAGTTTTCCAGGGACTATTCTGGTTGTTACTGCTCAGTGTGCAAACTAAGACCCAGGCTTGGGAAGATGAGCTAATGCTGTTCTTAAATAAGAACAAAATTCCTCTCTCCCCTCACGTTGGTTGGCTCAGCCGGGAGAAGTCCTGGGGCAAGGTCACATTTCAGCCCTCAGCTCTGCACCCCCCGACAAATTCCAGTGAGTTATCTCTTCAGTTGTGGTTTACAGTAATGGCCTTCCTAAAGACACCTTGTCACACCAAATCTGTCTGGAGGAAGTGGTGGGGTCATTATAGTTTAAGTTCTCTGAAAAAAATCAGTATTGATTGGGGAATCAGAGGTCCAAGCTTAGCTGGCAAGTGCTGGGGTACGAGCCGCGGCACATCCTCAGAGATGCTCAGGCTCTGCACTCCCTTGAGTAACAAGAGCAAGATACCTAAATATCTCCGAGGAATTATAACTTCAGGGCTCATCTTTTTTTACCTCCCACCCACCTCCCAGATGCTTGGAGAGATGGAAAGAAATTCATCTTTACTCCTTCCCTTCTCCAGCTTCACGCTCTGTGAGGGATCCTGAGGCTCTTTGTACAAGGTCTCCGGTGTGAGACTGCAAAGCTCTGGGGCTTCAGGTCTGCGTTAGTCCCAGCCATCACCCAGAGACACGTGGCCACCACACAGGGCTCAGCTCAGCCATCAGGGGAGCACTGGCACCAAGCAGCAGCTCTGTCCTGTGTCCCTAGGAAGGGCTGCTGGGGTCCCAGCCACCTCCCAGCATCTTGTTCCCCTCCCACATCGCAAAGTCTTTGATACAGCCCAGGTTCAAAGACCACACAAGCATCAGGGAAGGCTGGTGGGATGGCTACAGACACCCCAGACCCACAGCTCAGAGGAACCCAGCTGGAAGAGCTGCTTGAGCCAGGGATGCTGCCCAGCGCGGACGCCTTGGGAAGGGGTCTGCTCTCCTCCCAAAGCCAGAGAAACCTCAGGGAATCATGTGAGGGACCACTCCTTGACCTCAAATTGTGACCCTTCAGCCCATAGGCTGTCACCGCTTTACGCATGCATCTGTTTGCTTAAACTCCACCGGAGAACAGCTAAATTAAGGCCAAACTTGTGCATTGGTCTAACCACCCCCCAGCTCCGTGTTACTCGCCGTAGCCAGCAGCTCTCTCTTTGCTGGGATGGATGCTGAGCTCCCCACCGCCTGCCAGCAGGATGAATCCTCCTCCCCAGGACCAAGTTTTCCTCCCAGCACATCCCCATCGCCCCAGCAGCCCCACACCAGCTTCCCACCAGGGTACCGGCGTAATCTGGCTCCATCTCCACTTCACACTCTCTCCCCCTCTCTGCGGTGGCGGTTTGTGTCTGAGCAGAGTCACCTACACAGATATGCCTTTTCTGAAGGATTTTTTTTTTCCTGTTGTAAAAAAAAAAAAAAAAAAAAAAACACCAAAAAAAAAAAAAGAGTGGAAAAACCCCAAGTCAAATGGAACGAGCGCAAGAGTGAGGAGGTGGCAGAGGTGGGCTCTGCGGTGCCGGCTGGACGCTGAGGCCAGCACTAACACACATCTGAACACACGCACAGCATGCACAGCAGTGTGTTCAAGAACTGAGCCCTCCCCCCCCACAAACCCAACAGCTCGGTGGGGTCTGGGCAGCAGTGCCCAGCTCCACGCTGCCCGTGATGGGCATCCCCACGGGGGAGACTTCGGGGCTGTCGTGGGCACAGCCCCGGCACTCGCACCCATGGGTGGGCTGGGAGCTTCTGCCAGTTTTAGTCTGTGAGGTGCCGGCGATCGGCATGTGTCACAGAAACTTTACTCCCTCAGCATTGCTAAAAGGAAAAAAAAAATAATAAAAAAAAAATAATCTACATTTTGACAGTGACTCATCATCTCCCATTCTGGAATCTGTGGGGTTGTTGCAACCTACACAAGGCAGTTCAGAAAAGCAAAACAATTCTGAATAATAGAGGAGGAAAAAAGTTTGAAAATGATGGGTAATTTCTAGCACTCTGCTTCGAGGGTTTAGCTTTGTTTTTCTCATTATAAAAGTGATCAGGTAATGCACGGGAGCTGCCTTCCAGGGTCTCCCCCTGCACTCCCCTGGGCTTCCTTCCTCCCTCCATCTTTCCACATCAATGGAGCTCACAGCAGGGAAATGCTGTGAGCTCTCCCTGGCTCCTTGGAAGGTGCTGGGCTTTCCCAGCCAGGATGGGGTAGAAAGGCTCAGGGGGCTGCAGCGAGCCCGGGGGCCCAGGGTGGTCCCTTCCCTGCAGGGCAGCCAACAGTGCCATCCCCTGCACGGGACACCGATGGCAATAGGCAGCCACCAATGCTGGGAGCCCTCGGATCAGGCTGGGGAGGAGAGCACTCATCAGCATGTCTAAGGAAACCGTTTAATGTTTTATCTTTAACAGTGAATAAACATTGATTTTTATTTTAAAAGGTAATTGACATTCCTATGATAGCGAAATGAGTGCTGGAGCAGCCAGAATCAGCGTAAATAAGCCATGTGCTAGAAATTAATGAGCTACACTGATTGAGTTTATCTGTTTAAATTAATACAATTCTAGCAATTAAAGAAAATAATAATCTTTTGTTTGTTTGCCTGCTCGAAGACATTGATGGTTAAGAGACGGGGCAGGAGCCCTGGCCTCAGCTGAGCATCCCCATGCCCAAGGCACCGGGGCCTCCCTCTGCGCAGACGCGCTGTCAGGGCAGGATCCCGCTTCTCCTTCGCTTAATGAACGTTTTAGATTCGCTTGGGTTAACTGATGAGCTTCTGGGAAGGGTTTGCCTTCCAGCCTCATCTTCGGCTATCGGTAATAGGGGTGGCCAGCTCAGCCCTGGGACATTCCTGGATCACAAAGCTTTTTACTAACAGGACACGGGGAAAGGGGCTCTGTCCCGCAGTGTGGGAGCTGTGTGCCCGTTTGGGGAAGGCAGGCTTGGGTTATTCCCGTTCCCATCGCTGCTGAGGACTGGTGCACCCAAAAGCTCTCTGTAGGGACCTCGCCATGTTTCCTCACATGAGCGTTTTTCTCTCTGTGTGCATCTTCCTCTCCTTGTCCACAGCAAACGCCATCGGCCGCTTTACCCTCCAGCCAGGCTGCCACGTGGTCCCTGCCACAGACCTGGCTGAGAAACCCCATCCTCTGCTCCCTGCTGTCCTCCTCCTCCTCAGTGCTTGATAACATTTTGGGCAGAGCGTGGGGGGAGCCCCCGCTGGCACCCCCTGCCAGAGCTGAGTGGGTACGTGCAGCCCCCAGCCTCACCCCCTGTGAAACTCCCCAGTTTCACAAATCTGTCCAGACACAAAGGGACCTCACGCTGGGGACAGCAGCATGGACCTGCTCCCATCCTGTGACCTTCCCAAATCCCGCTTTTCCCTGAGCAACCTGGGAACATGGCTCCCTCAGCCACAGCCGCCTGCCAGACACCCACAGTACCACGGCTGGGGATGTGTTTGAGAGTAAAGATTTTATTATTGCTTTTTATGCCTTCAAGTTGTCCTTCATGATCATTTCCGCCTGCCTTGTAATGCTTCCTCATTAAACTTGTCAAAATCCATGCCCTTTTCCATTTCTTTTATTTGGACACAACTTCCAAGCATCAAATGATGTGTTTTTCCTCTCTTTTGCTCTTTCACTATAGTGATTTTTCTTCACTGCTGGTGTCCCTCTAGCCTGGCTCCGTTGTGTTGGCTGCCATCGTCCCCCATCAGACCACTCTGGTCACCAAATCACCTCACAGATGTGGGATGCAGGATTAAACCAAGACTTGCATCCTTTGCCAGAATGCTGATCAGCTCCTCAAAAAAATAATAATCCACAGTGTCTACAATGCCCATTTCTGTGTCACATCTCAGGGTGCCCTTTCTGCAGTCTGTGGAATAATGAAGTTTCCCATTAACATGGTCCATCCTCAGCCTCCACAACCTCTCCAGCTGTTTTATGGCAGCAAACCATCAGCAGGGACTCACACACAGAGCTAAACTCCTGCTGCAAAGAGCAGCAGCTCCTGAATCCATCCCGAGAAAGCTGGAGCAGGAGGTCACCACTCCTGGCAGCGGACGGGCAACACGGAGGCATTAAACCAGCAGAGAAAGAGGAGGCAGGAATCAGGGAACAACCCAGCCCTTCTCCAGTACAACGACGAGATGGTGAGAACAAAACTCACCAAGAAAGCAAAAGTCAGTTCCCTGCACATCCCAGCCATGAGCCGGGATAATTAACAGAAGGATCCAGACTCACACGTCTGTTGGAGTGAGCTTGACCCACGTGCCATTTCTGAGCCCTGCAGAGACCTGAATGGCTAGAATGCTGGAAACTGATGATAAAACCTGCCCAGAAGCTACGAGGTGGAATAAGTAAAGGTCAAGAGTGTAAAAACCTGAGATCCTCTCGTTAAACAAGTGGCCAATAACTCAGACAAAGATAATCCATAGATACAGGGTGCTCTGGTGTCTGCTTCAAACCCCGAGCTGTGCCAGAGGCCAGATCATCCCAGAGGCTGCTTAAGCACCTATTTATAATAAGTAGGAGAGAAAGCTGCATTATGATGGGAAGCTGGAGTTTTCACTTTGCCAGTATTAAAATGTCCTCTGAATTTCTAAAAACCTATAAATGACAATTTCATAGCTCTGAAGCGTGGCATCTAGCACAGGGGAGTGCTATTTTAGACTCTGTGTTGACAGCTGAAGGGGAATGGATCACAGAATTAAAAACTAGTTGCTGCTCAAGTCCAAGCAATCATGACTTGATTACGCTTCTTATGGGCAAACAGAGCAAGTGCAAGGCACCAGCATATATTCTTGCTGCTTTGAAAGGTCAATTCACAGAGCAGAAAACAATTATAAGCCAAATCAGTTAGGAGAATGGATTTAAACATAAAAGCATGACTATGAATAGAGAATGATTTAAGAGTGTTTTACCCCAAAACTCATAACTGAGACGGGAGTTTGCATCAGTTTAAAAACTGCCTGGCTAATATGTAAACAGCTATAAAAATAAAAACATGCCCAACAAAAAGAAGAAAGGAGATATTCATAACTCTGAATATAAATCAGCAACTAGAAATTGTAGAGCACTGATAAAGGACGCAAACAAACAGTAGAAAAACCATCACAACATCTTTCCCCGATGCATTAGGATGAACAACCAGAAGAGAAAGGAGCAATGCTATCGCCCGTTACCAAACACAAACGGCAGAAGCGTTAGTCACAGGACCGAGAAATGTTAAATAACTGTTATTACAACGGCGACATTTCATATTCAGCATATTCACATCCCAGAGCTTAAAGAGACAGGCTGAAGGAGCCGACTGAGCAATTAGCAGGGATGCTTAATGCCTGGCCAGGAAGTTCCCTAGAAGGACGAGGCCGGCGATGCTCCGCAGCGGTGCCGTGCCTGCTGTCCTGCTTCCACCAACCCAGGCGCTCGGGCTGGTGCCCGATGGCATAAGAAGGGACTCACAACAGGGGGACAGGCCACGGACACAGAGCAACGAGGTGGCTGGTCACCAACTGAGCGTTGGTGCAACCAGCCCCAGGCTGCGGGAGTGCCAGTGACGGGGACCTCACGCCAGCGAGGACAGACCCTGAGCTCAGGCAGCCCAGCAGGTGATGATGAGTGTGATGGCCAGAAGAGCCAACCCAGCGCTTTGATGCACAGCAGCCCGGAATAACAGCATCAGAGTTTTATTCCCTGTTCCAAGGTGAAGCAGCTGCTCAAATCTGTGACTAATACCACGGTTGCGTTTTCGAGGAGGACGTTAATAAAACCAGGGAGGGTTCAACGAGGCAGAAGGCTCAAGGTGTGCTGCAGGGAGCCCAAGAGGTGGGCAAGCAAATCCCTCCCTGCCCTCTGCACAGCCTGACCTCAGCCCAGCGCTGCAGACGCTGAATCGCATTGAGGGCCGCGAAAAGCAAATCATTTTCCAGAGCAGCCCCACAGTGCAGAATATAAAGGCTAAAAATATGTAAATCGCCACGGAAAGCGCTGTCAGAGCTTCAGCAAGACTCACAAGTTGCCAAAAGGCAATTTCGGATTTCCGAGCTCGCTGCACGAGGCATTAAAAAGGTCACTATTTCTGAAATAAGGATCTTTACAAATAAACACATTTGCTGAGGACTCGGTGAGTCATGCTGGAGCGGAGCACAGAGCATTTCCAACCTAATGCTTTTGACAGGCCACGAGCAGGGTGATCTTTTCATGTTTACAGTTCATCAATAGTTTTTACAGCTGCACAGTCAATCTTTAAAGCACATTTAGCCTGGGAGGAGGCTCGGCAGGTTGTTTTCCTTGCAAAAGTGATATTAAATTTATATTTTTTTTTCTTTCCTCTTTTATAGCATTGATTTGAAGGTAAGTATTTGAACTTCAAATACAGGACTGCCACTCAAGCACCTGCCTTTTATATATATATATACTTCTGTCACATCTTCCTAACGATATAAATATTTGAAGTTTTCAGCTGATGCGCTAAAAGGGACTCGATCCATCAAAGCATATTTATTTCAGGGAATTCAGTGGGCATCGTGATGTGTGTTTGCTGGTGCAGGATGGGGGGGATGCTGGCAGCCTGCAGCTGCAGGGCCCCCACTTTCCCTTTCCTGGCTGGCCCCAGGCTTGCTCCGCTCAGCATAACCCGGGGTCGGGGTCCGGTCCAGCCCCGCTCGCTCTCACAGGAACCAGAGCACATCCAGCACCGACAGATTTAGCTCTCTGCCTGCTGGGAGGCAGAGCTGCCTCCTCACCATCTGCAGGAGGGGAAGAGAGCCCCAGGAAGCCGGTTCCAACGCCCCAGATGGGGAAAGCGATATTCAGGAGTAGCACCACAGTTTCACTCTTGGCTTTTTTTTTTTTTTTTGGGAGAACAAGAAGGGACTATCCTATAGACTGAGCATTAGGAAAGAACTTTGCTGGTGACCAAGCGAGTGACACCAACCTTGCCTTCCCCCTCCGAGAAACAAAAGATACCTGCCTATTCCCTGGTAAGCTTCCCAGAAATTCAGAGCAATTTCCATGGTGCAGCACTCGCTCTGCCCTGCTGCCTTCGGGAGAGCTTTGCCATTGGCAGCCCCTCTGTGCTGCCACCCAGGCGGTGTGCTCCCTGCCCACGGGCAGCGCTGAGGACCACTACAGGAGGATGGGGCATCCTGTCTGTCATCCATCACTTTGGGATTTCACAGCACCGAAAGACCCCACCACATGGCAGCCAGCTTCCCTCGGCCCTTGAAACACTCTCCTGCCCACAGGCAGCGTTTGGGACTCCTCTATTTAAGGCTCTCTCTTCCCCTGCCCACGCCGCAGCCCTGGCACCGCAGGCTCTGCCACGGAGAACCTCAGGGCAGGGAACAGGACCGTGTTCCCAGCTACAAACCTGCTCTGCTTTCCCCCAAGTCAGACCCGGGCAAACTGCTCCCTGGGCCCCCGAGCTGCTCACCCCATTACCTTGGCCATAAATTGGCCTCACCTTTCCCCAGTTGCCCAAATCTGACTCAAAGCACAAACCACTTTGCTGTAATAACTCTGAGGCTTTGAAACAACCCCAGCTCCCACGCGGCTCTGCCCTTCCCGGAGGCAGCAGCAGCCAAACAGAGATTTGAAGGGGGAGAGAAGAAAAACGTAAAAGACCCTGAGATGGATGGGCAAGCAGAAAGCTTCACAGCTCGTGCCAATGCTTTCCATCTCCTTCCTATTTTGCATTAAATCACACCGAAGAGCCCGTCCTACTGCTGTTGAAGCCAAGCGATGTTTTGTCATCAGCTCCAAGGACAGCAGGGCTGTGCCCCACGGCACAGCAGGGAGCCAGAGGGGTTGTGCCTGCCAGAGGCACAGGACTCCCCCTGAGGATGCAGGAATCCTCCTGGGACACACAGGCTGCTGCTGCACCTGCACGGCACAGGCTGCTGGCACCGCGTCGGCACTACCCTGGCTCTGCCGGCATCAGCATCCCCAGCCCTGCCTCCTCCCTCCTGGTGCTTACCTGGAGCTGGTTCCGTGGGTTCCTTCCCCCATTTTCAACTCAGGCTCGTGCCCAGGGTCCATCGCTTTGCCCTCAGGGCTGTTCAGCCCACGACACACACCCCTGCAGGGAGAGCAGAGCTCCCCACCAGCCCTTTTAATGGGTCTGTCCCAGCTGCAGCCCCCGCAGCTCCAGCCCCGTTGATGCTCACGGGACACACCTGCCTCGCTCTTGATGATGCACCTGCAATTTTGGCTAGAGGAGGTGATGAAAGCTGCACCTGAGGGCAGGACTGTGGGGATGGGGCAGCCATTGTGTACGTGGGGTTACCCCACTATTTGCTTCGTTATGGCTTCCCATCCCTCGCCAGCTCCCACCTCTGCCAGCTCCCTCGGGGCGCTTCGCTTTCTGTCGGAGCTGTGTTTTTTATCTGCCCTCGGTGCTCAGCGTCCAGCCCCGGCCTCATTCCCCTTGCTGCTGCCAAGAGGGAGCCATTCCTGCTCCGTGGCCTCCCCGCTCAGCTCCGGCAGCCTGGGAATGTCTCCGAGACTCTTCCAGCAAGGAGCTGGGGCAGGTGATGTTATCCCCCGTTTACAGATGGGTAGCGGAGGACGGGAGGGATGCAGCTCACAAGCGTCTGCTCGTTTTGGGTGCTCAGCTGGAGCTGCACGGAGCCCGGGATTTCACAGCCCTCGGTGGAACCCGGGATTTCACAGCCCTCGGCACAGCCCTGGAAACAGGCTCTGCGCGGGAGGTGACAGTGCTGTCACCCAGCCGGCCGAGAGCAACGCCAGAGCCTGCGCCGCCAGCGGGGACAAGTACGACGAAACCCGGACACCAAGGAACAAAGCTCCTGGATACCAAGTGGAAGTTCTACCTCTCTCATTTTCTGGAAGATTTTTCCTCATCCTGGAGGGGGCAGATCTGTCCAAATTGACACCGCAAATATAACTTCTAAATGGGTGACTGAACTTGCATATCCTGAAAAGCCTTTTCTTAAGACAGGGCTGCTTCTGAGCTCCTCCGGGGAGCGGCACGGGGACGGTACCCGACGTGCACACCGAGCTCCTGCAGTTTTACACACACGGGTGATGTTTTACAAACACGGGGTGATGGGAGACCAGCTCACACGCGTGCCAAACGCCCGTGGCAGACGTGGCCGACTGTGTGTTGGCAGTGCGACGCGGCGGTCCCGCGCCCCAGTGTAGCCTTCCACACCCCACCGCCCGCGGAGGAGCCCGGCTGAGGGGCGGAGGCGCTGACACGTCTGTCTTGCACTTCAGCTGCGAGCGAGGAGGAGCAGGAGAGCCATCCGGCACACGCCGGCAGGGATGCACAGAAACTCAGCCGGGAGGATGGCTCTGCCCCAGGGGACGAGCTGGTGGCCCCTGCCCGGAGCGGGGACCTGCCCTTCTCCTGCTGCCAGCAGAGGCTGGGGGGCAGCAGTGGGAATTGGGGCAACATGCAGAGTAGGTATTACTTAAAACTCTTATTATTATCTAAAGTTATTTAAAACATACACACCACCTAACCCCTGGCCTCACTGCCACCCCTGCACCCTCCCTGGAGTGGGCTTGGAGGGCTCAGGGATGGAAGGAGAAGCCCCAGCTCCCCTTTCTCCCCCAGCTGAGAGGTGTCACACCCCGCGCCGCAGCTTTCCTCCTTCCTTTGAAAGGCGTAATCACTCTTGTCCTTCTTCAGCTGCTCACGTTGGAGGGGAGGCCAAAGACTAATGTAGAGAAAACTCTTTCATCCTTGGCTGAAGCGTGCTGAGGAATGACAAGAGACTCTCCCGGTGCGGAGAGAAGGAGCCTGGGGGCTGCGGGAGGCTTCCAGACCCGCTGCGGGCTCTCTGCTGTGCCGTGGGCTGGCAGCGGGGAGGGAGGGGGGAAGCAGCAGGTCCCCATCCAGAGGGGACCCTGCTCCGCTGCCCGATGGGGTCCCCGTGCCCCCAGCCCCCCCTGCTCGGCGGTGAAGCCGGGTGGCAGCTGCTGCGCCGCGATAAGGTTTGCTCAGCTGAGCGAGGCTGGGAAGGCAAATGGAGGATTTGGCAAGGATGCTGAGCAGCCTGGCAGAGCCGACTGCCTCCGCTGGCTGGTACAGCAAAGCCGGAGCTGCCGCGGGCTCAGGGCGGCAGGGAAAGTCGATGTGAGAGCAGAGGCTCTCTCGTGAAGTGACAGTGACCTTCCCTGGCCGGGCAAGTAGCCCTCAGGGTCGGGGTTGGGTGGGAGGCAGCCTCTGACTCTCGCAGCCTCTTGCAATTGCTCATGTGATGACATTATGTGATGCAATCGGTGATGCTCACGCATCAAAGCACTCTGACAGCTGCAAAAAACAATTCTTGGTCTTTAAGTTGGTCTTTAACATCCAGCCAAACATCAGCCAGCCTGTCCCGAGGGGCTTCTGCTCCCTTCTCTGGAGGGAGCTCAGCCTCTCCAAGGGGGGACAGAGGTGCCATCCCTGGGACCAGGACGTGAGCGGCTCAATGATGGTGCCAGCGCCACAAGCCAACGCTGATTTTAAGAAGCTAAAATCAGGAATACTTCAAAACAGTAGTTGCTTGTCGGTAGCCTCTTTGGGGGTTGCTTTCCCCTCCCCTTGTGATTCCAGGCACGAACTGAGAGTAAAGGTATAATTAGGGGACAATTACCAAATCACCGGCGAAATTGGAAATGCGAGCATTCGAGAGGCACAAACACAAACGTCGCCCTCAAATGCCACCTTTTGTCACTGCTTTCCACCGCCCGAGTCCCAGGGGGTGTAGTGCCAATGCCAACACCCCCGTGGGCTCCCAGCGGCCCCCAGAAAGGCTGGGGAGGGTTGCACATCCCCTTCTGCTCTCTGTGCCCATCCCGGGGGCCAGGCCCAATTCTCCTCCTTCAACACAAACCGTTTGGCAAAAAGCAAGTGCAGAAAGCCCCCAGTGAGGGTGGGGGGATGGCGGGGAGGTGCTGCTCCTGCTCCCACGCCTGCCCTCTGCCTTCCCTTCCCTGCCTTATCGTTCCTTTATGACTCCGTTCGTCTCCGCACGATAAAACAACACAGTTCCTAATAACCTGACGTGGGGACGGCTAAGCCGTCCTCTGCAGCCCGACAGCGCCAGGTCTGTCTAGAGATGGTGGTGTCAGGAGATAAGAAACAGGCAATATCTGAGAAAATCATCATGCAATATCACCCGTCCGGCAGCCACAATCATTTCTCCTGCCTCTCCCCATGATGACTACGAAAAACCCCGGTGTTTTCAAGCCTGTCAAATGCAGTCACTCTGGGTTAGGGAGACAAGCAAAGCACCAAAGGGAGGAAAATCCTGCTGTGAGAAGTCCTTTCCACCCCTTCTCCTTAGGGCAAGCAAGCTGTGGGGTGGCAGCAGCCCCTGCGCGGGGAGGGCAGCAGCAAGAGCACAGCCAAAGCACCAGGGAAAGGTGGGATGGAGGAAGGGACCGTGACAGTTTTAGCATTAAGATCCTTGTAAATCCTTGGAACTGAGACGGCGGTTGAATGCTGGAGAGTCAGCCCTGCTGCTGAGGCTGCCTGCAGCGGAGCGCGGCGAGGACGGGAAACCCGCCTCTGGGAGCCTGATGACCAGCCATGTGCAAACAAATGCAAAACATCCAGTTGCCATAAGAGCAACTCAATTACAATCTGGTCCTTTTGCCGGCGTTGGCCCAGAGGCAGAGCTGCTAAGGGAGGCCGGCCAGCTTTTACTGGTCCCACCAAAGGACCTCTGGCTTGTGGAGCATGAGCTAACTTGAATGCAGAAATCCCATATGTCCTCGTGTTTCTCTGGAGACCGCAGAGCAAGCAGTTTGTGGAGGTGGCTCTGCATCCCTCTCCATCTTGGCCAAGCGAGGGACTGGACCAGGCAAGTGAAGCCATCGCTCAGCAACTTTACCTAGGAAAGCCTGTGGTCTGGCAGAGGTGTGCCACTTGTCACATACCCTCCGGTCCAGGGAGTGACACTGACCAGACGATGCATTTCTGTCTCCGACAGAATCACTCCAAAGGACACGGGACAGTTCCAAGCACAAAGCACACCCTGACCTGAACTTTCCGTTTTGAAGAAACTGTTAAATACCTGCCGCAAGTAGATGGTTAAAAGATAAGACAAACGTAAAATAAGAAAATTTCGGAAAGCATCCCCGAGTCCCCAGGGCTGACACTCCCCCCCCCCCAGCCCATGACAGGAGGGGTGTTTTGGGGGGGGGTGTGTAAGTGATCCACCGAGCGGTGCTGCAGCCGCTGCTCCTCCTCGGCACAGGCTGCGGAACCTCTCCTCCCCGGAGCCGCCGCAGAGCTGCCAGCGCGCACCAGCCCGGGGAGAAGACACCGGTTGTCACCCCGGCACCGTCGTTCTTTATCACAGCAGGTGCCTTCTCAATCAAAGACGAGTATCTGGAGATGCCCACCGCTGCGGTGTCCCCGAGCGAGCCGTGGCTCGGTACAGCCCAAGTGGTGGGACTGCGCAGAGCGAGGGGTGATGGATGCATTCCCGGGGTGCCTCGCCCCAGAGAAAAACTACAGAAAACCTCTGGTGCTGAGCCTGAAGCATCAGCCACAGCAAACCCACACCTGAGCCCTTCAGAAGGGACGTGAAACCACCCTCTCCACACCAAGCACTAACTCGAAAAGCAGTCAAACGCCAGCTTCAAGGGGTCTCCTTCCACGTGTCGTTTTAAAAATTGAAGTTTTAGGTGTTGTAGCCCTTACTGATGGGGAAGCAGGGCAGCGGGCAGGGCCCGGTTCCTCTAATGTCACAGGCACATGGAGAAAACCCTCACCGAGCACACAGCCATGCTCACATCCCGCTGCCCTTCCCTGCTCGCTCCCCGTGGGCCTTGGGAGTGACTCAGTAAACGGGGTGGGCACCTTTCCCCTCGGATGTCTTTGACTAAGTCACCCTCGGCACCTCTCAGTGCTGCCGTGCGTTAATGACGGCGGATACACTGCCATCTGCACCCTGACGGTGCACGGCCCCGAGGCAGCCACAGCCACGCACCGGCACGGGGGGCCAGGGATTTCACCCCCCACACCAAGCCCGACCCCTCGGGCAGTGGCCGAGCAGCCCCCCCTATGCATATGGCTCAGCACATTTGTAGCATTTTAAGAGCGGTTTTGATTTTCCTGAAAAAGGAGGTTAATGTCTGTTTAGGATGCGCACGTCATGTTCATTAAAAATCCATGGTGAAATCCATGTGGAAAGCAACCACCGCGATGTGAGGAGCACTGAGCAAGTTGAACACCACCGTCTCGCCTCGTCTCATCCCAAATAGCACAGGCAACAGAAGAGCATCACAGATCTCCACACCCGGACCATTACCCTGAACCAACAAGAGGTGGCCCGTGGTGCCAAAGAGCACAGCGTGGTCCGGGCAGGTTGTGCCGGTGGCCAGGGAAGGATCTATACCCTAAGGACCGGCAGTGTGCCTTGCCAGGAGCCGTGTAAGAGCTGAACACTAATGAATCCACCCAACCCCACATGAGAAAAGGCAAAAAACCTCCTGCAGAGAGAAGGGAAGTGATTTACAAAAGGCCATGTAACTCTCGGCGGCAGAGCCAAGCATCTCTCCCCGTTCCCTGGCTGCTCTCAGCAAACATCATCCGTTGGCACCTCCCGGCCAGCCCGTGCCAGCACCCCACCTCCTGGGGGACCAGGGAGAGGAGGATCCGGCACCAAACCATGGGGCATCCTCCCCCAAACCACAGCGACACTCCCAGCCACCAGCACCAGGGCTTGCAGCCTTCATTAGCCACCCCTAATTATTTACAGCCGTAATGGAGGTAGTGACCTTGCACGGGAAAAAAACCCACTTGAGCCTCATTCAAATTCAGACTTCCACCTCTATTAAACAGTAACAGCTCTTGAGATGACAGACTCTGCACCACGCCTATGCAGCAATAAAAAGCCCGTTTCTGAGCTGTTCACAGCATACATTTTACTCATCACGTGCTGCTCGCAGGCAATGTGGGAACCAGCTCTCTACGCCACCCCAGAAGACGGGATTTTTGTCCAGATAAACGCTGCAGCGCCCCAGGAGGGTAAATTCTGCACCACCCCCCCCTCACCCCCCCTGGTTTGAAGTGACAGTTTCTCAAAGCAGAGCTGGTGGCAGCGAGCTGAAGCACAGCTCCTCTCCAGATGCCTTCCGAACAGCAGCGAGATCCGAAGGCACGGCTGCCTGGAGGCGCAGCCCCGGCTGGCAGGGGCCAGGAACCCTTCTCCATCTACAAGGATTTTTTTTTATGGCTCTTGGCATTTGGCCACGTGCCACAAGAAAACAGGTCCGGAGCAGACCGAGGGTCCAGCTAGCTTAATTTTCATCTCTATCAGAGGACCGTAATTAATGCTTATTCGATATTTTCCTCCGTCAAATTAAGGCTCAGGGATTTCCTAAGCCAGAGATTGTGCCTGGGGCATCACACATGACACCCCGCTGAGCCCCACGCTCGAGGCATTTGTTCAATGCTGTTCTGACCCCAGTGCTAGGAGCCTGGCCTGCCTCTCCTCAGTGCTGTGCTGGTGGAAAGGCTTGCTGGGGGTGGAAAGGAAGGG
Source organism: Tringa tobata (assembly GCA_033628505.1). Lineage (NCBI taxonomy): Eukaryota > Metazoa > Chordata > Aves > Charadriiformes > Scolopacidae > Tringa > Tringa tobata. Next base: position 345,793 of record JAHREE010000441.1, read on the forward strand.
TTCTTAAACCTGCTGCACAGTAATTACATCAGATATTCTCAAACGGGTAATTGGTCCCTCTTCACCTTCATCCACCACTATCATCTCAGATGTCTCCGTCTTTCCATAGAATCATAGAATTGTCTGGGTTGGAAGGAACCTTTAAGATTACCTAGTCCAACCATCAACGTAACTCTGATAAAAACCATCATAAACCACGTCCCCCAGCACCATGTCAACCTGTCTTTTGAACACCTCCAGGGATGGTGCCTCAGCCACTTCCCCGGGCAACCCATTCCAATGCCTGATAAACCTTTCCGTATAAAAATTTTTCCTAATCTCCAACCTGAACCTCCCCTGGCACAACTTGAGGCCATTTCCTCTAGTGCTGTTGCCTGTGACTTGGGCGAAGAGACCGACCCCCACCTCTCTACAACCTCCTTTCAGGTAGTTGTAGAGAGCAACTAGATGTCCCACAATGAAGAGCAAATAACTCCTCCCCACTCATCTCCCCAAACCTGCCATGCTGTTACAGACCTGTCCTCTCTCCCCCACCACCACCTCCAGCCCATGCTGATGGTCCCCCATCCACACAGCCATCATCCCAGGGCTCTCCTTGTTGCTGGAGCTGGCAGACATCCCTGGGACAGAGCCGTGTGGGGTGGCAGCATTGGCTGGGGCTACTGGGTTGGTGGGCTGGAGCAGCTGCCTGCCAGGGAGGTCAGCCTGGCTGCGTTCACAGAACTTGGCAGCCACAGCAGAGACACCATCACCGGCGCTGGCAGCACCACGGAGCTGGACCAAGAGCACCGTGGAGAAGTGTTCAATTGCGAGATGGGTTGTTGATGAGAATCTATTACAGACACCAACCAGACAGAGGAACAGGATGAGCAGCTCCTTAAATACCTACCTATAATGAGTAGCGAGAAAAAGTGCTCTATCATGGATGATTGCAATCTCAGGGACATTTGCTTGGCGCTTTTAAAAATTAAAGATAATAACTTTCTAACAGAAACAATATTGCTGTCACCTTGGGGAAATTCTCTGCTTGGCCTCACTCAGAAGGACTGAGAGGAGCTGAAAGCAGGGGAAGAGCTGGTGGCTGTCCAGGGGCAGCTGCTTCCAGCCCAATTTAATGCCCTTGGTATGAACAGGTCTGGCTCAGCAGAGCCAAAAACAACCACGGACAAAACCAGTCGGGGGCAAAATGTAAAAGCAGAAGCACGAGCGTTGCTCAGGAGCGAGGGCAGAGTGCTAGCCTGGTGCCCCAAGGCCTGCCGGGAGGGGAACTGAAAATTGCAACTAAAACAATTAAAAATCAGGACTTTTGGCATTGCAAATAGCAGTTAGGACATGCACGTGGCTGATAAGAGAAGCTAATGGGATCGGTTAAAATAAACCTGCAATCAAAAGGCTCAAGCAAAACCAGGAGGAATTCTTTAGTCACGTTAGAAGAAAGGAGCTTTACCGCCGATGTAAATCACTACCAGATCATGACTGTGCAACTGTCAGTCATGAAGCAGAAGTGACACACAATTATTTATTCATCAGATACTTCTGTTCTCTACTTGGAGACAAATAGGCTCCTGTATTCCGCCAGGAGTTAGGGAGGATGCTAAACAGCGACTATTAAGTGTAAACATGAAATTGGTAGGACTAGAAAACTTTCTCCCAAGAGCGTTCAGAGAATAGGCTGAGAAGTTTTCTGAAGATCTAAAATGGATTTTAATAAATCTTGGCATTCTGTTGAGTTTCGAGAAGAGAGGAGAAGCTGGTTTAATGTTTAATCAGACTGTGCCACGAGCGATGAAGATGGGCAGCGGTAGGAGCTGTGTCCCCGAGCACCGCCTGTGGGTTAGCTGAGGTGGGGAGGAACCAGGGGATGCCATAAATGTCAAACAGGCTGGCAGAAAATAGATTTATCAAACTTCATAATTTTTTCTTGATGTGGTTACAAATTTGGCTGGTAAAGGAAATCAGTAACGTAATGCATTTAGAGTTCCACAAGGTATTTGGTTTAGTGCTCCTGAAAAAGTAAAAGACTGGTATTGTGCGGAATCAACAGCGCTTTCTTAAGGGGACTGGGAGGCAGAGATTGCACATTGTCATCTGATGGGATATTGCTACATGGGATCGCCTCTTACCAGAATAGTGTTGAGCTATAACAATGTCTTTATCAAGAGTATTAAAGAAAACATGAAATGATTGTGGGTAAGAGAGGAAAACAGAAAAGACTATTTCTTATGTTCAAAGTAAATTTGAGGGGTTCATTTCTTCTCCCAGTACAACAGCTGGCCTAGGGACACAGTTGGGTTCACCCTCAGCTGCAGCCTCCAGGGCTGAGCCGAGCAGGAGTTGCAGCTCAGGTGTAGAAATGGCTCAGCAGGGTCCTCTGGGCTGTAGGGGTCAGCTGACAATACTCACACTATTAGGTTTTAATCTAGAGAGGATCCCCCTTAAAAAAAGACCAAAACCCAAGCAGAGCGCTCCAGTTTGGCAGGGAGGAATTACCGGCTTGGGGAAGGCTGTGTTGATGCTGCCGTGGGGGACACCAGAGTGGGGGGACCAGGACAGTTCAGAGCATGAGAGCTCGGCTGAGGAACAGCTCCGTGTCCCTGCATCCTCACTCAGCCACGGGCAGATGTGTCCTCTGCAAACCACCCCACGTCCTCTGCAAACCACCCCGTGTCTCCTCCTGATGAGGACGCCCCAGAGGGACAGCAGGACACTGCATCCTCTGGGATGGCAGAGCAACACTTGTGGTCCTCCAGAAATGACAGAGCACTTTAGTCTGACGAGGGAAACGAAGGAGGAAAGGAAAAGTACCACATCGCCTTAAAATATGGTATTTCAAGCAGGCTTGGCCGAATCCTCCTGCTACTTCTGCCTGTTCCAGCTCCTCACAATGCTGTGGAGCCAATCCCAATCTATACCACACAGCGGGGAGAAAAAGGAGGCTCCCTGTGTTTAATGATGCTGAATTTAATTAAGTTTGATGAAAACCAAAGTTCTTTTACTTGCCTAAACCCAACAGAGCCTTAGTAGCTATTTCTCAACCTCGGCTCCCTCCCTGAAGTTCTGTGCCGTTCTCTACCTTTCATATAAAGAAGTCACAGAGGAAAACAACTGACAATAAGCAGCCACAGGGGACACACGCTGACAAACGCTGGTCACGTTTGAGCGGGAAGTACAAGAAGACACCCACTAAGTATTTGCATATTGTAGAATACCAATGATAATTAGCAGTCAAGCACTGCAATTTAAAAGCGAGGCTATCCTAGCACAGCAGCCTGAGAACGCCTGCCTGGGCTCCAGATATTGAGTCAACCACTAATTTGTGTTTTCCAGCGTGGGTGTCTCTACCACGGGTCTGCGGTGGCTTCATTCAAGATTTATCCACTCTCGCCCATGGGCTTTTGGGGCTCACGTGGTGCCAGCGGCTCCCACGCAGGCGCTGCGCGCGTGTGACTGGCACGGATTTAAAGAGCATCTGCGAGGGAGCGTGCACCCCAGCGCTCACCTCGCTCGTGTTAATAATCTGCCACGCACACGCAGGGAGACGAGCCACCGCCGCTCGCCACTGAATTCCCCACGTTAAACCCCCGTTAGCAGGGGAAAGTTCAAGGCCAAGGTGCCTCCCGAGGGGCAGAGAGCTCTGCTCGGTGCTAAAAGCATCTTCTGCACCACAGGAGAAACGGCCCTTTCGCCTGACCGTGTTCATTCCCAGGCACGGGATGATGAAGTGCAACCTACGTCTGGTTTTCAAGCTGGATATAAGGAGTGCACGGGAATTAGAGACACAAGGAGGCCCTGCCAGCAGGAATCAGATGGGACCTGCTGCACGTAAAAGTCCTGGGTGAGGGGCTCAGCACCCAGTGCTCCCCTGGCGCAGGGCACGCCGGTGGAAGAGCAGCCGTGAGGCTGCAGCAGCGACCCTCAGCTCCGGGGGGGGACATCAGCCCCCGCTGCAGCACTGCCCTTCCTCCGCAGGGAACGTGCCTCAGCTCTGCACAGCTCGGCTGGGCGAAATTTTCCTTTCCCAGCATCAGTTAACAGCCTGTGAGGCACCAGTGCGCTTCTCCAGCAAAATCCAGCAGGGTGATGAGCAGCCCCACTGCATCTCCCCCCCACCCAGCACCACCACAGCCCCACGTGCTGACCCCAAGCACCAGCTGGGACCCTCCTTGTCTGGCCACCGACTCGGTGCTCCATGCCCACCCGCAGCCCCCGCTGCCCGCCCGCACTGTTAGGCACAGGCAAGGGATGACGGAGCCTGTGCCCTGCACGAGGCCTCGCTGGTGCCACGGGCACGGCCGGGCAGCAGTGGCACAGCACCCTGCAGAGCCACCCCACTCCTGCTGGGGGACCACCAGCCCGGGGGGACGACGTGCAGCAGGGAGGGATGACCCCGCGGCGTGCGTGTGCCCCACTGCTCCCGCTCGGGGCGACAGACTGTGATTCAGCTCTCAGCTCTGGCATGGCACCGTTAAGCCCTTTCCTGAGTGTGCTGTGCCCAGGAGACCGGGGCCTCACTGGCTCCTTCCAAAGCAGTGATTTATGGCAGTGAGGGAAACATAAAACATTCGCTGAAAAAAAAAAAAAAAATACAGCCAGCAAACCCAAGAATTTTGGAAATTACTCATGCCTCCAGCGATCCCATCCTTCACAGCCCTGGCTGCTGCCTCCTCGGCTCCCTCAGCCCAAGAGAGGAGACAGATTATCTCAAATTATTTATTATGGAATTAGAGCATGATCCAAACCCTCCTTGAATCAATAAGAAAGCTCCGACTGACTTCACTGGGTTTAGGACCGAGCACCGGGAACAGACAGGATATTTCTGCATCCATGGCCGTGACTCACCGAGAACTTTCCAACGTGGAGGGAGCAGCTCGGCCACCGCGGCTCGCTTGCCCCCACCGTCAGAGCTGTCACTCCTGGGCTGGGGGAGCCTGATGCCCCTGGGGCAGGTCAG
>JAHREE010000441.1:355699-421293 GCA_033628505.1 Tringa tobata
GGGAATCCCTTCTCCAAGGTCATACAAAGACCACGGAGCATGTCTGCGTGGGATGGGTGGGAAAGGAGGAAGATTATCAAAGGGATTCTATGAGGCAGTGGTACCACAGAAGTAATAAAAGAACAAATAGCAGTAGATTAAACGATATTTTGAGTCTGAGTCCAGCCGGACCATGATGAGCCACCATAAAAGGTTTGCTGCTGCTCCGACCCACCGCAATTTAATTGATTTGATTTAAATTCTTTGAAGAAGAAGTGGATAACGAATAATGAGGCAAACAGGATTGTAATGCAAATGAAAGAGATGAAAGATGGCTTCAGGGAGACGGCTCTTGAAGGTCAGAGTCTAACGCAAAGCTGCTTCTGGTCACTCATTCAAACATTAATGAGGCTGTGTTCCTCCTGATGCCTTTGATGGATGGAGGGATGGCTCGGGAGGCAAACGCTGTGCTGATGCCTGGCCTTTATTCTCCTGGCTCCAAGCGGATCATCCCCTCACCGTGGTGGGGAGGATTTTACCTGACGTGTTGTGGAGACTGGGGTTTGTGCTGCCCGCGTTACACCGGGTAAGCAGACTTCTTAATCGGGTTTTTCCAGATACTCCGATGGAGACTCTAACTTCAGAATTAATTAACTTCACTATCAAAAGCTGAGTCATTTGTCACAATGGTTTTGTCATTAGCACCCGTAATTAAGGAAAGTGTCACAAAACCAAATGTTTCACTTACACAAGCCAGAATAACCGAGGCTCAGAAGTATTTCCGACATGCTGGGAACGGGCAAACCAGCAGAGCTGGGGAGGGGCTCGGCCAGACACCCCGAAACCCTGCGCTGGGGCCACAGGAGACCTTCCGGGCATGTCCCCACAGAGCACCCCATCCTGCAGCTCACCCTGCCCCATGGCCAGGGACTGTGGGGGAGCAGCAGAGAGGCAGCAGTGCCAGCAGCAGGGGCTGCTGCTTGGGGAGCAGGGGGACAGACCAGGACTGTCCATCCTGGAGGAAAGATGCCAGGGCAGTACTGGGGCCAGTTGAGCCCTGCAGTTTTCCCACCCCCACGGGGAGCCCCAGTGACCACCAGCCACCCCATGTGGGAGAGACAAGGACTTCTTCTTGCCGAAGGCTTAGCTGAAGTCCCCAAAGGGAGAAGGAGATGCCCTTCCTAACATGCTCACCAGCTTTCACGAGGGCACTTCCTGAAAAAGCAAATTTCCTCGATGGAGGGAAGCAGGTCTGTGCTGTGCAGCTCTCCATGCAAGTGAGCAGAAAGCTGCATAATGGTGTGCTCGGCCAAGAAATCCTTCACTGCTTCGTTAGGGCCATGTGCTGACGCTGGGGGATGGTCAAAGCCCCGATCCTGCTGCTCCCCTGCCCTTGCTGCGGTGGCAGGGTGACACCACGCCATGTGTCTGCAGAGGGTCTGCCTGGCACCCCACCTCCCCAGCATGAGGGCTCACCTCCCCACAGCCCTCAATGAGTTATATAGAGACTGGGAACCAGCATTCACTGGGTGGTAGGAAGAGCATCTGCAATCGTGTTAATTAACTCATCTCAATTAGCAATTAACTGAAGATCCAAACGACCAACACCTTCCCTCCCCCTTGGTCTGTATTGTATCTTGAAGCGCAGTCACAGCTGCAGGTTTCCAGCCCGGGAGCTGTATTCAGGCAGGCTCCATTTGCTGATGTTCCCCACCTGTACAGATACGTTTCTCTTCTACAGAAAAGCTGTGACACCCCAGCGTTTGCTGCTGTAACAGGGCTCAGTGGGTCCCCTCCAGGTGACCAGCAGCCAGGACCAGCTGCTGATTGCTGGGATTCCACGGCTCTCCCCCTGCACGCCACCGGAGTTACGCGGGAAAAGGAAATCAAACTCTCAGGGTTTCTTTAAAATTATATATTTTATTTTTTCATACATGCAGCAAATAGAATAAAGAGTATATGCCCATCTAAAAGGAGGTCTTTATGAGAATCTTTTGACAACACACAGCAGGTAGTCTAGGATGTAGAAAAGTCATCAAATACTTGCAGGTGAAATCAAATTCACAAACACAAACTGTTCAACAATAAACTTTTTTTTTTTCATTTTCCTTGTTTTAATTGCCACTTTGAACGTGATCAGAAATAAACAGCTTGGATGACACTTCCATGCATGGAGCAAGATGCTTTGTTGCTTCTGCTGCTGCTGCAGGAGCAGTGGCTCACCTGCTTCTGCAACAGCGGAGAAGATGCAGCACTTGTTAGTAGGAGTTAGGTCCACCCTCCAGATGTAAGCCCTACCTTTTGAACAGCTAGATCCTCGCACTATGCGCTAGAAACCACCCTAGTTCTTCACCTGTATTATAGATCCCGGGATTCCCAGCCATTAGAGGTTATTTACTGCCCAGAACACTCGCTCATCTTCCCATCTTCGAGACTACCTTTGTGGGTTGGCCGCTATGCAAACTTGCATTTATTTATTAAACGGATCAATAACTCCTTTGGTGATGGCTCTCTTATCAAGAGAAGGCTGCTCAGATGTCCAGCCAGGGGAGACAAGAGCAGCAGCAGCAGGTCCCCTTTGCCATGTGCAAATGGCATCGCACTGAAGCAGCCCCTTGGCACCCACTGGCCCAGAGCAGCTGCGTTTGGGTCACTGACAGCCCCGGCACAGACAAACCCTCATCTGCTGTGTAATGGCTGGGTCGGGACCAGCTGTGTCCCCAACGGCCATGTGCAGCTGCAGGACAGCAGAGTCGGAGCGGGACAGGGTTTCCAATCCTCCCACGGCCCCGGCTCTGCCCTGACTGATGTCCCTGCTCAGGCTCTCCTCCATTCCCTTCGCTCCTCCACTGTCCCCAAGCTCTCCAGCAGCACTCCAGGAATGAAGAAGGCCTGGAGAAACAGCCAGAGTCCTCTTTCCTTTGGCAAAATGTCCAAGTGAAAGCCTAGGGCACACCCAGGGAGCACGGGCATTTGCAGCCTGAACATCCCTGCCGACAGGAATGGGAATCTGCTCCTGCACCAAGGCACCCTGACGTATTTCCAGATGCTGGTGCTGGGAAATAAATCCTCAGCCAGTGGGTAAATGTAAGCGGCTATTTCTTCACCTCCAGGAATCTCTGCCCTCCTGCCCCGTGCCTTCTTCACGCAGCATGCTGTCCCCTTTGCAAAGCCTGTGCTTTGCTGCAGGAGCCATGCAGGTTCTGCTGCCCACCAGCAGCACAAGGACCAACACAGCCCCTGGTGGGGGGAATGTCCAATCCATCCTGCCCCACCAGGAAACCACCTGAGGACCCTGAACTCTACTTACCTGCAGCGTTCAGGTGTAATCCAGCCCAGGAGGGGGAAAGAGTGAGAACTTGCCATTCTTTGTGGAGGAGGTGACTATGTCCTGCTTCCCCAGTTCCTTCTCCTGCCTCATCCCAGGAGATGCAGGGCTCTGGGTCCTTCCCTGCCACCGCTGGACCCCACTGCCCATGGCACTGCAGCCAGGCTGCTCAGCGTGGGACACCCTTGCAGCTGAACCCCCTTCCAGCAGACAGGGAGGGCGCAGGGTGCACCCCGCAAGCCCTGGGGGATTTTTCTCTCCTCTGGAGCTGCAGACTGAGATGTCTCCTCTTCCCCCCCCTCCCTGAGCACCCTTCTCTTGCCTCACCCGCTGCTTGCTCACACTGTCCCCTTGTCCCCTGGCACTGCACTGCTGCACACAGCGCTGGGTGCACTCTGTCCTGGCAGCACGCTCGGACCGTTTTATTGGGCTTTATCCGTGCATCACAGCACCCGGGGACTGACTAACAGGTCTCTCCTGGAGCCTCTCAGCTCTGAGCATCTTCCTGAAGCACTGCTGTCCCCATCCAACAGTGAAGATTAAATCATCAAATTACAGCAAACGGTGAGTCAACCACTGTCACTCTGCCCTTCCTTGGAAGAGTTCGTACAAATCTCAACGTCTGTGCAGGGCCAGGCATATCCCATTTTACATTTCTCCACAGAAGAAACAGGTCATCTGGAAATAAACCTTGAAATGAGAGTTTTGCAAGTAGCAGAATGGACAATGTCAGAAACGCTCAAGGTAGGAGTCCTGCACTTTGCCAAGCTCTCCCTGGAGCATGGAACTTAACCCTGCAGATCCCAAAGGTGCCACCAAAGATGCCCGGTGGCACAGCGGAACACGGCCACGTGCCAGCCCAGCTTCCCGTGGGGACCCGTCCAAGGCTGCCCAGCTCGCTCGGCCATTCAGCAGTGCCTGCTCCATGCAGAAGTGTCACCCCAACACATACAAGTCCCAAACAGAAAAGACGTAACTTCCCCCCCCCCAGCAGCCCCTATGTGTAACGGTGGCCCTGGGATGTCCCCTGGCACCGGAGACCTTACAGCAGCATCCCGGCCAGCCCCTGGGAGCAGCTTCAGAGCTGAAGATAGGGAAATTAAAAACATTCACCACTGAAGTAATACTAATTCTGCAGCAACAGGTTTGGAAGTTACAGGAACGTACATGCTCTGAACATCAGCTGTGGTCTGCAGAGGAGGGCGAGACGTCTTCTGAAACGTGTGCTGGGGTTACGAGAACACCCATCAGAAACCAGCCCGCGCTCAAGGCTGCCCTGGGCTTCGCCCGATGCAGTGTGTCTCATAAACCCTCTCATCCATCTGGCACAATTTGCAGTTTTTCTGGGGTTTTGGTTTGTTTCCTCCAGCCCAGGTCTGTACCCAAGACCGTGGACTCACAGCTCACATCCCCTGCACGCACAGGGCACTGCCTGCCTGCAATTTAATAACGGGACAAGGACACCCAGCCGCCCGCTCCCGGACAGGTGGGACAGCAGCTTTAGCTGCTAGCAGCCTTTTTTTTTCCTCAATGAATCATTAAAAGAAGAAAATAATTTCAAAAGGTAGAGTTTGATGTTTACAAAAGAGCTACAAACCAGAATTTCCTTTATAGGATTCCTCGTGATTCATAAAATTCCACCCCCATTTTCCCCTATAGGCATGGCGTAATGTGTATTTACATTAGAACTGGTAGTGGTTCAGAAAATATACATATGGGGTTGGGCTTTTTTTTTTTTTTGCAAGCCAACTGAACTGGTATGGAATAAGAGAGGGATAAGAGCTGGTGACTCAAAGGATGCTCACACTCGGGGCTCACCCTGCTGCGAACCCCACAGCGAGCGAGAGTTGCCCCCCGGCCACCGATGGGCAGCTCCTGCCTGCCCCTGCCCTCCTGCTGCAGGCACAGCACGGCTCTGCCTTACAGACAGCTGCTGGAATTGTCTCTTCCCATTCAGAATATTTGCAACGATGCAGAAGGTCCTGGGTTGCTGAATAAAACCCCCAGGAATTTTGGCTGAGATTAGGTAAATCAAGACGCCTGTAAAATTCATGGGGTTTGAGCCTTTAAGATAATAGCAGAGGGTGTAAAGTAGAAAAGTTACCTTTATAAATAGCCCTCAGTACAGCCCTTTTGTAGCGGGCGTATTTTCAGTTGGTAAATTGTAAACCGAGAATATAAATGTGTTTTGTTTTGGTAGAATATTAATATCCTTTACAGAGCTGTTAAATTTCGCCAGTGTCTGTGAAAAAAACAGGAGAAAGATTTATGAGAGCGCTGATAGAGTGTATCAAAAACTGCAAACTGTTCCAGATGTTAAAAAAAAAAAGAAAAAGAATAAATTCCCACCTTTCACTTAGAAAAAGATTTGCTCTGATTTACAAGAACTGGCATGGAATTCGTTTGGAGTCTTAATGCCTGAGTGTAGGAAAGGCCGTATGGCGAGGCGCAGGCTGGCGGGAGGCGAGGGAGGAAGACGGCTTCAGCGAGCCAGGCTGACGGTATATACAATGCGGTTAAAAATATAGGTCTATAAGCAGACTTTTCCACACTGATCAAATGTATCCATGTCTTGAACAAAAGGCTCCTCTAAGACAAGCTCACAGTCATCGCAAGCTTCAGCACAACGGTTTAAGATATCAACCATGCTTAGCATTCAACAGAAACGGTTTGTGGGTAGCTAGGGTCACTGGAATCTCAGCATCCGATTTCAAAAATTACAAAGACTGGAGCAATTTGGTATATTTCTCTTTAAAAACTCTATTAGTCACCACCAACTATAGTTCCTAGAAGTATTACTGACTGTTAACTCGAACCCCAAAACACCTCCAGCTAGGGAAACCAAGCTAGCGAGTGACACAGACATAGGAAGGCCTCCTAAAAGAAGCGGTCGGCGTGTTTTCGCGTGAGGGTATGTATGTCTGCACTGCTAATCCCGGAAGACTAGTGTCGGTATGTACAAGGCGATCTGGAGTTTCGGACTGCGAGGAGAGGGCGGGCGGCGGCGCCGCCACTACACGTTAATGACAAACTCGGGGTTAGTGTAGGAGAATCCAGCAAACTCGTTCTGGTCCAAGTTCATGATGAAGAGTTTGTCCGTGGGGGTGAGCTCCACCGGCTGCCGGGTGAACTCTTTGTCGAAGTTGGATGTGTCTCGTTTGTCCTTCTGTTAAACGGAAAGCACAAGAGTTAAACCCGGTTAAAGGGGGGGGAGCGCGAGCGAGCGGTGGCAGCACCCAAGGGTGCTGTCCCCAGGGGAGCTCTGCTGTCCTTGGGTTTGGGTCCTCAGCGCTCCAGATCTCCACATGGGTTTCTAAAGCCACCGCTGCTGAAGAACACAGCCCCCAGACAGGCTGCGGCAGCCCCTGTATGAATAGAAGCAACCCCACACCGTGGGCAAGAAGACAAGAACACCAGCTGTAACACCTTGAAACACACAACCAGACAGTAAAGGGACAGGATGAGAGCACGGGGCGTCGGGGAGGGCTGTGGTGTTCCCAGGTCGAGCATCCCTCCTCTCCTGGCCGCTGCGAGAGAGAGAGAGAGAGCGACAGAGCAGTTTCTCAGCATGCAGAACCCTCACTGCAACCACAGCCGCAATACACGGGAGGAAGGAGCCTGGAGGAAGCAACATGCCTCGAAATGGAAGTAAACATTCAATACCCTTTCAAAATTTGCACAAAATAATCAGCTGTAAGAGCTCATTTTGCTTTAAGCCCGATTTCTTTTTTTTTTGTTTTTAAATTACGCTATGATATGGTATTGACCAGCACAGCGCTTTATCGATTTGAGGATGCGATTTGCTCCAGGGTTGCATATAGAAAATATGCAGTAGTTCCAAACCTCGAAGAACGAAAATTCCACATACGCAGCCTCTTATCATTTTAATTTCGTAAGAAGGACAACTTTGCAGCTACATCCAACCCAAAAAAGAAGAAAAAAAAAAATATATAAAAAGAAAGTGATTGTCTCGATTAGTGCTGCTAACCTGCTACTGGCACTGCAGAGCCCATCAGGTGGGAACGCTTGGGCCATTCTTATAAATGTGTGTGTGTATCAGAGATTGCCCAATTAAGGGATGTTCTGGCTGCGGGAGGTTATGGTGCCTTGGTGGAACGGAAAACCAGAGTACTGAAGACACAATGGAAGAACCCAGGATCCTTCAGCAGTAAAGAAAGCCGGCAGAGGGATGCCCCGCTCCCCGCCGTGCGGCAGCGGCGTGAACAGCCCACGGGCCGGGAACCTGCTCTGCTTCGTCTCCTTCATAAAGCCAGCAGGGACAAAAGACTTTCCCCATCTCTTCTGCCACGTCTTTATGTAGGAGCTGGAATGAGAGGGGAGCGCAGTCGCTCGCAGTCCGCTCCCAGCGCTTCCGTCTCCCAGCTCAGGCTGTGTACAGGGCACGGGGCTGGGATGCTGCTGGGGGGCGATGGGTGGGAGACCCACAGCATCACCCCCGGGGCTGGATGAGCCTCACAGCACAGCACAGCACTTTCCACCCCTTTTTTTGGCTTTACTGGCAGGTGCAGCCACCCCCATGCCCTGACTCTGTGCTGGAGGTGACCTTCCTGAGGGGTAACTGTGGGAGATAACACCATGCTCACACCTGCTGCTCCATCACCAGACACACGGGTGTCACCATCTATTGGAGGGACCACGCAGGACCCATCTGCATCCCTGTCCCGCTCCTCCCTCCCGCTGCGGCCATCCTCCCTGCTGCTCTGTACTGATGGAGCACCTGGTGGGCAACATGTTGTCCCCTCACTGCAGCACCTCTCATCCCACTCTCTGCCACTGTCCAAGGACGCTGGGACAGACCCATCGGTACCTTCATGCTTCAAGGAGAAGACAGCCAGAATATGGCCAAGAAGCAAGTCCTCCCTGCCCTGCTCCTGCCAGCCCAGGAACACCACAGCCCAACTGCAGCTGGATCGAACCTCTGGAGATGAGCCCTGAGGCCAGCAGTGGACCAGGACCTCCATGGCTGCTTGGAGACTCCACTTGCTGCAGGAAACATCCTGTTGGGACAGCTTCAGCCTTGGGGAAGGAAGAACGGAGAGGAAAGAGAAGCCAAGGACTGCTGAGAGGAGACGAGGTGGGAAGAAAAACAGGGCTGGAGCTCAAGGATCAAAGAGAGAAAGGCCAGGAGAAGAGCCAGGACGTGGTTGCGCTGTCAAGCAAGTGAGGCTTTGAACACGTGGTGGTGCTCGGGGCACTGGTGTCCCAACCTGCTGGTGCCTGTGGGTCCCAGCCTGTCCCCGAGCAGAAGCTGGGTCTCTGCCTTTGCTTTCGGACAGTGACACTCAGGAGATGGCAGTGTCCCTGCAGGGCTCCTCTCCCCAACACAGAGGAGGAAGAAGAGGCAGGTTTGGGGGCACAGAGCAGGAGTGGGGAAGGGCAGACGGGGTGAAGGAGCCAACTTCAGGCGCAGAGTTCTGCCAGGCAAAGGGTGAAGAGGTTGAAATGCAAATGTAAGCCCACCTTGATGGAAAGCAGCATGTCCCCTGGGACGAGAGGCTGGCGTGGAGCTATGGAAGAGCAGAGGCACTGCCCCTCGCTGCGAAGAGGCTGTTCTGAAGCAGTTGCACAGAGGCTCTTCCCTTGCAGTCCCGGCACGTGCAGAAGGAAGGAGCTGACGATGGCACCACGGTCCTGCTCCGCTATCAGAGGGACGCTGAGCCGACCAAATGGTTCCTGAAGGCCACATCCACCCAAACCAACGCGTGCCAAGACAACACCATTCTACTGAGCCAGGAGCTCCCTCCGAGCAGGAATGTGTGGGAAGCTGCAAAGGGGAATGAAATGTCCACATTTGCTGCTGGTGCCAACGGCTACCGCAGTTCCCAGCCCTTCGGAGAGGCCTCTGCTGATGGCACCAGAGAGGGCTAGGGCTCAGCCTGGGAGCCCTCAGGTGAGCAAACCCTCCTGCTGCTTTTCGGCGGCAGAAGGCTCTGGCAAAGGCTGTGATGTGCCTGGGAGGGGGCTCAGGGCAGCCCGGCTCCCCCTGCCCAACGTCCTCCAGCAGCTTCCCCCTCCCACCCCTCCAGGGGCCGGGCAGGAAAGCGCAGCACCGGGAGGGCCCAGCCGTGAGCACAGCGAAGTGCGGCTTGCTGATTCCTTACCTTGAATTTTGTCTGAAATTGGTGGCAATTTGGCCTCTGTCAAAGATGATGAATAGCCTGGGAGCAGGTAGGGAACGGCTACAAGGATCTGGTAAACAGAGAGAGGGGAAGGCAGGGGAAATTCAAGGCTGAAAATGCCTCCGGCAAAGGGCTAATTGACTCCGGGAGGTGACGAGGAGCACAGGAGGGATGGCGTGGCAGAGGCACTCCGGGCTCCCGCATGCCCAGGGCAGTGTGCCTGCAGGGCACCTCTGGCCCGGAGCAGGATTTGTGCCTGGACCACAGAGGATGAGGATGGCCATCCCGAGCCCCTTCCCCGCGGCAGAGGAAGCCGTGGAGCAGCTGCTGCCGCCGGCGCTGCCGCTCGGTGCCTTTCGGAAGCATCCCGCAGCGTTCAGAACCGCAGTAATTCGGCAGAAGTAGATTTCCAGAGACAGATGGGAAATTCTGCATGCGCTCCGGAGAAGGGAGGTTAACAGGAACCTGTAATCCCTCTTTAGCTGAAACTGCCAATTGCTTTTAACAACTGCTCCTCCGAGAGCGCGCCCGGGCAGGGCGATGAGTCACCGACACACGGCGCTGCCTCTCCCACAGCCTCTGCAGTCTCCAGAAACCCGAAGCGCATTCCGCAGTTGTCTCTGTTGAAGGCATTTTTAAAGAGATCCCCGAGCGCCAGAGCTCTGCCCGACACCTCAAATCATCCTTCCTCCAAGGGACACGGGAGAGAAACTCTTTTCCCTGTGGATGTTGGAGCGAGCAGGGTCGCCGGCTGCGCAGCACGAGCCGGTGCGGGGGACACGCAGGCGTTGACTCTCCGCTTGGAAGATGCTTCCAGTAGGTCACACCTCGGTTTGGGGACAAATGCTGCAGGAGGACGAATGGGCCACGGTTCCGATGGTGGTGCTGGAGGATGTGCTGCTGCCTGCTCCCGGGAAGCTCCGGGGACCCGCCGTGTCCCCCAGCAGCCGGGGCAACTTCCAGCCCCGAATCTGGGTGCTCCTGGCATCTCTGAGCCCAGAACTGTAGAAACTCATTATTTGCCAAACACATGCAGGTTTCTTTGACATTATTTCTCACTTTTTATTTTATAATCAGTATTGGAGAAAAAAAAAATAATAATAAAATTGGCACATTACAACTGAAAGCAGATTGATACAGTGACAGCCCACGAACATCTGCAGGGCAGTATAAAAAGAAGCTGCATGATTGTTATTGTTTCAACAGAAATTCATCCTTCCTGAAACTTTTTCTTTGATGCCAGAAACAAAACTTAGGCTATTTAAATATCTAGCGGCATTTTTTAAAAGTAAGACTATAAGTTGGAACAAGTTTCTTTACAAGCTTCATATCGGAATTCACAATACTGTTTGAAGTTAAATAGCATCCCGTTTGTGTTAATACCATTTTTTTGACACATTTAAAGCACAGGTAACAAACTCAATCAATTGCTTTGGCATTCGAAAAATAAAAGAAAAAGTTTTGCTATGAGATCCGATGTTGTGTGCTATTTACTAGGGTGACCATGGATTTGAAAGCATCTGCAACAGCTCTTCCAAATTTCCCATTTACAACTGGATACGCTGCTTTTGATTTAAAAAGTGCTACTTAGAAACCGCACAATCAGGAGAAATCTTTGCAAAGAGCAGACCTGGCTTCCCCAGTGATTTATCACCGCTGCTGAAGACCCAGCGCAGAGAACCACGGCTGCCCAAAGCCGGGTACGTACCAGTCTCTGGCGGCAAGGGGTCCTGCACTGGGTTTGGACAAACAGCAGGACAGAGCTATGAAAAAAGCCAGAATCCGCATTTTAGCTCTCTGGAGCAACTGCTCGGTTTTGGGAGGAGCTGAGAGGCTCAGCTGGCAGCACCCCTGCTGCGGGGTGCGCGTTCTCACGGGGAAAGGATTCGTAATATCACTTGCTTGCCAGTAAGGCTAAGAAAACTAAATATTAAATTCTTACGATTTTGTTAAAAGACTAGAGAAGAGCAGGAATCAAAGCACGTGCTGAAGAGATTTCTCTTAATTGTCACAGCCTGCACCTCCCCATTTTACCTCTGTTAGCCAATCATTTCCTACAAATAACGTGTCACTGAGCGCTACAAATGTGCTCTTCTGCACATCACCCAGCCTTCAGGCACGCCCCAAATCACGTGAAGACACTTCTGGCTTTGAAATATGGTCACTCTAGTAGTAGTACTAAAGAAAAACCATGAATGCAGGTTTTGCAATGGGAAAATGTCACCACAACAGCAGCTGGGACTGGATGACAGAGATGCGGGGATGAGATCTACACAGCTACTTAGCTCTTGGCTTCAGGTTTAAAAAACTCAGAGTTAACAAAGGAAAATCCTTCGAATTCTGACTGGTCAATGTTCCTGATGACTTCCTGGTCAGGAGGTGTTAAGACGGGTGGATGGCGAGTGAAAAACCGGTCGAAGTTTTCAGCATTGCGTCCGCACTATGAGAGGGGAAGAAAAGAACGCATGGTGGGTGGAGAACGAAGCAGGTGGGCAGGGGGCACAGCCACCCCCCCACGCGCTTAACTCGGCGCAGCCATGGCAGACAAAGAAAAAAAAAAGATGCAAAATACGGATAAGCTTTGTTAGTTGACGAGGTGATGTCATCTCATGGCGCGGCCAAAGCCTCCGGCTGCGCCATGGCAAGTAATTGCGGGAGAGGAATGAGATGGGAGCGCAATTACTTGCCGTCGGTCCCTGCCTACGGGCAGCACCGCGCCTGCACCACGCACACGGGGGCTTCTTCTGAAAGACCCCCGCAGCTTCACCTGCTCCTTCATCCCTCTTTCCCTGGAAAAGGGGAGTTTTCATCACGCCCGGACTGCTCACAGGCTTCTCTCTGCGTCTGCCCAAGGAGAGGGCTTCTCACCTTCAAGCGCTGCTGGCTGAATGCTTAATGCAGGCACTTGTGCCTGGGAATTTCCAAGGCTGCTCTGTCCCTTCCCAACAGGTCAGACAGTCCATGCTGGTGCACAGTGTGCCACTTGGGCACGGCCGGGAGCTGGGGCACCGGGGTGCTCCTGGCTGCCAGCCTTCCGCTGCCTGAGAGCCGGGCTCTCTGCTAAGCGTCCCCAGAGCTCTCCACTGCAACTGGACAAGGCTGGCTATCCCTAAAAACCCTGCTCACAGCGACGTTTTCCTCTCTTGCCCCTGCAGGCAGCTAACGACAACCCTACTTCAGGCAGGGCAGGAGTCCAAGAGCACCAGTGAGCTCTCTGCTGCCAGCAAAACCAGACGAGAGAAGAACCCAAAAGCTCTGGAGTGCAGGCAACCCCTGCCCTGGCTGGAATGGCACCGTGGGGCAGGGAAATATGGGGCCTGGCAAGCCCCCTAAGAGTGCTGGACCCTCACGGAGCGGGTCAGCATCCCTTGTTCCTGAGCTGCCGTGGGGCAGGAGGATCCAGCTGGCAAGAGGATGCAGTCTCGGCAGCGAGGGGGAGGTTGGGAGCAGGGAGACATGCCAAATGCCTTATTTAATTTTCTTAGCAATCAAAACAAGGGTCCTGTAACTTCCCATGCTGCAAGTGATGATTTAATATAATAATAATAGCAATAGCTAATAACAGGTGGATACTGGGTCACTGCAGCAGCTACAAATTGTGGTCAATTACTACCTATCACACACATGTCACATCCCTATGAACCACACGCCATGACTCTGCTCTAATGGCTGGCGAACTCTCCCTCCTATTGGAGCCACCACACAACTGATGCTCTCCTGGCCCTCCTGTCTCCCAAGAGATGCAGATGCCAGCACCTCTGGGTCCCTCAGATCTCTCCTTCCATTTCCCCCTGGAGAACATACGCCTTAAGTGCTGGGACAATTTTTCCTGGTATTTCACTTTCATTTCCTAAGGAAACAGATTTACATTTTTAATAAACATCAGACTAAATATAATAAAATATTAAAGAAAATACATGTAAATGTCAACATTTCCCACTTCCTTCCTCTGCCAGGGAGGAGGTTTCAGGGAAAACCTCCAATGGCATGTTCCTCTGGCAGCTCTTCTATGTTTTACAACACCAACTGAGACACTTATTATCCCCAAGTCTCTAAAAAAAGTTCAATGGGTAACATTTGCATTGATTTAACTCTAGCCACAGCCACACTGACCACCTGCCCCTCCAGTTTCTGAGCCCATCCTTCCACCTCATTGTACCTGTCACATTTTGTAAGGCCACGTCTTAACCTACAACACATTTCTAGTCTGGTTTTGGTCCCAAATGCATCTTCCACCCATGACCATGAGCTCAGCATGGTTTCTAACTCAGCACTCAAGCTTACTCAGAGACCTCGGACGCACTTTTCCCCCCTCACATCTCTTCTGGGCTCCTCTGACATGCTGCAGCATCAGCTCTGATGAACACAGCTCCTGCCTCTGGCCCACGGTTGAGCCTACAGCCGAACCCAGGCAAGAGCAGATGCTGCTCTCTAGGTGGTAGGTTACAACATGGTTTGTTCTTTTTCAACTGCTTTGATGCAAAAATGAGTTGGTGCCACCCGGGGAGGAGTTAGGCAAAAAAAAAAGAAAAGGGAGAAAAAAAAATCCAAAAAAGGACAAACAAAACACCTCCAAACTAAACATGCGAATACAGCGTGAACCAGTTCACCAGGAGGGTACCAAAGATGAGTTTCCCAAAATGAGCCTGAGAAGCCTTTTCATGCAGCCAATGAAACGCATTGCATTGGTGTGGGAGAACCTGCCCCAGCTGCCCTTGGCCATGGTCCCACCACAATGCCATCTGCATCATGGCCCTCCAGGAACAACTTTTTGGAAATCCCTGATTTCAAGCACAGTGACCCAAATGGAAAACATCCTCTCCAAAGAAAGGGGAAGGGTCTCTGCACCAGAAAACACAGAGCCCAGGTCAAATTAACAACAGAAATCCAGTGAGGAGATGGAGAATGAAGACACAAGCACAGTGAGCAGACTGGCAGACACACAGCTCAGTAGCTAATCTCCGCAAAGAGCTCAAGTTCTTGTACCTTGCCAATCCCTGACTGCTGCTGGGACCTCATCCTGAGGTAATTCTCCACATTTTTTTCTTCTCTCCGAGCACCTGATTCCTGGGAGCAGGCGGATGCAAACTAACAGGGATGCGCCCGTCTCCTGGGCAGGTGGAGGTTCCGCATCACACAAAGAAGTGGCCAAACAGGGACCTTCTGTTTCCCTTCCCCTCTCAGTTACTCCAGCTGTACCTGTGTTCCCCTCTGCAGCTCTGGTCTGATCCCAGCCCACCGTCTCTGCTGAGTTGGGAAGCAGTTGGGAAGCAGCCCCCAGCCGTGCTCGGGGACAGAGGTGAGGGCAGCCAAGCCCCCGGACCCTCTCCTGGGGATGTTCAGACCAGGCACCACATCCTCAGAGGGCTCAAAGGCTGAGAGATGTCCCCTCTCCAGAGCAGCAAGACAGTAGCGAGGTTCAAAGATGTCCCAAAATGAAAAGCAAGGTTATTTCCAGATGAGCTGACAACTCCCACCGTAAGGAATCTGACCAAGACCTGTCACAACTCCAGTTTTTTGGGATGAGCTGGTCACTTCTCCAGACCACGTAATCAAGCACGGCTTCAGAGTCTTGCAAAAGTATGTTTCAGATGTTTGACAAGTCAGCATCAACCAAATGCCTTTCTGAAAGCCATTACATTAACATCAGAATAGAAAATAAATTCCCAAAATTGAAGTTGCCGTTTCCACAAAGCCTGGAAGCTAAAGTCATGAGACAAAGAGACAGGGGCTTTTCTAGGCCACATTGTCACTAGTCTTCCCCCTCAGCACCGAGATAAAACAAACCATGAGCAAGATTACTGGGAAAGTCTGCAGTGCTTAAGGTTATCAGTGCGGTAACACATAACATAGCAGGGTTTACTCACTAATAAGCCGCTCACCTGCAGATTCTATCAACTCCCAATATACAATGAAAGCCTTACAGTGCTTTGAAAATATAGCTGTCATTGCCTATTAGCTTCACGAGATCTTGGTGGAGACATGCAAGGCAGTTCATGTGAAATGTCTGACAGCACTCACCTTCTTTTTGCTATAAAGAAATGTGCTGTCTCTTAAAAAATAAAAAATAAAACAAGAGCAACCCCATCAAAGATTTAAAAACTAATCCTTGTGAAATGCTTCCAGTTATTGGGATAGAAAATACAAATATATTTTTAATATGTACATTGGCAAGGAATAATTCTCATCATAACGCAACAAGGCAAGAATACTTAGATGTAAAATTTTAAAAGTTGTATCTATCCACAGTATTTCATGCCCAGCTTTGTGAAGTTTGCAGACTTTCTATTCAGATGCATAAGAACTTGTCCCGGCCAGCAAACCAATCAGCATATCCTCCTCTTTGGGAACTTTCACATGGATAGAATATATACTTTGAGGCTGGAAATTGTCTTTGATTCATAGGAGCCACATCCAAGCCCAAACCCAAGGTCTAAGGGCTGTGACCGTGCACCTCTGCTGTCCTGAACCCACGGTTCGACCCACCCCCATGCTGCCACAGGCAGGCACTGCCTCCTGGCAACGTGGCAGGTTCTATTCCAGTGGCCAAGGCCCAACGCTGCTGGAGTTTCAGACACAAGGTCTGGCATGATCAGAGAGAGCCACAAGGATCCACGCCGCTCCAGACGGCAAACAGTTGCTATCTGCAGGAGCACCATCTTTTAAGCTTCCGAAATTAAGTTCCTCATTAAAGGATGGGAGACATGCCGTATGAATTTTTGCATTTATCTAAAGCCACGTTGTGAATAATCTGCCTCATTTTAGGACTATATTAACGTACAGACATCACTCCATCCTGACTGAAGAAAGGGGGAGAGTGGGAATTTATCTTACATAAATCCCCAATGTGTCCTGTCTATTATTTATAGCCGGCACAGAATGGCTTTTTTTTTTTTCCTGGCTGCAGAAATAAAACTGTCAGCTTAAAAGATAGCCTTTTTATTTTATCAGTTTCTAGCTTGATTTCAAATAGAGACAAAGGGCATAATAAAATATTTTCCATTGATCCCCAAGACTCAATCAAAGATCATAAAAAGCTGAGGACGGCTCTTCTCCTGCTGTGACAAAGCCGAGGAGCGGTGGGCTGAACACACCCTCGACTTCCCAGTTTTTTGGCCCAAACCAGTGGGACAGCCCAAATCCTGCCTTGGGCATCTCTTGGGCAAGCCTGACCTTCCTGGTGCTGCTCCAGGTCAGAAACCTGGCTCCTTGCCACCCGAGGGAGGATCAGGGCTCTGGGACACTTCCGGCAATAGATTCATCATTTTGGGGGGAATTTGGGTGACAGCACGAACCTGGGGCCACGCCAAGGGCCCCTTTGCGCTGTCAGGGGGAACGATGGTGCTTTTAGTTCGTGCCTGATTAATGACCCCAAACCCCAGCTGAGGATGCTCCAGTGCACGCTCATCTTTGCTCCAGGCAAAGGCTGGGAGCATTCACCGTGAGGGCTTTCTGATGTAGGACCCTGGCTTTCATCTCTCCCCTATGAACAAAGCCAAGTTTCTGCCCAATACGCTGAATATATGGCTGTATAATCAGAGGGGAATCTCAGAGAAAGCCTTTACAGGACCCTGAGGCTACCAGAGAAAATCTTGTCTCAATTAGGAGAGGAGATGTTTAACCTTAACGCATTCAGCCACCTCCCCACGGCACGCTCCCGCCCACCGTTGGCCCCCTCAGTCCTTAAATCTCATCTAATTAGGAAATTACTTATGCAAACATCTGAACTCACCTTGTAAGGACTGAAAATAAGGCTACAAAAACGCACATGCAGGGGAACCAGAGTTTTTACAAACCCAGGCCTATAAGTGGCATTTCAATATTAATTAATTCAATGCAGTTAGAGGAAAATTAATTTATGCAATTAAAAATTATTAGATTAAAGGCAATTTTTTTAAAAGAACTTGTCCTGTTGTGAGCAATCCTGAGCTCTGCCATGTGATTTCAATGCTTTCAAAATGAGGAGACTTTTCAAATCACTAGGCTTTATGTAAAGTAAAGGAGTAATTAGATACCAAAAACAGTAATTATCTCAACGAGAGACAGAGAAAGCAGGCAAGTGTAAATACACTTCCCGGGGTTAATGCAGACCCACGAAAGGAATTGTTATGTACAAGCCAAACCAGGGAGCAGCCAAGCACAGCCCCATGTCAAACCCGCCGAGCTCCTGCACAGCAAAGACAACCCAGACCCTGATCTGTCTCGTTACCGTCTCCGTGATAAAGGTTAATCAAGCACAAAGCACGAAGCAACACATGAGCTCTTGGGAATCTATTTTCAGCTCCGGGTACGTAACACCCAAGCCAGGCAGAGGGCTGAAGTGTCCGTTTTTCTGCTGGTGTAAAATGCTGCAGGTTTCTGGGAAAGGACGTGAAGCCCTTCCCAGCAAGAGCCCCTCGCTTGTACCCATACTCACTAAAAAAAAATCATAGAAACGTGGCAAAAAAATTTTGGGTGCTACACAAGAGTAGTTTCTGCAGAGACTGGGGCCACCCAAGCGGGGAGGGATGCGGAGCTGCCCACCCGGCTGCTTCTGATAAGCAGAATTTGTTGACACGATGCTAAAGGCAACGTGGACCAGGCTCTGCTCACCCCAATTTGGGCTCAGGGGGGCTGAAGAGCTCAGATACTATGTGGTGCTGGAACACTGTGGGCATTTGTGGGCAGACACCTAGCCCACATTTGTGTATTAGTCCGTATTTTGAAACTTTGGCTGGCAGAACATCTCTGTAACCTTACCTTTATAGAAGCTAATTTAAAAAAAGGAAAAAAAAATTAAATCAAACAAAATAGACTTAAGCCAAGGTAAAGAGCCAGGCTAGCACAAATCCCCTGCTCCAGCAGGTACCCGAGCCCCGCATGAACGGCTGAAGGTCAGAGCAGTGAGCAACATCTCTCCTCATCACCCACCCAAGCACATTGTGAAGGTGCCCAAACCCGGATTTTCATTTCTGTGCTGCTCTGATCTGTGCTCACAGCTGGCATGAAAGGAGCAGCATTTTCCAGCACAGATGCACTGCTGTTGAAATATCAGCTATCAGCAGGCACCTGAGTTGTCTTAATCCTACCTAAATCCTAAATCTACTGCGCCTACCTTTCTATTAATCTTCCTGTCCTATCAAATGGTGAATTTTCCCCAGCACCAGCCGTTAGGTGAGATGCGACAGACGGCGGCTTACCGTCCCCCTCCCAAAGTCCAGCATCAAAAGGATTTTCAAGGAAAGAAGACATTTAAAGCAGGACAGAATTTGCACATTTTAAAAAGCAGAAACAGTAAGAGAGCACTTGTGGCAGAATTCAATTGCGTTTTATCTGTAAAACACCAAACAAGAAATAATGCTATGCCACAACCCATGGCAAAGGGCATCACTGGGGATCTGCTCGGGAAGAAAGGGCAGATGTAGAGGAGGGACGCGGCAACCACTTCGTTACCAAACAAGCACAGAGGTGGCAAACAGCAGGAGTTAACAGATTTCAGGAGAAATGGGCTCTTGGAGAATAAGACCCCCAAAGCCCCGGTGTCTGCTCAGCCCTCCCGATGGGCTCCTGGTGTGGAGCAGCGTCCCCTCCTCGCACGTGGAGCTCACAGCCCACCCCATCTCATGTCTCAGCACCCTTTACACAAACGTCGGATCCCACCCTAAGCCAGGAAATCATGGTGTGTACAAACAGCCCCAAATACTTTAGTGCTATTATACTTTGATATCAAAGTTAACTCCCTCCCGGTGATACCTTTCCTGCACGGTCTAATGGCTTGAAGATGCCATTCCTTCCGAGGGAAAGGAAAGCAGGCAGCAATTCAGATATCCGTGCTAGCATCACCAGCAACCTGGATCTCCACATTTCTGAGACAGGCAAGGAGAAAGGGTCATTCTTCTCTTTGCTGATGCAGAGGGCAGCCTGAGACTACACTTAGCCACGGGCATCGAAGTGAAAAGTTCTGAGGATGGTACCCCACAGCTTCCCGCAAAGGCATCACTGCGCAGGAGTTACCTTTGTAAAAATATTTGTCTGAAATGAAGGTAAGAGGTGCTGAGCACACGCAGGGCTTCACTGGCTGACCTGGGGTGAGGAGCAGACCTCCTGGCTGGCAGCCACTTCCCATCCATGCTGGATACCGGGAGGGAGACGTGGCTGCAGAGACTCCCACCAGCCCCAGCTAATGGGCGGTTTATTCATATTTGATCAGTCAGGTAAGGAGCTGTGGAAGGGAAAAGGCTGCTAGAGCAGAGAGGCATTTGGAGGCAGAAGAGCTAAAGGAGCTGAGCCTTCTATACCACATCGACTCCCACTCCGTGTTTTCCCTGAAAGCGGAGTTTTTCCAAGCACTAAAGGGGTTCCTTAAAAAGAATAGGTTTACTGTAAAGCAGAGGAAAAGCAGAAGTGTCCAAGGTTGTTGAGGGCAATGAGGAAGTCTCAGTTAAATACACGGAGTGTCTCTGGACTCTGAGTTGTGATCCAGGGTGATGGATTAAGAGAGCACGCAATGTCCCCACCTCCATCACTGCACACAAATATCAGTCCGTATCAGCCACGTAAATCAGATCTAACAGTTTTCTGTAAAACGCCAGTGCCCGACTAGGGCCCAGAAGCTAAGAGGCATGCAGGAGGTGGAAACATATGAATAAGAGCATGTTGTAAGGACCTGGATCACCGCAGAGGGACTCAGACAGAGCTGTTACCCTGGAGTCCCAACAGTGGCAAAGAGAAATCCAGGCAGAGATGTCCCTGTCCCCGTGTCTACGTGGGCACTGCATCCTCTCTTGGGAAGGGCAGACCCCAGAGGCAGAGAGAAGCAGCAAACCGACGTGCCTGGGGCATAGGGAGCAGCCCAAGCCCCACAGCCTCCTGCCCTGGTGCTGCTTCAGCACAAACCCCGCAGGCAGCGGGCGATGAAACCCACCCCGTGGCTCCGGCTGCCCCCTGCCCTGGCACCAGCATCACACGGACAGAAGCCACCGCAAAGACGGCCGGACCCGGGGGTAGCCAAGCAGCCTCGTCTTTTTTGACAAAGAGCTTTCAGATGACTTATGTCCCCACCTCAGTTTCGCTGCCGGGAGCTCATCTCCCCCCCTACAGCCGCGTGTGCCCCGAGACTCGCGCTGCCAGCGCACCCAGCATCTCTCCCGCTGGCAGACCCCAGCTGAGAGCGAGGCAGGGATGGCAGAGAGCAGCCAGGGTCTCCTCGCTGCAGAGCTCCTCTCCGCCCACCAGCCAGGCTCCAGCCTTCCACCGCTTCACCTTGGAGAGAAACTGTTGAGTGAAATACAGCTCCATGGCCAATTCAGGCAGACTACGGCGCCGAGCTAGAGGTTGAAATAAAGTTTAGATTTAAAAAAAAAAAAAGAAAAAGAAAAAGAGTGACCTGTTCAGCTTAAGAAGGGAGGAAAAAATACCAACAGAAGGACTGACCCCTGGGATAACAAACAGACAGTACTGCAACACAATTAAATCCGTGAGCTAAACACGTGGTGTTTCTACCCCTGCAAGCCAGAGCGAGACAAAGCATCCGAGAAGTTCTCCATCACAGCAGTGGTTTGACACGTGCCAAAGCTGAGGAGACACGATCTTCTCAGCGGACAGAGACACGGTCCCCCCGTGCCACGGGCAGGAGCAGCAGCACCTGCACGTACGGCCATGCCTGTGCCCCCACCAGCAGGAGAGACCAGCAAGAGAGAACGGGCCCGGGGGAGCGCGGTGGGGGGAGAAACGGGCGTAAGGCAGCCACACTTACAGCCTTTGGCTTGAAGGGAGGCTGGATCTCCTTGCGCTCCAGCTTATCCCAGTCGATGTAGCGGAAGAACGCGTGCTCCTTGATGTCCCGCTCACCTTCTGGGCCACATCCCAGTCGCTTGGCAGGGTGCTTGGTCATCAGCTAGGGGGGAGAAAGAGAAGAAACAGTCACTCACAGAGTGGCCGAGCACTTCACAAAACGTCCCCTTGGAGAGGTCCCCAGGGTGCTGCGATGCCCCGCTGGGCAGCCCCACCACATGGCTGCTGCCCCGGGACACCCCACATCAGCACCCAGACCCCAAGAAGGGCTCCCATCTCCTCTCCCAGCTTTTGGTGCTCAAAGCAAAGGACAAAGGGAGAAGCGGGAGCAGCTCCAGGGACAGGGAAGGTTGGGAATGGCTTACAACAGCAGACTAAGCAGATCGCAGGCACAGGAGTACTGGGTGGGATGAGCACATCCCCTTTTCCTCTGGGAATGAAACCGGTTCACTGAGAAATACCATCAGGGTGCTGGTAGACCCTGCACCACTGCAGTCTCAGCAGCTACAACAGGGGCAGCAGGATGCCTGCAAAGCTGCTTGGCAGTCCCTTTGCTGGGTAGCAAACTTCTCAGCATCTGCATAATTAATTTTAAAGGCCACTGCCCATTTAAGATGAACAATCTGCCCTCAGAAACTTTCATTAGCTCTTGAAGCAGAACCTCCACTTGTCTGGAGCTGCGGCGGCTCAAACAAGAGGCATATTTCTAATGAAAGAGTCAATTTTGAGAAAACAAGCACAAACAGTCCATTAATGTTGTTTATCATCTAAACTTCTCCTCTTCACTGGCTCAATAAGAAAAGTGAAACGGGCCATGGGAATTAAGGGCGGCTGTACAAACATTAATATCCTGGGGGCATTGTTTGAGCTGTGTTCAGAGATCAGATGGAGATTCCAGAGATTTGTAAGACTTTGATAAGCACGGAGAATATGAGCCGTAGACCTGCAACAAAAGGACTACTTTATTAAAAGCAGGGCTGTTAAAACTGACCCCGGAGCTGTGCAGAGGTTGCAGCAAGCCTCATTCCGTCTCATGGGGCTGTGGGGCTGCAGAAGACCCCCGCACCCTCCTGGGACCTCCAAAGCTCTGCAGGGAGGTGCTAACGCTCCCACCCGAGAGCTGAGGAACCTCCCCACCCTTCCGTTGAGACTGGTCCACCCCCGAAAGATGAGGTTTTTTATAATCAAGCCTCTTCTGACAAAAATAAACAAATGCATCAGCCCAAGCACCCAGGCGATGGGGAGCCTGCCGTGNGTCTCTGGCTGCCTCCCAGAGACCCACAGGAGATGCCAAGGCTGTGCTGTGCCAGGGGTCCCCCCGAGCGGACCCTCCCCGGTTTGAGAGCACGATCTCCCCACCTGCACCCAGGGAAAATGTCTATGACTCTGCTTGTACCGCGCTGCCCTGCAGGCACTTCATACACACACGCCACTAAATGCACTCTGTGCTCTTATATTAATTAGCTTTTCCAGGCAGAGCCCAGTTCTTACCTGCCTCCTGGTGCTGGAAGCTGTTTTACACACACCCGCCCCCCAGATCGAAGCGTCGCTGTTAAACCCCCAGCCTCCTCAGCCGAACACAAACGCACATCAAATTCAGCAGCTCAGCCGATTAATGAATCGTAAAAGATTTTCTACTTCATGTACCTGCCTGTAAAGCTGAACAGAGCTGTGGCACTGTGCAGTTATTCAGTATTTTCACTATACGCATCCAGAAATTAAATTTTGTTGTTTTCCTATTGTGCTTCTACTCATGTGAGCACGAAGGCACCATCTGTTATTGATATATAGGACCCCATAAACATGCAGATTGATTCTCCTGGCTTACATAGGATAATCAGTTAGCTTTGTTTGTATTAAACAGAAACAAGTTGATTTAATCCCCGTACCAAGGCAGCGAAAACCCTTCAGGCTTCTGCAGATGAGGAAAGATGCTTTAGACCAAATCACCTGTGATGGTACGTCTGATGTTTGGAGCTCAGATACAGCAAAGTCCAAGTCTGGACTCAGCTGCTTTGCTAAACTGCAGCTTTATTTTTTGTCTCTGGAAGGCAAGGGGATGCCACGTGTTCGTGGGCTTCATTTAACAGCGGCACAGTTTGCACCAAGAGGCAAAGCTGATTTTGTCCTCTTTTGACAAGACCACACGCCTTACGGACAGTGGTCGGCACCGGGACATTCCCACCAGGGCACTGGTCCCTCTGCCACCCTGGCACACACCTGGGCTGGCTTCTGCCTGGCACAGCACATCCCGGCCCCATCCCAACCACAGCCCGGCGTTTCAGCCGGAGCCAGAGGCAGCAAAGCCCTCGGCACCCAGGAGCGTTTGCCATGCGTGGCCTTAAAATGGTCCCACCTTCCAGCCACCCTTGTCCTAACCACGGCCACCGAGCCTTGGCCACATCCCCACCTCCGAGAGGGCTGTAGCACGGCACTAGGCAGCTATTATGTGCTTTTCCCAGGCAGCACCACCAGTGGAAATACCACTCAAAATACAATGTAAACTTTAATGTGGAAAAACATGCCATTTTATGCCTTTGCTACCAGGCAGAGATTAAAGGGGGAGCTTATATTCGCAGGCAATCTGTTCACCTGGAAAAGGGCTGCTTTGCTCAGGCACAGTCGAACCTCTCCATATGGGGCGGAAAATGGGTGACGGTTTGTGCCAGTGCCCATGTGCACACACACACGATTCCATGGGTCTGAAACAGGAGCCTGGCTCTTGATAACCAAACCAGAGCTGATGAGAGCAGAGCTAAGCTACCTGCACCACGGACACCGCAGCTCCGACATCAACCCTTGGAAAAAAAAAAAAAATCCGAGCTGACAGCAGAGGAGGGAAATGCTCCACTTGATCTGCTAATTGATGCTGACTGTCGAGTCAAGGAGCTGTGTTCTGGTTAACTCTCCATTTTGCTTCCCAGCCAACTATCTCTGATTAACGCTTGTTTCTTGGCTCGGGCCCGATACAAGGCTTTCAGGATCAAATGCTTTTCATCTCGGAGCTGTGAAACAGTAAGCGATGACTGGCACCGGCACGCCGGAGCGAAACCGCGTGGGAACAACAAATTCACTTTGGAGAGCATGGCAGTGAAATACCAAACCCTTCGCGTTTAAGAGCAGAGGCTTCTCCAACTGTTTGCTCTCCAGACTGATCTAAGGCTGGGTTTGTGCCCTGCTGGAAGACCTACCACGTACCAACACAAACAGCCCGGCTCCAATGCCCCCGTGGTTAATTGAGACATATTTTACTGTATTCTAAGGGAAATTGTTTCCATCTTACTGAGGGTTTGTAAATACCACACATATTTTTAATTAAGCTTCCTGGTGTAGCAGTTTAGTGGCGGCAAAGGATGTCTGGAGTTTTTCTACACTCCCCTCAAACAACAGTTGTACAAAGGGAACCACCACTTCGCTGCAAAAAAAAAAAACAACCAACCAACAGGAATTTATAAAGAATCAAGCTCTCCATGCATGGCTAAATGTCCTCCCATGCAGCCTCACATTTCCAAGAGTGAGAAAAGCCATTACAGCTACATCCAGCAGACGTTTCAGTCATGGTCTCTTCTCGTCTATTTACAGCATCCACATTTTGACTGATGCAACAGCAAACAAAGCCGACAGTGAGATCCGTCCCTGTTCCAGCCTCCGCTCCCTCGCAAGCACTGTTCCCTCGGGCACCGGGGGGATAATGATGTTGGGCATCACAGAGCATATTCCCTCCCTCCTGCCCAGCCAGGGACACAGTGGACTTTCCCCTTATGTCCCAAGCAACAACATTCCGGAATTTAGCAAAAGGAATGAGAGAGGGTGAGAAAGTTGGTGGAAATTCCCCCTTCGCTCACGGTTTCTGAATGAAGGACTCGATTTTATTACATTCTGCTGAAGGTGAGTGCCAGGTGGCCCGGACAGCATCCCCTCCCTGCACCCTGTTCCAGGCAGGAAACACCTGCAGCAGCTTTTCCCCACGGGACAAACAAATTCTCCTCTTTAACACCAGCTCTGAATCCTGGCAACACCGGGAAGCGGCTTTGAAATGCCGCAGTGGGAGCGTTAAGCGCAAGATGTGTCATTTGTAGATAGAAACACTATTTTGAGATATAGAACATTCAGATATTTTAAATATTAACTATTAAAAGCAAACATTTTTTAAATTCCTACACAAACACATATTTATAGCACTGTTTGACACTGGCTGGCTGAGATGAGGCTCAGTCCCAAGCAATAACCATATGCACAGCGTCAGGACCCAGCCAGCCTTTATTCATCACAGCCCAAATTAATTCAGGCTGCATTTAAGCCTTGCCTAGGCCCAGTCCACAGAGAGCTCAGGACACCGGGCAACGCAGAGCTCCCCTGCAATTTAAGAGATATGATAATGACAATATTGCCCTGATCCAACAGAGAGGCACACCAGCATGGAACTTCAGGTGGCCCTAAAGGGCGACTCATCAGAGCTAAAGGGAAACCTCTGCAGGATGAAGGCTTTGCATCTGATATTAGGAAAACTATTTAGAAATCACATTCATTTTCTCTAAGCATCATTTTTCTTTTCAGGTAAAGATGCATAAAGCTCCCTAAAGGAAGGAAGGGTCTCAGATGCCCTCAACTCCCACCTCCCATCCAACACCCCAACTTTCTCTTGACCTTCACCTGCGCAAAGACAGCCCAGCCCTTGAGTCGCACCCACATTTCTGCCCAGCGTAGCGTAATGGCACAGAAAGGATCTGGGTGTTATTCTTAAATGTCTTTAGTACATATACACTAAATAGCACAATGGCATCAGAACACAACTGAATTTTGCCAGAGTCCCTCCATGCCAGGAGGTTGCAGCCCGGAGCAAAGCAAGGAAGGCGAGGGGGATGTGAGGGACAAGAAGGGGCTTGGGACCCCTGCACGTGAAGGACAGCTGGAGATGCCCACTGGCTGTACTTCTCCCTCCTTCCAGAAATTGAAGGCCGGCCCTTACCCCTTTGCAGATGGCCACTGCCTCCTTGGACATGGACTTGGGGTAGGCTACGTTGTGCTCCATGATGGACTGGAAGAGCTCGTCTTCATCTTCTCCCTCGAAGGGAGCCTAGAAGAAAGCAAACAGAGGTTCAGCGGCGTTTCCTTGCTCTTTGAGCCTCCGTTTGCCGCTGTGATCCTCAGCCATGACACCAGCCCCGTCTGCTGACTCGTGTCTCAGCATCGCAGTCCCCGGGGCTGCATCCATGGCTTCATCTCCAGCACCGAGGAGACGGCACCCCGCCGTGTGCCAGCAACAAAACACATTACACGTCAGCGTATGTTCACAATGGAATTTAACACGATCCCATAGGAATCAATTAAAATTCAATTACCTGGCCAGCTAACATTTCATAGAGCAGGACTCCAAATGCCCACCAATCCACAGACTTCCCATAGGGCTGATAAGCAATTATCTGAAAACAACACAAACAGCAGGATTACGCTCCTATTTTTAACCTGTTGGCCCAATGCAAACTCATTTCAAGCTGTAGTTCAGGTCAAAAGAAGAAGGTTATTTACTAAGACATTAGTCCCTGACTGGTGGGAAAAAGCAATTATAAACAGAACACACAAAAGGCAAAGGGTTCAGTAACTTTAAAAAAATCATCAGCTCTCAAATGCACACTAAATATTAGGAAAAAAAACCCCAGAATATTCACTGTGATTTAAGACAGCTTCATTCTGATTCAGACAAAATTTTAGCATATTTGTTGTGCTTTTACAGACTCATCACAACAAGGTTCATCGGGAAAGGAGCAGCAGCCGTTCTCGCTTACCCTGATGTACTTTGGGATTTTTTTCCGCTGACTTCAGTGCAGTTGGTTTGAAATAACAACACGCTCCGTGGATGGTACATGGCCCTTTAAAACAGACTTGCAGCATATGGGTAGTCAATACCCTCTGCATTCCAGGCTGCCAGTTTGCTTTCTATTATTTATTGCAGAACATCCCTCACAAAATAACCTAATAACTGACGGACCTACCCTTCTACCTGAGCAATGCGTTAGGATTTTACTTGGAGTTAGGATATAACTTTGGGGTTTGTTGGTTGGTGGTTGGTTTTTTAATTTAAAAATATAAACATTTATTTTGGATGAGGCACCAAGACATGAATTTTTGTATTTTTCCACTATTTACTCTGCAAAATCTGAAATACCCTAAATTTCACAATCATGCGACCCTGCAGCAGAGCCACCCCAGCCAACCTGCTTCTGTGGAGCAGGTGACCTCCCCGGTGTATGTCGGTGGCTTGGGGCACCTACAGCTGAACCCAGAGAGGGGGTCAGTCCTCGCTAGCAAGACCCCACATACAAACAAGACAAGCAGGTGGTGGAGAAACGGACCCAGCCCTGGGTCCCAGGGCACCTCTGCTGCTTGGGCTCTCCATGTCCCTTGGTTCAACCACGCAGCGAGATGTGGGGTTGGTACCCTTGGCAGGGGCTGCTGCCAGAAGCCAGCCCTCTCCTTCCTTCCCTTCAGCATGGGGGTCCCTCCAGCCCGTCTGGTGGCAGGAGGAGGAGCAGGTCCAGCCCAGGGACCGCAGGAGAAGCCAGGCTCTCGCAGGCACTTTTCTGTTTTGAAGGGTCTCTCAAGCTCTGGTTTATTTGCCAGTTGCTGCTGCTGGGTGTCATTTCAGTGTTTGGGGTTTGACAGGCCTTGGGCTTTGCCATCTGTTACTTAATGCAAAACAATTACGCAGTTTATTCATCCAAATTACAGAATTCTATTCTGCAAAGACTCCTATACTTGAGTACAAATGCAAATTGTATGCTAATCACAGGAGGATGCACACAGCAATCCAGCCCCAGAGGTCTGCTCCTGCTGTTGCTACCCCTGCTCCCAAGCAAGGCTCCGCTCCCGCGGCTCCAAGCAAAGCCTGCAGCTTCCAGAGTCCTCATCTTCAGCCATCCCTGTCCTTGCAGAAGACCTCTGCAGTGTCCCAACGGGTTCTGACCACAAGGTACATCAAGACGCAGGTCGGGTGCTGCCACCCATCCCAGAAAGAGATGAGGTCCATCCTGCCAAAGCATCAGCACCGAGGCACGATTAGAGAACAAGACTGATGTGAGTCTCCTCTTCTGGCCTGGTCCTGGTCCAGCCACACATCCAAAGGTGGTGACACGACTCTGAGAGCCTTGACAACGTTCTGTGGTCAGGGCCTGACGCTTCCCAATGAGACCAAATGTCCAGTTTCAGCTCTGAAATTCCTCGACCGAGTGCACTTGAAGTTCCTCCCACTTGTTCCTTAGATGATTTACGAGTGCTCCGGGTAAACTTAGGTGTGAACTCTTCACACCATAAAGGCTTTTAAAAGAAAATAGTACTTAGAAGAAATCCTTGCAGAAAAGCAGTCTCTGTAAATGGAAGTTGACGACTGCACGTTAGGGAGGGTCAAAACCCAACAGCTGAAGAACATATTTTGTTCAGAGGAAATTACACACGCGGGGTCGTTTGCACTCAGTACCTGTCACCTTGGCACGCAGAGCTGTACCTTAGAATAGAAAAAGCCCTAAAAATGGGTCAAGCAAATCACAGGACATTTTTACCCTGAAGACATGTTGGCTCGAGAACACTGCAGCTTCCTAACGGGAGGAAGCATGGTCCAGCAGAAGGGCCCTGGAGTGGAGTTACACGCAGGGACCCCGGCTCTGCCACGGGCTTGGCCACCCAGTGGGAGACCACACCAGAACCACATAGCCCCTTTTTCTATTTACAAAGTAGAAGATGTGTATATTCACTCTTTTGAGACCCCCCTGGTAGCAGGCTTTAACATCATTCCTGGGTACCGTAGTGATTTGCATCCTAATTTCCCATTTTCTGTTTTCCTTTTTGGGGTAAAAAAAAAATAGAGCAAGCAAGAGAAAATAAGAATTTAAGTGATAATGCTCAGGCAAATACCAAGAGAACTGGTCATTTGTCCTGCTTTGAAAGAGAATTAATCACACACAGCAACTGAGCTACGTACCAACAGGACACCAATATTAATCTTGGTAGGATGAGGATACATAATACACATTAGAACGAGTAATTAGAAACCTCTCTGGCTGCAGCAACACACAATGTAGTTTAGCATACAAGTGCATCTAACTATGTCCTAGCAAAAAGAATCTCTTTCTCTAAAATATTTAAATGAATAAATATTAATCTCATCATTGAAAATTCAGCAGAGTGAGAAGATTTTAGAAGGGTATTTTTATGTTAAGGGAACAGGCATCTGGGAATAACTACCTACCTGAATTTCACAAATCTGACATTAAATTGCACCCATATAGCACTTCATGTAAGTGTCATATGTGACTCCATCACGTAAGTAATAACCAAATGCAAAATAATTTTTGAGTGATCTGGAGCTGTAGATGGGGAGCCTCTCCTCATCAGGCACACAGCCCTTTGCTGCAAGTGGCAAGCTGGAGAGATCTAAAGATTTCCACTTCACATGGAAATATTATCCACGAATAATTCATTTTTTCCCCACCGGTCACGTTGTGCTGGAAGCAGCTGTCACACGCGGCGCGGGGCAAAGCCGAGCTCCTGGGCTCATCTTTTCCAGGAGCAAGGAAGCGTGTGAGGAGCAGCCTTTGGTGGGTTTGAGCACACCGAGGATCAAACAGGCACAGGGATGCCGAGAGCACAAATGTGGGAAAAACACCCAGAGAGGGAAAACACACTGCAGGGAGATCAGCACGGAGGATTTTCTGTACTTTGAGGCAGAAGCAGGGCACGCAGCCAAACAGAAAGGTGGATCCAGAATCGTTGCTTCCTTAGAGGTAGCTGTAGCCTTTGTGGGGATGGACAGCACTCAGGGGATGAACTTTCCAGGCTGACAGTAAATTCGTTAATAACCCTGTTTCTCTCAAAAAGCTGCCCAAAGCAAAGTCATCCCATGGAAAAGAGCATCAGACAGGCTGCTGAAAGACCTACGGAGCATCTACCACCCTTCTCCACCTCCTACCTCAGGTGCAATGTAGTCTGGAGTGCCGCAGAAGGTCTTGGTAGTCACCCCGTCCCAAATGTTCTCCTTGCACATGCCAAAGTCTGCGATCTTTATGTGCCCCTCGCTATCCAGCATCACGTTGTCCAGCTTCAGGTCTCTACAAAGAGAAAGCAAAACAATGACACAAAACAATGACACAAAAGACCACTCCTGAGGCCACTCAGCAAAGACACAGGTTTCCTGACTCCAGGTGCTCTCCTATGAGCGAAGCTCTGGCTTCGTCTCACACCCAGACTCGTTGTAGGATAATGTTTGGGGAAATGAGTAAAAATAAGTCAGAGATCTGTCAGGATGAAGTGTTTATTTCATTTTTAACCCACAGGAACACCATGCTGGGCAAATCGCTTTTAAGTGTACAACGGAAAACTCTCTCATCTAGCAGGGAGACAGGTTTAATAGATTTATTTTTTTTTTGTTCCTATGAAAATCAAATGAAAATCAAAGCTCACCAGCAATGAAGAAGTACCTACTCAGCAGAAGCCCCTGCAGCACCTACGCTACGCTCCCCCATGAAAATACAAATCAGCCATGTTTCCCTCTGATCCGCATCCGCAGAGTATCTGTTAGTTATACCCAACTGCAGCAATTTTGCTCTTTAGCACAAATTGTGGAGTCAGTTTCAGCTGCAGAGCTCCCGGTCCAGCTCCCAGTCCTGACCAGCCTCTCCAGAGGTGGGTGTTCCAGCCTGAAGGCCAGTTTTGTAGCAAACACTCAGTAGTTCAGGTGCAAATTATACATTATGGGCCATGTAATTACTGAGCAGTTCTGTGATTCTGTGCCATTCCTGGCTTACGTGCTCTACGCTAACGCATCACTCAGAGGTCTCCACTTCAATATCAGAGCATGTCTGCAAGATCTCCCTTGACCCAGGGTGACATTAGGTGACAAGGCAGGTGACAGAGTGGCACATGGGTGCAGACACAAGCCCTGCTTTCCCATCAGCCAGGTCTCTGTAGCTCTGCCCAACTGCACACCTCTGGTCTGCAGGTGAAGAGCAAAGGCACATGGCGTGGCCCGGAGCTGGCACGAAGGTCACACCATGTCATTGTGACCCTCTTCTCAGAGACCCTCGGCTAAAACACCCCGCTGGGAACAGCCTTCTCAGCACAGCTGTGGGGCTGCACGGTGCATGAGGCTTAACTCTGTTAAGTAAGAGCCCAATAAAAGGAACGGCATAATTTACTACAACTTGCTGGTTTTTAAGACTGTTTTTTTCCCATTATCGTGTCACTGCGTAGAACCCTGACGGGCCAAAGGCAGATGGACACGAGCCTGGATTCGGATTTGGAGGAAGGAAGGAAGAAGGGGCACTGGGGACCGGCAGACCTAAAATCTCTCTGTAGCAGCTGATGGCAAAAAAAATCCCTGATGTCAGGTTTGCTCCACTTCTTTCATCTTCGGAACAGGCTTCAGCATCTCATAACTTCAGTAGCACAGCTGGCATCTCCTTTTGCGAAGCAGTTAATGGTATCTGACACTCATTAGGATGCTCTGCTCTACCTTGGGCTCTGGGAACACTCCCGAGCAGGGAAAAGCAGCGGTACACAAGTTTCAGGGCTAAGCCAGCAGCCCCCGAGCCCGGTCCGGCACCTGGCAGTAACCTGGCTGACTCTGGATGCTACAGTCATATTGTGACTGGAAAAGAGGTTTTAGTGTCTGAAGCAGAAGTGACAGTCTTGCACTGCAGATCTCAGAGCAAGCCATTCCTAAGCACTTACTCTGGTGTTAATGGTAAGAAAATAGTGCCCTGCGGCAAGATACATGGCTCAGAACTGGTCCGTGCTGCCAGGGAGCATTTGTGTCGTACGGCAAGAAATGCATAAAACAGAGGCAAGAGAGGAACCAAAGCTGCCTTCCTTTAAAACGGGAACACAGACAAGAACCTTCTCAAAAACCAGTGACACGAGAGAGGTGGTGGAGTCTCCTTCCCTGAAGACATTCAAAACCCACCTGGATTCATTCCTGTCCAACCTGCTCTGGCTGCTTTGGCAGAGAGCTTGGACTAGATGATCTCCGAAGGTCCCTTCCAACCCCTACCATTCTGTGATTCTGTGACACTATGAGGGTGCCAGCCCCGTTTTGGGTGTGCAGACCCGACATGCAGCTGCTGGAGCCCACCCGTGGGACTAACTGGGGGGAGCCCCGCGGCTGGTGGCTGCTCCACGGAGCGGGGCTGCAGAGCCCTGCCGACCATCACGGTCCTGACATCCCTCCGGCTCCAGCTGGAGTTCTCTGGGGAAGAGAGGAAGGAGGAACTTGCTCACCTACCGATAAATGATGCCTTTGCTCTGCAGGAAGAAGAGGCCGATGGCTATTTCTGCCGCGTAGAATCTGAAACGAAAGATTTAAAGGGAAGACTGATAATTAAACGAGATGAATCAAAATGAAAGCCTTTCAAATCCAATCGCACTAAATGAAACGCGGTGGGCATACATGACCAAAGGATAAAGACAGCCACAACATAAAAATACCTGACAAGTATCACACGAGAATGACACAACCCGCCCTCTGCTCCCATCGGGTAGGGATGCGATCCGGTTGCTGGGGGCTAGCAGGGGGCTGTCACTTCTTGTTACACAAATTCTCATTAAGTGAGAGCTGGGATCTACGGCTGTTCGTTACTGTGTGCTGGCAATGCGGCTTGGAAAAGTTATCTGTCATCTCGGGGAGGCCAGGGAGATAACATGCACCGCCACCGCTTTCTTTAAAGAATTTTCTGGGTCTCTGAGGACTCTGCCAGAGCACAAAACACCAGCTCAAACCCACCCGGGCTCTGCTCACTGCTTGTGTTTTTATTTAAGCATACGAAGGCCTTCACAAATACATTTTGCTCTGTCCAGATTACAGGGAGCAGGAGCCGGAAGCCACCAGTTATCGCTGGCTCCTCTACTGGGGTTGCCAACCCCAAAGACCCAACATCTCTGTTATATCATATCCTGGGGAAGGACACGGGGCAGAACAGAGACACGCTGGCACCACACAGGTGCTGCTGGTGTCTCCCAGGAAGCCTCCACATCTCCCTGCCTGCTGCTTTTATGAAGGCCAATTATTTAGCTATCAACAAGTGCTGTGTCTCCCAAAGAAGAGCTGGAGGCACCATTATCCTTGGCACCAGGCAAAGAATCACCCTGCATTTTCTGATTCTTGTGGCCTTCCTTTCCCCTTCCTTTCTGTTCAGGGCTGGCACCACAAACGCCTGTGGCTTGGACTGTATTTCCAGCCATATGACAAAGGTACATCAAATACCTACCCTGAAGGTGCCAGACTAGGGCTACGGAACTTACACAGCATGTGGCTCTTTAAACCTCCCAACCTGCTGGATCTGGTACATTAAGTCCCCACCATTCACATATTCCATCACAAAATACAAGCGATCCTAAAGGAAAAAAAAAGGAAAAGGCAAACAATTAGCAGCAAAATTATTAGAGCAGGGAATCTGCAGGGATCAGAAATAAGGACAAAGGCAACCAACCAAGCTCCAGTCTATATTTTTGATGGCAATACACTTATCATCACTGCCCTCCCCAAGGGGTGCAGGTGGAGCTCTGTAAGACAGATGTACTAATTCCTTTCCAGCGCTCTGGATTTAAGCTCTGCATCTTTGCAGATAGATCTGATGGAGAAGGCAAGTGGAGAAAGAAAAAGAGATTTTTCACTTGCCCTTAATAAATTTGCTCTCATTCTTCACTGAGCCCATTTTTCAGGGTGTTTGATCCAACAGCTCCTTGCTGGTGATTCCCCAGGCACTGCATGGCTTCAGTGAAGAGACACGAGCAATGAAGAGAGGCAAGCAGTTCCCACGGGGACCAGCATCCGTGCACAGGCAATGACCAGTATGACTTGGCCAAGCACCAGGAGGGACGTGTGACATCCCCATCTCACCAGTCTCACCCTCTCCTTGGGAGCAGCCTGTGGCAGTGCCGGGGATCCACACGCCCCCAAGGGCACGCAGCAGCCCCCAGTCAAGCTGGGGAGGCAGGAGAAGGCTGCATCCCCTCTCCTCACTCCTCCCAGCCTGGTCTGAGGGTGCACTTAATGTCACACGTGGTTAATTAATTAAGAAATCGGTAAGAGTAGAACAAACAGGTCAATCAGTGACTTTGAATCAATTAAAACACTTGCTAGTAGGTGCAATCACAGCCACCTATAAGCACACACTGAATTTGCCTCTAAAGTATAAAATGCACTTTGCTTTCATTCATTAAGACTCTCCGGATTAAAGCACCCCTCCTCTTCCACAGTGTGGCAGCCACATAGGTGCAGAGCTAAGAAATTCCCAAGATGTATTTTCCTCTGGTCTACTCTGTCCCTGGGGGCACTGCACCACACCAGTGACACCTTTACCCTGGGGAATCTGTGCCCTTGAAACGCCACTTTCCTCTGATGATTCACAGCTCTTTTTTTTTAATAGGAAATGGCTGTGAAGAAAATTGTTCAAGACTGCCAAAACCACCAACCTAGACGGTATCTCAGGGAGGGAGAAGCAATGGCTCCAGCCCATCAGAGTGCATGCAGGAGCGGGACACAGACTTCTGTCTTCCCTGCCAGCAGACATCCCTGCCCTGAGCTCTGTCTGTGTCGGTTATGGATGGGAACAGCAAAGTTCTCTGTGACACCAGCCCTGAGTCACCCTTCTTACGACCAGCAACTTTCTACAGCCTTCAAAAAACAGTTGTGGGGCCTCGATGTTCGGGAGCCCGAAGACATCCCTGGCTGACCCTAGCCCTTGGCCATGAAAGGAAAGACACAAAGGCTGAAGCGAGAGATTCAGGTTCGCAGTATTGTGTAATAATTCATAATATTGCCCATTTTTCATTTCCTCCTTAAATAAATCTTGCCTCGCTTTTAAGATAGTAAGGACCAGGAGCCCAGAAGATATGCAAATGGGAGCATTACCATAATAAGGGCTACGGAGTAACTTGGGTAATCAGCTCCTCCACCCCGGGCGCAGCACAGCCTGGCGATGCACAGCGCACCCTGACAGCGGGGTGGCCTCAAAGGTAATTAAATACAGTACCGAAGGGGCAATCATTTTATGTAAAACATGTGGCACTGACGGGATAGAAAGAGATTTCAGCTTATCAGATGACTGGGAATTTTGGAGCATACCCCTCTGTAAATGACTGCCTTTGCCAAGGCGTCAATCCAGACGGGGCAGGCAAAGTCACCTTCAGCAGCCACTGTCACACTAGTCATCCGGTGACAGTAACTGGAAAGCAAAGCAATATTGTGCTCATTTGCAGCTGTTTCCTAAATATATCGATCAACTTCAAGAAGGAAGAATGTTAAAAAGATGGTCTCTTGAAACAGCCAGCTGAGCTCTAAAAGCAGGATTTGAGCTTTCCTCATTTGGGTGGAGAAGAGAATGCTGGTGCTTCAGAGAAAAAAATGTCATGAATAAAGCAGCAGATGGCTGGCCAGCCTACGGGCTGGAAGGGAAGGATGGATACAGAAAGCTGTCCTGGCTCTTGTCTATGGCAGAAAAGGACAGGGTCTGTCCAAGTCTGGAGCATCCAAACTCAGTGAGCAACAGCAAGT
Organism: Tringa tobata; assembly: GCA_033628505.1. Lineage (NCBI taxonomy): Eukaryota > Metazoa > Chordata > Aves > Charadriiformes > Scolopacidae > Tringa > Tringa tobata. The sequence continues at coordinate 391,461 of JAHREE010000441.1, forward strand.
TACAGATATGTAAATACCCCCCGCAGAGACTTGCACGGAGCTGGTAAAACACGCACATCCCTTCCTTGGGCAGCCAAGGAGCGACTCCCAGGACTCCTTCCAATGCCTGCTGCCTTCTAATTAACCACTCCTTTGGTCCATCTCCTGCCTGACTCCTTGCTGTGAACAAGAGTCGAAGCCAGGAACAACAGCTTAGCTCCCCATACACCCGTTATTTATCATTTCTCACTGTCACCGCTGCTGCTGGCACCTTTGCTGTGGAGTCCCACAGGAAGGGAGGTTGTCAGTGAAGGCATGGCTCACCTGGAGACAATTGGGGACACCCAGGGACACCCAGCTCACCCCCCTGACCCCGGAGCCCAGGCCCTGACCCAGGAACTCTCTGGGGCAGAGCAACCCAAAATCTCTCAGCCATACCAGCACGGGGGCTTCTTGTCCTTCAGACCCACACAGGAGCTCTCTCACTGCTCTTCTTCACTTACTCTTTAAAATGCAGATTTTGGGCTTTTCTCCCTCCCACCAGTGGCTGAACTAAGAGCCCCGGCTGAGAAGTGTGCTCCGGACTGTGCTCCCAGAAATCAAAGTGCTTTGTGCCAGCGTTTGATAATACACCCTGCTATACATTTTGATTACATTACAAATACGATTACTATTAAGCTACTATAGGTCTGCCAGGAATAATCCTGCGCTGACTCACTTCAGATGCCAGAGAGATGCTCTGTGAAATAGCTTCTCCTGCCACATTTTGATTACTGTGCTGCAAAGCCGGTCCCCGGGCTTTAAATACACTGAATGTGTTTGGTAAATGAAATTTCTGGCATAATATTAAAATGTAATCCTCCTGGATAGCATTGTCGCTGTTCTAAAGGACTCTGCTGATTCCCTCTCCCTGCTCCTGCTGACACGTACCTGGACATTTTCATTCACAGGTTGCCCGGCAGCTGGGCAGAGATTGCTTTAAATGTCCCCTGTCCCCTTTCCCACTCCCTCTCCCTGCTTCTGATTCATAAAAACTTAATTGCATGCCCACTTCAAACTGAATATCCTGCGGTTTGTTTTAGGTTTCACTCTTTACTCAGGTTTTTGACCATAAGAATGAATCCTGAGAAAAAGTGCAGCACTCTGCTATCAAATCACAACAGGCATCACGGGCCGGGGGGGCACCGGATGGGCTGGGAAATCACGTCTAACGCCACCAGCAGCTCCCTGATGAAAAAATCTCGGGGGTGCAGATATTGTACATCACCGCCTCCGGTTTAACGCACACACATTTTGCTCGTGGAGGCACTTTTGCAAGCAAATTAGGCAAGTTGTGACATTGCCAAGGTAGAAAATACATGGCTGGTTTTGCAAGTGCAGTGATGTATATCCAGAAAAGAAACATGAATAAATCCATTCGGCCGAGTGTCAGACCCACCCCCTGCTCACGCTCAGGGTCCAGCAGGGTCCCCAGCCCGCTCTGCCCTTTGCCCAGGGACAGGCTGTGGCACCGGCACTCACCATCGTCTGAAAGCAGGAATGGAGCTGCGTCAGGAACGGAGGCTTCCCGGAGAGAGCCAGGACACGTTTTTCAACCATTGTGCACTCTACGTCATCGTCCTGGATAACGACGTCCTTCTTCAAGATCTTAATGGCGTAGAGCTCGTCCGTGCCCTTCCTCTCCGCCAGCATCACCTGCAGGAGGGAGAGGACACATGCAGGATAAAGGAAAACGTGGATCTGCGATGCTTCTAGGTTGCCACAGCCAACAGTTAAAAATAACGGCTTGCTTATTGTCCTGCAGCTCCCTTTATAACCCTGAAAAGAGATTTAGGGGCCAAACGATGCAGAAAGCCACCAGTGGTATTTCCAAAAGTATTTAGGAACCCAATTACGTGCCGGTCCATCACCCAGCCAAAGCCCCTCTCATCCAGGAGAATCCATCCAACCTCGCATTTTAAACCAGTTTCACCCATTTGCAAGTTTATTTATGACAAGAAATGGGGTGCACTGCTTCTGCTGGTGCAAATTTCCCTCATTAATCCCATCAGCCCCAGTGAGGATCCCCAGGCCGGTCCACCACACTCCATCAGCATAAGCTGCTCCTCGGGCTGCCAGCAAAATAAACGGACTCTGAAACCACACTTTGTCTCCCATTTTCCCTTCTCACACTCTCTCATCATGTTAGATTCGAGCACTCAGTGGAAATGAATTGCTTTCCATTTGAAAGAGTCTGCAGAAATCCTCCAGTCACATCAGGAACAGGAGTTTGGATGTTTTGAAAATAAATTACGAGAAGTCAACATCAATAGGGTGGAACTGAAATGCGTTTCAGACTGTGGCAGATCAGCAGAGGGAACGCGAGCGGCTCTCACAGACCACTTCTGAGACACTAGGGAGAGCGGAATTAACCCTCTCGTCAGCCCCAGGCACACGACACAGGGCTGGAGCCCCGCGCTCCCCACCGCAGCCTGCCCAGCTCCCCGCAGAGCCCCCAGCCTTCCCGGGGAGCCTGAGCCGGGGCAGAGCCTGTCCTGGGGCAGAGCAGCCCTCTCTGGGGTCTGGGGACAGGGCAGCACCGGCCAGCCCTGGGGACAAGGCAGGGGACATGGCCTGAGAACTGGGGACAAGGCAAGGGGACGCAGCCCGAGAACTGGGGACACAGCAGGGGCACAGCCCTAGGACCGGGGACACGGCAGGGGACACAGCTCGAGGACTGAGGACAAGATAGCTGACACAGCTTCAGGACTGAGGACAAGGCAGGGGACACAGCCCTAGGTCTGGGGACATGGCAGGGGACACAGCTTCAGGACTGAGGACAAGACAGGGGACACAGCTTCAAGACAGGGGACACGGCAGGGGACACAGCTTGAGGACTGAGGACAAGGCAGGGGACATAGCTCAAGGACTGAGGACATGGCAGGGGACACAGCCCTAGGTCTGGGGACACAGCAGGGGACACGGCTCGAGGACTGAGGACAAGGCAGGGGACATAGCCTGAGGACTGGGGACAAGACAGGGGACGCAGCCTGAGCACTGGGGACACAGCCTGAGGTCTGGTGGCAAGGCAGGGGACATGGCTCGAGGACTAAGGACAAGACAGGGGACACAGCTATTAGGACTGAGGACAAGACAGGGGACACAGCTTCAAGACAGGGGACACGGCAGGGGACACAGACTGAGAACTGGGGACATGGCAGGGGACACAGCTCGAGGACTGAAGTCTTCAGGGCCCACCCACTTGTTTGAGTGAAAATAAGAGCGCGATGGGGGAAAAGTGCTTTTTGAAAGGCTGTGGCTCCGGCTGGTTGCAGGCCCTTGGCTGCGGCCCTGGAGAGGCCGCCTGTCCTTGACACGCTGCTTGTCAGGATTAGCCGGGAAAAGCACCGGGGCTCCTCCGCGCCAAGTGCTTTGGAGAAGCCACTGACATTTACATTTTCATCAGCGGGGCCGGGATGGCAGCGGCCACACGCCACACTCATCCCTCGGCAGGGCTAAAAAAGCAGGCAGACAGCGCGCCAGCCACTTGAGGAACCGACTGATTTACTCGCCGATGGTTGAGGGAAGCTCGGTGCGTGCTGCCGCGCTGCAGCCCAGCAAAGCACACGAACTGGGACCAGATTTGTGCTTTGGCTTGTGATTTGTGTCTCACAACAGCCCTTCGCGCCGAATCGAGGAGCTCAATGCCCAGGGACAGCCCGGTGCAGCCGTGGGACGGGGTGGCCCCTCTGCCCTCCCTTGAGATTCTGCCCAAACCGGACCGTTTCAGTTCACTGCCTCCCTTTGTCTTCACCATTTTTCACACAGGTTAAGATTTACAAGTCACCACGCGCAGGGGCTAAAAAAGGGGGCTGATTTTTAAGTGATAAAAGCAGATGGGCTTCAGCAGTTCAGAATTGGTGCAAAAGTGACTGCTCCGAGAGGACAGTTTGTGGGAAGATGAAGCCTGTTACCTGGGAGTAAGTAGTTTATATGCACTATTAATTATATACAGACCCACCTTGCTATCCATAACCCTTTCAGAGGAAAATTAACTACACGAGGGAATCTCCTGAGCCTGGCATCTGCCACCGCCCCAAAGGGACAGCTCTGGGGAGGGGGTGGCAGCAGGACACCCCTTCGGAGGAGAGCGATGGCAGGGCCAGGCAGGTCTCAGAAAGCATCCTGCTGCTTCTCCAGACATTTTGCAGGGGAGAGAGCACTGCTGGTGGAGCATGTTCAGGGACAGACACCCTGGGAGACTTCCCTGGGGTTATATGCAAGACCAGAGGAAACGGTCTGAAGTTGTGGCAGGGGAGGTTTAGATTAGATATTAGGAAGAATTACTTTACTGAGAGGGTGGTCAGGCACTGGAACAGCCTGCAAAGGGAGGTGGTGGAGTCACCATCCCTGGAGGTATTTAAGAAACGTGTAGACATGGCACTTCATGGTACGCTCTAGTGCCCAAGATTGTTGGGAGTTTTTTTTTGTGTGTGTGTGTGTATGGTTGGACTTGATGATCTCAAAGGTCCCTTCCAACCATGAAGATTCTGTGATTCTGTGAAATGTAGAGGCAAAACCAGCTGCTGGCAAAGGGGATTCAGCTGTATTAAATGACCCTGAACTCTGCCGAGGCGATGGGAGCCTGTGCTACATGGGAGAAAACCCCACAGAGAGGGGTGGGAGCCACTGAGATGTCCGTGTGCGATTCCCACCCAGCCAGGGATGTGGTTACTGCCACCCCAGTGTGCTCAAGTCCCCTCAGTGCACGAGAGGCAGAACTCGGCTGCTCTACCACATTAAATGCAAAGAAAACCACTCTAGGGCATATAGGGACTGTAAACGTTTCATGCAGTCACTTCCCAGTGACATGGCAATCCCAAGCCACCGCTGGGCCAACCAGTCCTGCTCTACTGAAACGTAAAAGGGAAAGGGACTTTGCAGCTGCCTAAAAATGAGCTGTGCCACAGCCTCAGCGAAGAGGCCAAGTGTGAGAGCGTGTCTGGGGGAGCGCAGAGGGATGGCTGCCACGCTACTACATTTCTTTCCCACATCTGGGCTGGCAGAGTGAGCAGCTCCAGAAGTGCACATCCAGACTAATGCCGTGCAGGATGCGGTAATCGCTGCGAATTTGCATATGCAGAAGAGATTGCAAGCTCTGGTCTGTGCCCAATCGAGAAAATACCTTCTGCACCCCTGAGTGGCAGGCATGAAGCCTGCACAAGCACGAGCAGACTTGGCCTGTTCCCCGAGCAGGAGATGGGGCTGATGGCATCCTGGGGGGTTTATGTGACCGTCTCCAAAGCCATCTCCCTCCAACCCTGCTTGACGGTGCCAGTGTGGGGCTGCAGCCCATCCAGCTCCACAGAGGAGCCTGCTCCGAGCTTGGTACCCTCGGGGCTGGCTCGGAGCTGGCTCCAGTGTGCTGGCACAGCAGTTCCTATGGTGACTGCAGCATGGGTATGGCTGAAATCTCGGGAGAAGGACAGCCACCGATGAGCAGGCTTCAGCAGCAGCTGATAATGACAAAGAAAAAGACTGGGACCCATTGTGCTGTAAACACAAAAGGATCCAAGCAAGCGAATGCACCCAGCGCGGTTGGGTAACGCCCTGAACACGATGCACATTGGTCCAAGGAGGGAGCGGGCACCCAAATCTCTCCACATGCCCAGGGGCTACAGCACAACTAGGTCCAAGACCAAGTCCCTGCCCAAATGCACCAACTACCAGGCTTTCTGCCACCCTTCATACCAAGAGAGGAGAGGAAAGCGTTTTATAGCTTGAAGATTATCATGGAACATGAAAATTGTCCCCTGTTGCACTCGAATCCAAAACCGCAGAGGCAAAAGAATCAGCCCCACTCAGAAAAAACACCATAAAACCCCCAGAAAAGATTGACAGCTTGATAGCATGACAGATTGATTAGCTGCAAAAATATGAGCAAGCCACATAATTTAACTTTCCTCTATTTATATTACAGCAAAGCAAACCCAGGGTGGGCTGTGCCAAGTGCTGCCTTCTTCAGTCGGGAACATCTCCTTTCCCCGTGCCAGCCCAGCGGGGGATTGCCAGCAGTTACAGCTCCCGGTGGCTCCTACGGACCCCCCGGCCAAGAAGATCTGAGACCACCAAAGAGCACCGAGGGTCACCCTGTGTCCTGGGGCTGAACACGCCAAGCCAGGACCACGCACACCCGAGCCCCTGTCTCTGAGCTGTTTTCCACACCAGAGCTATTTTCCATCCCCTAAACCTTGATGCCTGGCTCTGTGGGGACCTCCATCTGCCAGCTCACTCTCTGGAAAGTAGACTGCATTCTTTTTCTGATTTTTTTTTTTTTTGGTGCAGAAAAAGCTGATATTTAACTTGATTTATTCCTATAATATAGAGTATTTGTTTGGGAATGCTCCAGCATAATAACTGGAGATATTTTGATGCTGGATGTCAAGAAAGCAAGTTTATTAAACTCCACTGAGGCCAACACATAGGTACTCCCAACCCTGGGCATCTGTAGTGGTGGAGAGAGAAAAACACTAAGGGGTAAATCTGAGGTACTGATGCCAAAGGGTTAATAAGCTTATTCCTGAGACAAAGACTTGCTAAAACAGTGTGATTGTACTCCAAGAGCTCTCACAGCCTGCTTGAAGGCAGCAGCAGGGGCTGGGAGGAGGGAGGCTGGCAGCTCACAGCCAAGCAGGGGAGCAGGCAGTGCCAACCCTGGAGAAGGATGTCGGCCACGGCCAGGACTGGCTGCTCAGGACACCAAGGGCAGGGAATCTGCTGTGCACCTCTGCCCAGCTCCTGCCTCTCCTTTGGCTCCAGAGGAGGCCACGAAGATGATCCGAGGGCTGGAGCACCTCTGCTGTGAGGACAGGCTGAGAGTTGGGGTTGTTCAGCCTGGAGAAGAGCTCCTTCCAGAACCTAAAGGGGCCACAGGAGAGATGGGGAGGGACTCTTGATCATGGAGTGGAGCAATAGGACGAGGGGTAATGGTGTTAAACTGAAAAAGGGTAGATTTAGATTAGATATTAGGGAGAAGTTCTTTACTCCGAGTGTGGTGAGACACTGGCCCAGGTTGCCCAGAGAGGTGGGAGATGCCCCATCCCTGGAAACATTCAAGGTCAGGTTGGATGAGGCTCTGAGCAACCTGATCTACTTGAAGATGTCCCTGCTCATTGCAGGGGGGGTGGACTAGATCTTTAAAGGTTCCTTCCAACCCAAACCATTCCACAATTCTATGAAACATCTGGCACCTCCATGTACGTGCACAACAAGCAGGTAGCAAAGCCTCCTCTGCAGCTGGGCCCTGCAGCCAGACACCCTCCACCGTGCCACCTGGGTGTCCCCACACCACCTGGGTGTCCCCCCACGCTGGTGGGACGGGCAGTGGGACAGCAGGGAGGCAGGAGGGGACCCGGGGGAGCGTTCCCCGGCCAGGCGCAGGCACACGTGAGGGTGAGGCTGCATCTAACCGTAGGAACCAACGCGCTGTTTTAATAAGCACTAATTAGCATATTTATAACATTCTGTTCCAGGGAACAGTTTCTGTCACACATTCCCTTATATAAGCCACGATGCCGACTGAAGGGTTTGCTAATGTTTCTCAAATTAAAAGAAAGAAGTGGAGGGGGGAAACCACAACTACAGAGTTTCCAGATGCCAGGCATAGACTTTAAAAGGGATTAGGCGTTAGGAGGGACAGAAAAGGGGGTAAAAGCAACACAGAAACGAGGATGTGTATATGTTGCTGACTGACAGGAGCATGGGCACGACGCACAGGGCTTTCCTGCTCCCCCCCCAGGCTGCCAACCTGCAGCAAAGATGCGAAACGCAGAGTAACGGCAGCATCGCTGGCAGGGGAACTGCAGGCTGATGCTCTGGATGCTGGGGACCATCAGGAACTCCCCGTTCTCCTCCTGTCACAGATGCTTCAGCGGATCTCTAAGCTCTCCACCTCCAGAAAGGAAGCAAACACCCATCTGGAGAGGCTGGGACCTCCCAGAGCTCAAACACCGGCAGCAAAAGGCTGGGGGAGGGAATGGGTACCAGCTGTGGAAGGCGGGTTCACCCCTTCTGCTCAGCAAGCCATGGGTGAGCATCGCTCCCCTGGTATTCTCTCCTTGGCACTGCTGCCCGCCCAAGAGATGTGCCCAAAGGCAGAGCAATACTCCCTGCAATTAATGCAATCGTTAGTCATCAGAGCAGCCTCAAGGCACCCGTCACACCAGCAAAACCAGCAACAGCAGCCCACCTTCCTGCCTGCTCCAGGCTGTGAAGCCCCAGCAGCCACCCGAGGACTGGAATTTCTAATGGAAATCATGACAAAGTTGGCAAGACCCCAAGAAAAATGAAGGCTCCAAGTCACATAATTACTAGAAGAATTAAATTCAGTTACCACTTATAATCGGTCTGGAAAGTTAATTAAATTGTTCACGTATATTTGTAATTATTAGAGAAAAGAAATGGTCAAATAAAGAACTTTAAAGACACAGTACACATCCTGCTTCCCGAAAGAGAGCATCGGGTTCTTTGTGATCTATCAGACATCTCAGATCTTCATCACTGAAGTCACACCCTCCGAAAGGGAGCCAACAAACTGGGCTCCCATTACTGTAACACCAGTGCTCCCAGTCAGAGCAAGGACAGATCACACCGGAGCAGCCACATGGCTGCACCTCAGAAATAATACAAACTTATGTTAAATACAGAAAGTGCAAAGGGGTATGTTGTACCACACCTTCCCAAAGCTTCCTTTTCCCAGCACCATCAGGAAATTGAAATCCGAGAGTTTCATCCGATCTCTGCTCCCGTTGTTGTCGAATTTGGAAATGGCATTTGTTGTCTTCTCATCCGCAGCCTTGGACCCTGTTCCAATCTTGGCTCTCTGCAAAGATGGAGATGGGGCAGGGAGAAAAGAGGAAGAATTACTGATAACAGCGTGGAGAAAGGTGATTTCAGCCAGTGCTCCCGAAAACCCACATTAATCAGCTCTTTTCCAGGCCAAACCCTACCCTGAGCTATGGAAATCTTTTCCGTAAGTGTGACACCACCAAGAAGGGCACTGCAGATGTTAGCAGCCCCAACACATTGCACTGTTTGGCTGGTTCCCAGTTAATCTCTGGGAGAGCAACTGGGAACCTCATCTGCCCATGACCCCTCTACCCCTCTCCCCACAGTCAGCGTGCCCAGGGAGCTACCCTGTAACATGCTCCAGGTCACCCAAAGTACAAAACAGAGGCTTAAATAAGCTTTTTCTTCTCAAAGCTGACTCCTGTCTCACCTCACCAGAAAAGGACAGGTGAATATGAACATACTAAGTTAAAATACAGGACTTTTTATCCAGCTCCACCTCCATTACTATCTGATATTGAAGAGCATTGCACTCCCGTGCCAGTTCAGGCTGAACGTAGGATGCTACAAACCCATTTTGAACAAACCAGAATAGAAAGCACTCCTCCTGCATCCCCAAGCAATCGCGCAAGATGCTGCGATCACAATTGCTTATTAAGGAGCCTCACAAAACCCCCACATTTTTAAACACAAAATCTCATCAGTGGCTCGGCACCTCCTCATTGGTCCAGAGGCTATCTAATTTGCTGAACCAGTTTGCAAAAAGCTATCTCAAAATTTATTCGGTTTTAATTTTTAGAAATATGCGACAGTGTAAGGCTTGCACTGAGCTCAGTCTAGCATGAAATTCCATTAACCCGATTCCAGCAGTTCAATTTGGCTGCTGCTCGCAGCTCCTCCAGATAGGAGCCTCACAAGTAATCTCCCAGCCTTTGCTGCTGCTAATTTGTTCTTGCAAGGCTCTCCGTGCTATAAAATTCTCCATTCAAGGTCACCTGCAGCACCTACAACCATCTGAAAGACTCCTGCGCTGAAAATTAGGGGAACGGTCTCCGGGATTTACAAACATCATAATTGTTAATGCAGCTCTGCCCCAAGGAGGGGACTGAAAGCATCCAACTGCCACCGGGACCTGCTACTGCCACCAGCGGAGCCACACACGCCGCACACTCGCTTTCCCATGGGGAAAAGTGCATGAGTTGGGAAGGAAACAAAGTCACCTCTCCTGACACACAAGGGGTTTTCCTCACTGGAACTTTTTCAGGCTTTTGCAACATTCCCAAAAAGAAGGGGGTACCCAGCCTCGAGCATTTTACTTCAAATCAGCTCAGTTTTAGGGGCCTGGAGCATCTCTCTTACGAAAAGAGGCTGAGGGACTTTGGTCTTTTTGATCTAGAGAAGAGAAGGCTGAGGGGGGATCTGATCAATGCTTAGAAATACTGAAAGGGTGGGTGTCAAGAGGATGGGGCCGGTCTTTTTTCAGAGGTGGCCAGGGACAAGACAAGAGGAAATGGGCACAAACTTGAATACAAGAAGTTCCACCTAAACATGAGGAGGCAGAGCACAGGAACAGGCTACCCAGGGAGGTGGTGGAGTCTCCTTCTCTGAGACATTCAAAACCTTCCTGGATGTGTTCCTGTGCAACCTGCTCTAGGCAGACCTGCTCTGGCAGTGGGGTTGGACTAGATGATCTCCAGAGGTTCCTTCCAACCCCATGTGATTCTGTGACAAACAGCAGAGTCCTTGCTCGTTTGATGCTCGCCCAACCATGTGGTTCAGCACAGCAATCTCCAAAATCTAACCCAATAAAGTGAAAAATACCATCATCCTCAGTCAGAAGAGCACTCAGCCTCAGGCACTCAGCACTTGACCCTTTGCCATTCACAAAGCTGAAGCCTTTGGCTCTGGCAAAGCTGCTCGTTGAACCTGGCCCAAGAGGGATCTAAACGTGGGCAACCGAACAAGAGCAGCCTCTGCGTCTCCACAAAGCCAGCCCTGTGTTGTGTAACTTTGCCTTCAGCAACTCTCATCCTATTGTATTTCAAAGCTATCTCCAGAAGAAACGTGTACTTATCAGCAGGCAAAATAGTCATATTCCGTGAAAGCTTCCTAAATACTCTATCACAGCTGAAAAACAATCTTGTCAGATCAGATTTGACACTAAATTAACCTCTGTGAAAAAAAGCTGTAATAAAATTCAAGGGCAATATTATGCTTCCGTGAAATGACACCCAAAAGCACACTTCTGCACGTCAGACATTCCAGGTGAGCCCATATTCCTTCTCCTGTGAGCTGCAGCCCAGCAGCACTGGGGCTGGCCATGGGACTCGCTGAAACGCTGGCCACAGCAGGGAAAGGCTTTCCACGCTGAACAGAGTGGAAAAGAGCGACGCAGAGAGGGGGAAGAAAGATGATTTTCATTTGCCTCATCCCAGCATCACAAGCAGACACCGGGGTGAGCACCCAGCACCCAAGCATGAGAGTGACTTCAGGTCCCTATAGCTGCTCCCGAGTCGGTGTTTGAAGAGGGGCTGCTTCAACCACAGCCTGTCTGGCACGTGACCTGAAGTTGCAGCATCACGGTAGGTTCATAGGAGAGAAGATGAGGATATAAACACAACACGACCCTCCTGATAAAACAGGTTCTTGGCCAAGAGGAGGAAAGCTCTTTCCAGAAAAGAGCCCAAAATAAGAGTTGGGGAGACATAAGGATCGTCACTCCCAAGTGAAGTGTCTTGCTTTTGCTGTTGAGTGTCTCTAATGTCTGCCTCTGAGCACAAAAATCCTTTAACCCATTTTTAATACACTCCTGATGCTCACATAATCTCAAGACCTCTTTAAGGTTTACAATTGAAGCGTGCCAAATATCGCTCACCACATTTTTTTTAAAAAAAGCACTTGACCTTCGTTATCCAGCTCCATTTGTCATAGTTAATTTACTACATCTGAATTTATGCAATAGCAGCTGACGTTCGCATCTATCAAGCTGTCCCAGCAAGCGGCTGATAAAGACCGAGCAGAATTGGCAGGCGATGTAGTGCAAGGCTTCACGCTGGGCTTTTGTCTCAGGACACTTTCTTGTCGAGCCCGGGAAGTGCCCGCTGCAGACAGAAGGCTGCAGGAGGTGCAGCAGCAGGACCTTGGCCAAGAACGGCACCAGAAGCTGCCAGGAAGGGGCATTACACCCGTATGTCTTCTGAGATGTCCAGGCTGACACCTCAGCCCTTCCAGCTGGGTGCTCTTGCAGCGCTAAGTTCTCTCAAAATCCAACCAAGCCTCTCAACTTTGTCCTATTGATTGGCGCTGCCCGGGAACAGGCAGGATCAAGCAGCACTAACGCAAATCGATTGGAGGATCCTTTTTAAGTCCTTGTCATCTGAAATGCCGTGGCAGCACCCTGAGTGATGCAGCACAACCAGGCTCCGGGGAACTCCTCGCCCCCCGGGACGCCGGCACAAGCCATCACTCAGCTGGCAAGGGGTTTCTTTCGTGGGAACGCTGACTCGCTCCCAAAGGAAGATGCAACAGGGGACGAGGCAGCGAGGTGAAGGTACAGATATAGCCTGGGAGAGTGAAGTGACACCTCTGGACAATGTATGTCCTGATCTGTAGGCAACTCATCGTCTGACTTCCAACATACACACCGTTTTTAACATCACGAAATGCAACAAAAGCGGGTAGTTAGTTCTTTACAGAGCTGACAACCATTGGTTGTATGCCAACTGTTGTATTAGAACTGTCTTATTTTTGGGGACTTTCAAGAAATGTATATGTAAATGAGACACGCGTGAAATTTAAAAAAAGGAGAAAAAAGAACTAACTCCTCAGTCCTGTGCTACAATTACAGAGTTCACATTGACAACCGTAAGAGCAACTATTTCGTTTTATGTATGGCTCATTTCATATAAGTCTCCAGATGTCCTACATTCATTCTTAGGGTTCTGGGAAGACTTTAGCTATACTGACAAATGGCAAAAACCTATTAATTCTGTAATGTCTGGATCAATCATTCAGCAAGATCTTCCATGGTTTATTGAGTAGTAAATTGGCGTTTCTCCTTGAAGCCTCCTGGGGAGTTGGACCCAAGCATCACTGAAATATTCCAGAGACTGGCAGGGAAATCTCATCCCTTGATGGTGATCCTTGGTGCCACCACAGCAAAGCCCCGATGTCCTCGGATGCTGACAGCAGCTTCCCGGGGCCAGCTCCTCAGGGAAGCCCAGGTGTGAGGCTCTGCAGAGCCTTTCTGGCTCCCTGAAATCCCATATCCACAATCACTCAGAAAAGCCCATTGCTTTTATGTCCTTGGCTTTTCACAGGCACCCATATCTCTTCACTTGGCCCTATCAATTAGTCTGTATCTCAATTAGCATGGGCTCCACTCTTAGGTCCATCAGATTACCCCACTATCTGGCCTGAGAGAGCAGTGCTACACACCACGGGAAGGATGGATTATCTTCGTTATTGAGAATTAAATCACTGGCTTGAATGTATTGCCCTAGTGTTCCAGGCTCACACCTCCACAGCCCCAGGAGTGTCATTAACACCTCGGTGCAAAGGGCTGCCAGGGATTGCTGGTACCCAGCGTGACACTCAGCATCACCCTCTTCAAAACCCAGCCTGCTCTCAGTGCACAAGGCAGGCTACAAAGGCTGCCATGACATTTAATGGCTAAGAAAGGGTTTCTTTCGGAGATTAGCTCCAAATCCAATTATATGAATATCTTAATTTATCTTAGTTAATTATATTAATTCATAATCAGCAGCATGACAGAAAAAAAAAAACACAAGACGAACAAATCCTATTATATGGCACCTCAGAGCACGGGTGGAACTGCTGCACCAACACACGTGCTGACAGCAGGAGCACGGTCACGTCAGGTCATCCTGGGACATCTAGGATCTTCACCCCTCTTTGACTGGAATATAGTGTTGGAAATACGTTAAGTGAAGTATCTCCTCTTCTAGCTACGCTATACTCATTTTGACAAACTCTCACTTTTGGCAAAATACTTATTTTGAATTAGGTGATCCTAGCAGAAAGACGGACGTCGCCTGAGACAATGCAAATGAAAGGGTGTTTGCTATCTGCTTTCTTTGCAGTAAGAAGAAATGACTTTGAAATGATGGGATTTCAGACTCCTTCCTACCCGCAGGTAGCAGAGACACGGAATCAAGCCTGCTCTTAGTGGAGCACAAGGCACCAAGCAACCATTACACAGAACTCTGCATCGTGCAATATTCTCTGTTGTATTTTCAACCTGACGTAAGTGCCAAAGAATCATTTTCATGTCTCTCATCTCCTCATCCACCAGAAACAAGTGCTCCCTTTCCCAGCTAATCCACTGCCTGCTTCTACCACAAAGTCAGACACACATGTGTGCAAGGAGGTCACTGTGCTTTTAAATTAGAAGCGAGGTATTCCAGAAGACCGAGATGGATGGCTCATTCCGTGTGCTCCAATTAAAAACCATCCCGTCAATCCCAGCAGAAAATTGCATGCGAATGAGCCTTACACTTCTGAATCCTTTTGCTTTAACTTGCTCTTCTGCAAGCCTCTACAAAATGACTTTGGTCCATCTGTCCCAGGTCCCTACCATTCCTCAGACCATTGTACAGTTGTTCCTCGTTCCCCACGTGCCCAGTGCTGGAGAAACTGCGCAGCTGCAGCCATCCAAGGAGTGACCAGAGCCCTGCTGGAAGCACCCATGGTCTCTCGGGTCTCCCCTGCCCTGGAAGCACCAGCCTGACGTGATGACATGACCCAGCACTGCACCAGCGAGGCAGGAACCGCTTGTGGACACATCACAAACTTCCCATTCCCAATGATAGCCAAACCAGTGCTGGAAACCTTCAAATCTCCAGAGTGACTGTTTTTTGCTAAGCGTAACTGAATAACTTACCTTCTGGAAACTTTGCTCACAACTCGTGCCCTGGAGCAAGGTGTGCCACGGAGAGCCTTGAGAAGGACTGGCCAAGGGCACGAGTCCCCAGGAGTGGGTGGAAAGTGGGGAGAGGGAGGAGTGATGGGCCGTACCTTGCTCTGTGCTCCCTGTGCTGCCGGGGAAGGAGCTGGCAGGGAAAGCCCCAGCAGGGAAAGCCCATCGCCGAGGGGACGGCAGGCAGTGAGGAAAACCCCTGAGATCCCAAGAAAAATCAATTCACCTCAAATTTCTGCCTCAGCTCTTCGTTTCCTTCTTCTCCCTCAGGAGGCACCGGGACGTTGAAATACTCTCCCTCTTCCTGGCTCAGCAGCTTAAACCTGGAGGGACACGGCGAGACATCAGGTCAGGGTGGCAGGCAGGACCACAAGCGGGCAGGACAGCACCTCCTGCTCCAAGCACAGCTCTGCCTCCGCTGTACTGGCCTCCAGGTGACCCTTCCCCAAGGTTAGAGGACCTCCCCCAAACCTCACATCCCCAAATCATCCCAACTCGGCAAGCTCCCAGCCACACACCCCAGTGGAGGGTTGTTTCTGGGGTCCCTCACTGTACTGGGGACCGCAGGCACCACAGCCCAGGAACCATATTTTGTGGACACCACAAAGCACTGATGTCTTTTCCAAAACACAAACCTGACCCCAAAACCCACAGATAGAGCACATCTTCCTTGTGATGGCCATGTGTGGGCAAGCTCCTTTCCCCATCAGCTGCCCCAGGTGCCGAGTCAGGCCGGGCTCCACGGCAAGAGCACACGGACCATGCCGGTGCCAGGCTGGCACCAACAACCCTGAGCACAAAGCCAAGCCGCTCACCAAAAAAAAAAAAAGTAAAAAAAAAAAGAAAAAAAAGTTTAAGCAGCAATTATCAGAAATCATGGAAGTGTCACTCAGATCTGAGGCATTTCACACAGCCGCGGGCAAAGCCTGGGCTCCGTCGGCAAACCCTCCCGGCAGCCGGGGGACGGTTATCAGCTGGGTGTTATCTACAGAGGCTGCAGAGAACGAACAAAGCGCTATTTGCATAATATAGGGACAGACTCTTCCTTTGAGCTTGTTTTCTCCATTAACTGCAGTTGTTTAGATATGAAATATACATCAGAGCTCCTTCTAGAGTTTATTCTAGCCAAACGCTGTGACAAGGAAAATTACTTAGATCTCCACTTACATGATTTTTAAAAGGCTGGGAAAACGATCAGACTTAGGGCTGCGTCAGAAGCGGGCAGCTCCCCAGCCCGAGCTGACACACACGCATCCTTACAGGTGACTGGAAATTTGGGGGGGGGGGAGGGAAATGACAGATTTCTGCTGTTTTCCAGAAGAGAAGCTGCGTCTCAATCAGGGTCCGGTTTGTGGCAAGCAAAGGCTGAGCCCTTCCGCGTGCCATCCGTGCGACAACACGGCCAGACCCTGCCCACAGCCCCCCGAGGAGTGGGTTTTCCTGGGGGGCACGGCACACGTTGCACAACTCGGCATCATGCAGCCTGTCTGCTAATTCCTCCTCCTCTCCCATACACGTACAGCTTCCACGGTGGGAGAGACAGAGTCCAGGGTGTTGGCTCAACTCACAGAATGCAAATTAATAGCATGCAGGTTTTGGTTTCCCAAAGACATATAATATCTATTTTCAATTATTACACTTCACATGGAAAGGTAACACAGCTCTCAGGCATCGGTGGCTGGGAAAAAAAAAAAAAAAAAAAAGGGAAATAAGGCAGCATGTGTCCTGCTGGGGGAGATAAAATGGAAATGAAGAGACCCATTCAGTGCGGGTGTTACAGACCCACTGCGTTCATCTTTCGTATGGTAACGAGCGATGGTAATTACACACTTTGGTAGCATTGCTCCTTTTATCGAGCGGTGCCCCTCAGCACCCTTTCTGCTTCTCCGTGTGCTACAAAGCGGCTGCCCCCGCCACAAATCACCATTCAAAGCGCGTCCCCCCCAGCCCTTCATGCACTCTCAGCCTCGCTCTCCAGCACGCCTGACAAAGCTACCTTGCCTCCCCAGTACAGAAACTAAGGGAATCCAACCAGAAAATGCTGGAAAATGCTTGCTCGGCAAATGCTTCCTCCTGAAGCCTATATATTGAGCACCTGTGGGGAGCACCAGCCCCCCCCCCGCCACGAACCCCAGGCACAGCATCCCTGTGTCTGTGCCCCACGGGTGGGAAAACCCCCCCGAGCAACACTGCAAGGGGCTGGAGGACACAGAGGAGGTGACACAAAGCCAGCCTGTGCAGGGCACTCAGTCGCTGTCCTGGCATCTCTGGGTGTCCCGTGGGACGCTTCAGAGCCCACCACAGCACCAGCAATTCTCACCAGCCTGAGAGACGGAGCGACACCTTGCATGGGAGTCGAAACGCCTGGTGGTCCTTGAAGAGAAGGATGCTGGTAAAGCACCACGGGCTGCCACATCTCCCATTGCATACAAAAACATCAGGACTGCTGAAAAGCCCACAGTGTTTTTAAAACAGTTGCAACTCTTACCATCCATCCACTCCCGACTTCTGCAGCTCGGAAATCCCAAAGGACAAGGAGCCCATGAAATCATTCCTGCTGGTCAGATCCCAGTCCCAAATCTCCACGGACAACCGCCTGTCTTTGTCTGCCTCTTTCAGTTGGCTGGAAGAGAGGAGAGAAAAAGGGAGGGTTTTATTCTGGAAGCCATCGCTACACCACCGTGCCCTCCACACTCCATGGATGCAAAATGAAGGGATCGTCTTCAGTGACCATTCAGCTCTTGAACATTTAATTTCCCAACTGCATCTGTTTCAAAAGGATAACGCAGAGCTCCTGCCCTGAAACACTCGGCTTTGATCAGGGGTCAGGGCAGAGGTTTGAGTGATTCTGAGTCACACTTACAGGACTGAAAAGAATTATTTCTCAGTTGAATCAGCTTAATGTCTCCGAATAATTAAATCAGAGCAAATACAATCACATAAATTCTTAGGGGTGAGAAAAATGAGTCTACAAGTTTAAACATTTTTCTTGTACTTACAATTTGAATGTCTCGTTCCACTCAGGATTCAGGGAGCACTTGATAGTTTTGGTCTTCTGTTTGCTTTCATTTTTGGGGTCAGGGATTAGTTTAAGCTTCACATAGGGATCTGACAAGCCATTAGGATCCATAGGAACTAGGTTTTTAGCATCTCTTACTGGGGAGGAGAAAAAGGATTAAATTCAGTATTCAAACTATAAAAATCCCCAACAACAGGCAACTTGCTTGTGTGCCTGTGGTCAGCGTGAAAGAAGTGATTAAAAACTGAGTATGTGCAGGCACGGACATTACACGAGAACCAGTCATCAATGCAAAGTAAACACAGCTCTAATGGACAAGGGAGGCTGAAGGATCAACTCAAGAGATTATTTTCACTTCCTAATAGGTTGATTTGTTGTTTGCTCTCAGTTTTAAACAGTTTAAAGCTGTTTTGTTTCCTCTTGCACCTTGGTAAGGAGAATTGCACTGATTTGCATCTTTTGTTTGGGCGAGGTGGGAGCCCGGGGATGGTGTTTTCCATTGAGAGTGGAAATAGCAACGGAAGAGCCGCAAACAGGGGAGAGCAGGCACCAGAAAGCACCAGCACAGAGGCCGGATCCAGAACCAAGCTCTCCTTTAGGGTCCCCTCGGGCTCAGCACCCACGTTCCCAAGGGACCAGGGGGATGCTGGCAGCAGCATCCTGGCGCCAGGAGCCAGAGCGGCTCCTCCAGGGAGCAGGAGAAGAACAAGGAGCAGAAGAGGGGAGAGCAAACCTGTAG
Source organism: Tringa tobata (assembly GCA_033628505.1). Taxonomy (NCBI): domain Eukaryota; kingdom Metazoa; phylum Chordata; class Aves; order Charadriiformes; family Scolopacidae; genus Tringa; species Tringa tobata. The sequence continues at coordinate 409,962 of JAHREE010000441.1, forward strand.
GCGACCTCGACTGCTGGTAATTGGATTGCAGTTTTGACAAATTAAATACAAGTAGGCTGATCTAAGTCTCTTTCCCTAGATTAAGTCAAAAAGGGTCTGTCTTCTGGGAGCAGGGTCTTATCTTCCCTCTGGCTCGAGCAAAGATATCAGAGATGAGAAGTCTGATGGGACATGATGGAGCACTGATGCAACCAGGGGGAAAGCTGCTTGCAAGAAAATCCAGAGCAGCGGTGGGGGCTTCCCTCATCCCAAAGGATTGGAGGGAAGGAAGGAGCCCCCTGCCCCTCCTCAGCAGCCAGCACGGTGCCTGCCAGCAGCCCCTCGGCCATCCTACCCAGGTTCAGTGGACACCTCAGCGATCAGGCCAAACATGGGTTGTGCCGCGTCGGGAACAGGGAACTTGGCACTGCCTGAAATCCCACGGGATCACAGTAGCAGCTCTGCCATGAGGTTCACTGGGGGCACAGCTTCACCCCATAATCCTGAGGAGGAGAGGACTCCAGCTGAGTGTGTGGTGCTACAGGACATCAGAAGATGCTTTCAGTGAGCCACAGAAAGCAAAAAAAATTGCTGGGTTCCCAAATCACCAGTAAGGCGTTTCTGATGCAAGGTTGGGAGCCAGACAGTTTTGAAAAGCCCATTAACGATCCAAAATCTGCAGCCTACTCTGCTGTCCTCCTGAAGCATCGCCCAATTTCCGTCTTCACGGAACAAAACTTGTAGCCAGAATTCGAACCTGCGTTTATGAACTAGCTCATTTATCAAACGTGACACCCTCGACAGCCCCTCGCGAGACAGAGAGAGGCAAACCTGCCGGGAGTCTCCTGCTGCCCAATTACAGGCGCCTGGGCAGCCCCATCGATTGGGCAGCACTAGATGTTCTTCAAGACTCCCGAGAGCAGGCAGCCCCGGGAGCCAGAGCCGCCTCCTGCCCCTCCGGCAGAAGGGGAAGGAATGACTTCATCTCCGACAGCCCCAGAAGCAGCGATATCCGGTGACCTTGCCGCGGATNGATCGGTTGCCCAGCCCATCCTGAGCAGTGATTGTGGATTCCCACCCCCCAGCCAACCCCCATTTCTATACTGAGCATGACACCTATGGTATGGAATGTTCCTTGGGCCAGCTTGTCCTGTCTGTGCTCCCTCTCAGCTTCTATGGGAAGCTGAAAAAGTCCTTGACTAATATGAACATTGCTTAGCAACAATTAAAACAATATGTGTTATCAACATTATTCTCATGCTAAATCCCAAACAAAGCAGCTACTGGGAAGAAAATTAACTCTATCCCAGCTGAAACCAGGACACCAGGGAATGAGTGCGTGAGGCTTGAAAACTTCGAGTAACTGACTAGAAATGGCAGAGTTTAGCAGTTCTGTTTGCTAACTGTGTTGTTTTAAATCATGATAAAGCATCCTGGCACTCAGTGCTTTGCATGGCATCACCAGAGCAGGTCCTGTGAGTGTCATCGGAAGCGAGCGACGTGAGCTGCTGGGAGGCCATTCGGGGAGAAGTTTCTCCAGCTCCTTTGGCTTCCTTACATCAGTACCACGATTCTCATGATGCGATATTTAGAATCTCTTTCACTTCTGGAAGGGTGGATGGGAGTTCGAGGAGCGAAGTGAGATCTCCGCTGCTGTCATCCACCGCATGAACCACAGCAAACTCCTGCCCGCAGCTCTGTCATACTGAGTAGGTAGCGTGGGCTGGGTTATTTAGCTTGAGCTGCTTGGCAAAAGAGAAGTTGTCTTTTGGGCCTGGTAAACAAAATGTGGGTACCTAGCAGTGCTCTGAGATGTGTGAAGTTACCAAAGCAAGTTAATTCCCTTTGGGTGTTACTCAAAAGATGCTTAATTGATTTGGGCAGCTTTTACCCGAGTCGCTCAGGGAATCTGGTCCTTTATACCCAGTAAGTCTGCAGAGACTTGTCGCCATTATTCCCTGTGCTGAACATTGTTACAGCTCTTGACTTTGCCTTAAATATAAAGAGAGGATTCCCCAGAGCTGGTTGTGTTGGTTTGTGTCCACAAGTCGGATCCTGCCAGCTCCGAGGGCAGCAATACATGGAGGAATGGTGCTGCTCTCCCCTGACCGTGGGGTTGACAGTATCACAGTTTCTTCTGAAGGAAACAGGGAAAAAAGAGACTTGTGAATGGGACGGCACATCTGCACCCACCAGGGCATGAGGTCTGGCTGGGATGTGGTGTGAGGATGCTGCGGAGTGGGACCAACGTGGGGTGTGGGTCCCTGAACCTCCTCGTGTGGGAGGGAGATGTGATGGAGTGTGGCAGCGCATCGTTTGGCTTATGTTGGACAAGAGCAAATATATATTCACAGTCTGTGTTCTGTTCTGGGCTTTGATCAAGTATCTTATTAGTGGGAAAAGACTGCTGAATAAAGTGGGGAAATTGTAGCAAATTAAAATGTCATAAAGGCGTTGCACATTTTTGCTTCCGTAATAGGAAAGCTTCCCAATGCAGATTATTCTGAGCCTGTCGTATTAAGGGACATGAATATTTGAGTTTGGGAAACGAGGAGCGAGAGAACATGAAGGTTGGGGCTTGGACTCCATTAAATCTATTGCTTCTCTGAGATGGTGAGATAGCGAGTTGCATGGAGGACTCTGCCTGTGGATTGCTCCTCTCCTGTGGCTGAGAGCTGGATGTTCCTGCCTGTAGTGTTCTACAGGGACTAAAATGCAGAAAAAAACACGATAGGGTTGTGCTGTGAGTTCTGGGGTATGGATGGGAGATGGAGAACGTTCAGCGTGTTTAGGTGACTTTGATCCGTGTGCGTGTGAAAGTGGAGTGTGCCCTGTCCTCGTGCAAGGGCTGCTGGAGCGTGGGGATGATGTCGGGTTCCCTCTTCTCTCTTGGGAGTCTTGGCAATGTGTCAATGTCCCTGGTGGCTCCTGTGAAGCTGAGATCCCTGTTAGGACCCGTGGGGACGTGGTGTCAGCTCAGGGTTACAGCCGATAGCCCTGTTGTGCCTGCAGCATTGGCAGAGGCTGCCAGGACCAGAGCCTTGCTATTTACTGAGCTGATGAAGTAAAACATTGACCAAAACTGAAACCAATTATGCTGTGATTAGATAAACGAGCTGGAAGTGCGTTAATTAATAATCACCGGCCCAGGAAGATGCAGCCATAATGAGTCCTGTGCCTTTTCTATTGTATAAGCATGTGCAAATATATTCTTCTGCAGAGCATTAATTAAATGTTTTAACACACGAGGGTGTTATTCCAAGAGCTGGGTGCTCACTGGAATGCAGCCACTCCTGGCTGGGGAAGGTGGAGGGAGGAAGATGAATGCTGTGGGTCAGTCCAAGAGCCTTCCCCTCTCCAAAATTCTGTCCAGGAGGTGTGAAATAGGGGGTGTCACTGGCATGGCATGGCGGTTTACTGGTTGAGGTGCTTGGGCTGGATTGAGGTGACTGAGCTCTGCTCTGACCTCTCCTTGGAATGAGCAGGGCTTTCAGAAGGGTTTTTCCCTGTACTGGGCGATGGGAAGCAGAATTATCTGCACGTATTATTATACGTTTTAATGGCCTTAGTTACTCAGAGATGAAGGTAAAGGATTTGGCAGCCAATGTAAGCTGTCTTTGAGATCTTTAAGAGCCAGGTAGGAGTGGGTTTTGTTGTAGGGTTTTTTCTTTTCTTTCTTTCTCTCTTTTTTTTTTTTTTTTTTAAACATAAAAGTGAACCCCCATATGGCACTGCATATTTAGCAAAGAACTTTCTGCTCTTTATGTATCCAGCATATTAATCTTGCCTTCCTGTGGAAACCTGGGTACCAGCTGTGAACAGATACACGACCCCAGGAGGGTGATGGGGTCAACTGCTGCCCTTTCTGGTAGGGCTGTGCAGCATCTCCTGTGTCCCCAGGTGTGGGGCCAGCGTGGCTCTTTGGGACAGGGTACCTTTAGAACCACCCTGGGGATGGGGAGCAGACCTGGAGCTGGGCCATGGTCTGCATCAGCTGCTGCCTTCCCTGGGGAGCTGTCGATGGGGTACCAAACCCCTTTGCTTTATGTGAGCCTGGTTGTACCCCAGGTGGAACACCATCCTGGGAGCAGAGAGTCAGAAACCATCCTCTCGTGACTGCCACCCCTTTGGCTGGCAACGGAGCTCAGCAGGGCCATGCCGTGTGATGGTGGGACTGGTGGTGAAGTGGTCTCCAGGGAGGCTTTCCTGGTGGAGACCTGCAGGGGTCCTCCCCATCGCTGGGCCAGGCAGGGAGGGGGATGCTGAGCACTGCGTCCTTCCTAGATCCTGTGGCATTTGGCTGCTGCAGACTTTCCTGGCCCATATCTCCAGGGTACAGCTCTCAGTGGAGCTGGAGGAAGGGCCTTGCCCTGCTCTTGCAGCCACTGGCAGCTTCTGGCTGTGACCTCCATGGCCAAAACAAGCTGCCTGAAAAAGCCATGTTCCCTCCTGCTTTGGGCATTTGTTACAGTGATATTTCTCCCCGTGTTTTCCATTGGAGATGTGGGTGTCTGAAATAAGTGTCTCTTCCCAAGCCTGTTCCTGCAGTTACAGCTGGCTGAGTAATTAAAAGATGTTGTCTGAATAATTTATCTGGAAACTATTGCAAATTTCACAGAATAAATTATTCACATATCGTTCAACCAGCTCTACCTGCCCTGGCCCTGCAAGGTGGAGCGGGTGACATCTCGTTGCCATGGCAGTGGAGCGGTGTCCCCACACCAGGACCACACCTCCCTGCAGTGTCCCCTGGGCTTCCTCGCGAGCATCATCGCTGCCCCTGCGGAGCCTCAGCTGAGCAGCTGGAGCTGTGGCCACTAGTCTTGTTCTGCCAAGGCTTCACCAGGGTGATGGGGTGGGATGTTCTGCAAACACTTCTGGAGGGGGAGAAGGGGAAGAACTGGTGTATTATTCATCCAAGGTGCCTGGACCAGCCCCGGTACGCAGCAGTGAGGGCATCCCAGCCGTTGGTGCAGTGATGCTCCCTGTGCCTGTGGTGCTGTGGGTGCCCAGGAAGGAGCACACCAGGTTCTGCCGAGCCACAGCCCACGTCAAACACTCACTTGCACACGCGTGTGCACACCCATGTGTCCTCTCTGAGCACGCCCAGGCACCCACGGTGTGCAGAGGAGGATGTGGGCACTGCCAGCACTGTCCTCACCCCAAATTCCCCCCGAAAGCAAGAGAAGTCCAGGACCTACCCATCATCTTCCTGACCGTAGCTTGAACCCAGGGCAGCTTCTCTTCAGCAGCCACCAGGAGCTGTAGCTGGGCTTGGTACCCAAAGTGATTTAAGACCTGCTGCTTTAAATGGGATCATAATATTCTTACTCATCACTATTAATAATGATGTTACTACTTCTTAATGATGCACAAAACTGTCAGGATATGACAGATGTAAAACTGTTTTACATCAAATTTAACTGTCAAAGAAACGCCATAAACGGTTGGAGAACAGCACATTTCCCCTGACACGAGGTATCACTACTACACTTCTTGAGGCTTTTATTTTTCTTTCACTTAATTGTTGATTTCTACTTGAAAAGGCAGAGAGTTTCTTAAGGTCAAGCAGAAATATTTTGTTTTTTAAATGAATAGATAAAATTATTCCCATTAATGAAATTTTTAGGTCTGCATGCTGAGATAATAACATGAGGTAATCAAATCTCATGCTTCAGGGCATAAACTGATTGACTGTGAGGGTCAGGAATTATTTTTCCTGTTCCTTAAAGAAGTGAACAATGGCCTGATAAATGCCGAAGGCTTATTCATTTGTCTCCAGAGGATGTTACTCTGGCCGTTTGGATGGTGAAATGTGGAGCAAAGTCAGGGCGTTGATGCAGGGTGACATGATTTTGCATCCCCTCTCTCTCTCTGAGGGGACATCGTCCGGTTTGAGTCCTGAGAGCGCGTGGCTCCTTCCAGCTCCTGGGTTAGTTCCGCTGGTCCCACAGCGGCTGTTGCCCTCTGTCTTTGGGGGGTGAGGAGTCCCCAGGGATTTCTGCTGACCCCCAGGGCAGATGAAGAGGGATGGTCACCAGCGTGGACCGTGCCTGGCCTGGTTGCTCGGTGCAGGACCTGGGCTGGAGCTGGGTGCCATTCAGTCCCCAGTACCGTGACGCCCCCAGTTTAGGTGGTCCTGTACCACAGCGAGTGGCAGTGGGCTGTCTGCTTTTGACATGGAGATGAGATCTTCCCCCAAGGCTCTGACATCTCCCTGTGCTGCGAAGGGTCAGGGTCATGGCAAATACGTTCTCATAATAATTTCAAAGCCAGGAAAGGTAATGGCAGGTAGAAAAAGAGTTGCAGGGGAAGGGTATGAAGAGCCTGCAGCAGAGCAGGATGGTTGCCTGCAGCTCTGAAGGCTGTGGTCGGAGCAGCTGAGGGGTTAATGATGGAGCTGTACGGGATGGGGGGGGATACCTGGTGGGGCTCTGGGCTGGGGGACAGGGGGACAGGAGTGCCGGGATCCCTGTACAAGGCACTTCCCATGTCTGCAAACAGCAAAAGCAATTCCTGCTGTTTGTTTACAAACCCCGAGAAGACTTCTTCCCCTGTGGGCTCGTTGCCAGGTAGGGCCTTGGCAGGACCTATTGCGGGACTTGTCTCTAATACACTTCTGTGTTTTATAATTCAAGGACGTAGTTACAAAGATTGCCTTTTTTTTCCTATCAAAAAGGCACAGATAAAAGCTTATAACGGTGATGAGAAAATAGGTATTCTTCTCCTCTGATAAGGGGTGAGGGAGAGGAAGGCGTTCCGGCTGTATCAGTGCAGAGCCTTGGCAGGGCCCTTGGAAATTAAACTCATTACTTAAAGATTTCTCAGAGCAGATTGCGGGCCTTTCTGCTTGGGTGGTGCAAAGCTTTCCACAGAAGATTTTGACCGAGAGCCCAAATTAAGCCACGGAATAACTACTGTGCATCCCCTGAAATGCAGAGCTGGAATTTATGTCCAAACCTTTTTTTTTTTTTTTTTTTTCTCTTTTAAAAAAAAGATTCCTTTATTAAATGGCACACGAAGATAATTGTCAGGACGTTAGAGAAATGAAGTCATGCTGCTTGTGTCACAGCAAGCAGTTACAGGTGGAAGGAGGCTGCTCTCACAGGACGTGGGGCCGTCTGGGTTCGTTAGGGTGATGAGGTCGTTACGGAGCAGGTAACGCACGTCGAGTGCTGTTGCTCCCCCAGCCCTGGCCCCTGCTGGGGGTCTCTGTCCGTACGGGGGCCGTGGAGAGATGGCCCAGTGCAAAGCTGGCCCCAGCTCAGGGAGTAGACTGTGTAATACATAATGAACTGGCAATAAGCTGAGAAGCTTGAGAGCTGCTCAGGGCTGATATTTTACTGTCTTCTGGAGATACCTGTTGTCTGTTTAAAGAAATTTCAACCTGTTTTGTACAGGAAAGGTGGATCCTCCTCCTTGGGCATCTTTTCAGGAGTGCTTTTAGGATGCTCTGGTGTCCTCCAACCCCCCTCGACACCCTCTCTGGGGATGAAATCAGGTTTCAGAGCGGTGTGTAGGGTCTCCAGGTCCTGGTGTTCATCCCTGCTGGGAAAACGAGACCGTTGCTGCATACACAACCTGCAGGTGGGGGCTGCCCCAGGGATGGGAGCCTCGCCACGTGTCCTCCTCCTCCTCCTCTTCCAGACGGCAAAGCTGCTTCTTGCACAGGAGCACAGAAAGCTGTTTGCGGATGCCGATGCCGAGCAGCTGCTGCATCTGCATCCCTGACCCCACCGACCACCGGGAGGGTCTCAGCCCTCCCCGCAGAGAGATCCGACCTGTCCTGGGGATGACGGCATCCGCGGCAAGGTCACCGGATATCGCTGCTTCTGGGGCTGTCGGAGATGAAGTCATTCCTTCCCCTTCTGCCGGAGGGGCAGGAGGCGGCTCTGGCTCCCGGGGCTGCCTGCTCTCGGGAGTCTTGAAGAACATCTAGTGCTGCCCAATCGATGGGGCTGCCCGGGCACCTGTAATTGGGCAGCAGGAGACTCCCGGCAGGTTTGCCTCTCTCTGTCTCGCGAGGGGCTGTCGAGGGTGTCACGTTTGATAAATGAGCTAGTTCATAAACGCAGGTTCGAATTCTGGCTACAAGTTTTGTTCCGTGAAGACGGAAATTGGGCGATGCTTCAGGAGGACAGAAGAGTAGGCTGCAGATTTTGGATCATTAATGGGCTTTTCAAAACTGTCTGGCTCCCAGCCTTGCATCAGAAACGCCTTACTGGTGATTTGGGAACCCAGCAATTTTTTTTGCTTTCTGTGGCTCACTGAAAGCATCTTCTGATGTCCTGTAGCACCGCACACTCAGCTGGAGTCCTCTCCTCCTCAGGATTATGGGGTGAAGCTGTGCCCCCAGTGAACCTCGTGGCAGAGCTGCTACTGTGATCCAGTGGGATTTCAGGCAGCGCCGAGTTCCCTGTTCCCGACGTGGCACAACCCATGTTTGGCCTGATCGCTGAGGTGTCCACTGAACCTGGGTAGGATGGCCGAGAGGCTGCTGGCAGGCACCGTGCTGGCTGCTGAGGAGGGGCAGGGGGCTCCTTCCTTCCCTCCAATCCTTTGGGATGAGGGAAGCCCCCACCGCTGCTCTGGATTTTCTTGCAAGCAGCTTTCCCCCTGGTTGCATCAGTGCTCCATCATGTCCCATCAGACTTCTCATCTCTGATATCTTTGCTCGAGCCAGAGGGAAGATAAGACCCTGCTCCCAGAAGACAGACCCTTTTTGACTTAATCTAGGGAAAGAGACTTAGATCAGCCTGCTTGTATTTAATTTGTCAAAACTGCAATCCAATTACCAGCAGTCGAGGTCGCCTACAGGTTTGCTCTCCCCTCTTCTGCTCCTTGTTCTTCTCCTGCTCCCTGGAGGAGCCGCTCTGGCTCCTGGCGCCGGGATGCTGCTGCCAGCATCCCCCTGGTCCCTTGGGGACGTGGGTGCTGAGCCCGAGGGGACCCTAAAGGAGAGCTTGATTCTGGATCCGGCCTCTGTGCTGGTGCTTTCTGGTGCCTGCTCTCCCCTGTTTGCGGCTCTTCCGTTGCTATTTCCACTCTCAATGGAAAACACCATCCCCGGGCTCCCACCTCGCCCAAACAAAAGATGCAAATCAGTGCAATTCTCCTTACCAAGGTGCAAGAGGAAACAAAACAGCTTTAAACTGTTTAAAACTGAGAGCAAACAACAAATCAACCTATTAGGAAGTGAAAATAATCTCTTGAGTTGATCCTTCAGCCTCCCTTGTCCATTAGAGCTGTGTTTATTTTGCATTGATGACTGGTTCTCGTGTAATGTCCGTGCCTGCACATACTCAGTTTTTAATCACTTCTTTCACGCTGACCACAGGCACACAAGCAAGTTGCCTATTGTTGGGGATTTTTATAGTTTGAATACTGAATTTAATCCTTTTTCTCCTCCCCAGTAAGAGATGCTAAAAACCTAGTTCCTATGGATCCTAATGGATTGTCAGATCCCTACGTGAAGCTTAAACTAATCCCTGACCCCAAAAATGAAAGCAAACAGAAGACCAAAACTATCAAGTGCTCCCTGAATCCTGAGTGGAACGAGACATTCAAATTGTAAGTACAAGAAAAATGTTTAAACTTGTAGACTCATTTTTCTCACCCCTAAGAATTTATGTGATTGTATTTGCTCTGATTTAATTATTCGGAGACATTAAGCTGATTCAACTGAGAAATAATTCTTTTCAGTCCTGTAAGTGTGACTCAGAATCACTCAAACCTCTGCCCTGACCCCTGATCAAAGCTGAGTGTTTCAGGGCAGGAGCTCTGCGTTATCCTTTTGAAACAGATGCAGTTGGGAAATTAAATGTTCAAGAGCTGAATGGTCACTGAAGACGATCCCTTCATTTTGCATCCATGGAGTGTGGAGGGCACGGTGGTGTAGCGATGGCTTCCAGAATAAAACCCTCCCTTTTTCTCTCCTCTCTTCCAGCCAACTGAAAGAGGCGGACAAAGACAGGAGGTTGTCCGTGGAGATTTGGGACTGGGATCTGACCAGCAGGAATGATTTCATGGGCTCCTTGTCCTTCGGGATTTCCGAGCTGCAGAAGTCGGGAGTGGATGGATGGTAAGAGTTGCAACTGTTTTAAAAACACTGTGGGCTTTTCAGCAGTCCTGATGTTTTTGCACGCAACGGGAGATGTGGCAGCCCGTGGTGCTTTACCAGCATCCTTCTCTTCAAGGACCACCAGGCGTTTCGACTCCCATGCAAGGTGTCGCTCCGTCTCTCAGGCTGGTGAGAATTGCTGGTGCTGTGGTGGGCTCTGAAGCGTCCCACGGGACACCCAGAGATGCCAGGACAGCAACTGAGTGCCCTGCACAGGCTGGCTTTGTGTCACCTCCTCTGTGTCCTCCAGCCCCTTGCAGTGTTGCTCGGGGGGGTTTTCCCACCCGTGGGGCACAGACACAGGGATGCTGTGCCTGGGGTTCGTGGCGGGGGGGGGGCTGGTGCTCCCCACAGGTGCTCAATATATAGGCTTCAGGAGGAAGCATTTGCCGAGCAAGCATTTTCCAGCATTTTCTGGTTGGATTCCCTTAGTTTCTGTACTGGGGAGGCAAGGTAGCTTTGTCAGGCGTGCTGGAGAGCGAGGCTGAGAGTGCATGAAGGGCTGGGGGGGACGCGCTTTGAATGGTGATTTGTGGCGGGGGCAGCCGCTTTGTAGCACACAGAGAAGCAGAAAGGGTGCTGAGGGGCACCGCTCGATAAAAGGAGCAATGCTACCAAAGTGTGTAATTACCATCGCTCGTTACCATACGAAAGATGAACGCAGTGGGTCTGTAACACCCGCACTGAATGGGTCTCTTCATTTCCATTTTATCTCCCCCAGCAGGACACATGCTGCCTTATTTCCCTTTTTTTTTTTTTTTTTTTTCCCAGCCACCGATGCCTGAGAGCTGTGTTACCTTTCCATGTGAAGTGTAATAATTGAAAATAGATATTATATGTCTTTGGGAAACCAAAACCTGCATGCTATTAATTTGCATTCTGTGAGTTGAGCCAACACCCTGGACTCTGTCTCTCGCACCGTGGAAGCTGTACGTGTACGGGAGAGGAGGAGGAATTAGCAGACGGGCTGCACGATGCCGAGTTGTGCAACGTGTGCCGTGCCCCCCAGGAAAACCCACTCCTCGGGGGGCTGTGGGCAGGGTCTGGCCGTGTTGTCACACGGATGGCACGCGGAAGGGCTCAGCCTTTGCTTGCCACAAACCGGACCCTGATTGAGACGCAGCTTCTCTTCTGGAAAACAGCAGAAATCTGTCATTTCCCTCCCCCCCCCCCAAATTTCCAGTCACCTGTAAGGATGCGTGTGTGTCAGCTCGGGCTGGGGAGCTGCCCGCT
>JAHREE010000442.1:0-124764 GCA_033628505.1 Tringa tobata
ACAGGGGGCTTCGTGATGCCGAGGGAAGTGAAGGGGAGGTGAGAGGGAACCTGGAGCCAAGGGGGGAAAATTCCGAATAAATCCCCCCCGAATAAATCCTGGTTTTTCCACCGCCGGCGGGTACATTAACCCCACTACCCCCCACCTACACCAGGGTGTGAGGACAAAGTGGGAACGGGCACACGGTGATGGTTGTGCCCATGGCCACGTCCTGAATGCAAGAGCTGCAAGGACCTTGTGCCCCAAAAGCAGGCACCTGGAGGTACCCACATCACCCAGACAGACACCGGCCACGCGACTCCGCACGGGGACATCCCGAGAAGAAACCCCTTGGTCCTGCACAGGGAGGTTCAGGGCTGCTGCTCTCAGTCCTGCCTGTGGGGACAGGGAGAAGAGCCCTCCCTGAAAGAGCGGGTCCCCTCTGAGCACAGCCCAGCTTCCCCTAAAGACATGGGGGCAACACGGCACAGCGTCACCTCAGTGCAAAAAGAGGAGAGGAGGGGGTGCAGGGCTGGCTGCACAGGGGGGCACATGGAAAGTGTCAGGGACAGCTTGTCACCGTGTCACCCCATCCCCATGCACAGCTGCTGGGGCACCACGGCCCTAACTCAGCGACCCATGAACGGAGGGGCTACAAAGGCCACGGGCAGGGTGGTGACATCCTCCCCCCCACGTCCCCGTGGCACGCGAGCATCCTCTGCCACAAGCACGGAGCAAGGGAGGGGGGGGACCAACCACGGGGTGGTGGGGGGGGAAAAATCTGCTTCACAAATTACCGTTAGTACCAAATGTCCCTTCTTATCAAGACTGGACGGGTATTCAATTTTCTCTTCAAACGCCTGCCTTCTGAAATGGTAATAGAATTTCAAATATAGGGGAAAAGGGAGGGGAAAAACTGAATATGCAAGGATTAACAATGAGAGAGAGAGACAAAGGAAGAAATTATACCAAAAAAATATAGTCAGAGCCTTTGCAGGAATTAATTAAATACAAATATAAAGAGAAAATTAACAGTCTCATGCTTAGGAAGGGGGAGAAAAGGGATATTTTCTGAGTTTAATTAACCTTTTTTTGCCAAGAACAATGAAGAGGAAGGGGGAAGGGAGGGAGAGAGAGCAAAGACTCCTAATTGTTTTGCCTTGCAGGAGATAATTACGGGAGCTGGCCGGGTCGGGGTCTGCCCACGCAGGTTTGGGGTGCGTGGGTCCGGCTTGCGCACGTGTCGGGATTGTGTGCGGATAATAACTCGTTTGTTGGTCCTAATTGGAAGGTGGATCTGGAGAAGCAAAGGCAGAGCTGGGAAGAGCCCTGGTCCCCTGGATGCCAGGGGGCTGGAGGTGGGTGAGGAAGGGGCATCCCCTCCTGGCAGCACCATGGGGAAGGGGACAGTGTTGGACATTGGTGGGAGGTGGCTGGTGGCCACGGTGGCCGGCAGGACTTTGAGAAGACCTCTGTCTCCGAGCTCCCTAATGTCTTGTTTGCAGGTTTGGTATCTGTGGTGCTCGGAGGCATCAGTCACAGGGCAACAGCTCGGGGGTGAGATGAGGGTTTGGAGCAGCTGGATGCCAAATTAATGGTCTTTGTCACCACTGTCCCCTCCTGGGGAAAAAGGGGGAGCCAGACAGTGACAGCAGGACAAAAAGTGACAGAAGGAAAGGACAGGTGACGCTGATGCTAACAGGAGCACTTACCTGCCGAGTCCTTGCTGCCCTCACGCTCCTTGCCCTGGCATCTCTCTGCTTTGCTGGTGCCCACAGCCTGGACTCCAGTATCACAGCAACTCAGGTAATGCCAGCGACTGGGAGCGATGGAAATCGGCCAGTCAACACCCCACGGGCCATTCGGACAAGGAGCGATGGAAAGCACTATCCTTCTCTTCCTCTGTGTGCCTTTCACTACATCCTTTTGACACCCCGGTGGCACGAGGCTGGCAGCAGGACCTGTCTCCCTCTAACCCCCAGCTGCCTGAAGCAGAGATTTACCGAGGATTCATCACACGCAACTTCCTTGGGCCACAACCCATAGAGACGTTCTCCACCCCTGCACCACAATCTCTCCCAAAAAACTGCAAAGCCCCTTCCCTCTCCCTCCAAACCCCCCTCACTGCAATTGTACCACCATCCATCACATACATGTGATGGAGAAGCCCGTGTCCACGCTCCTGGATGAGGCTGGTGGCAGCAGAGCTGGCTTTCCAGGTGGGATCAGCTGCGCTGAAGCCCCATTTCCACTGGGTGACAAAGGGAGAAATTCATCCTTCCCAGGCAGGAGGCTCCTGAAGACTCGGGCCTTTGCCTGGGTCTGGCTCTGCCAGCACGGCATCACCCAGGAGAAGGCACACACGGGCTATGGATTATCCAGGAACCGGGACAGGGTGATTAATAAGTTAAAACCAACACCAGGAAGCGTTTATTTAACAAACGTGGCTCCTTATCTGTCCAGGAATAGATTGCAAAATTATTCAAGAGTCTTCAGTGTAAATTATTCTCGGTATAAGGATTGTTTAAATTGCAAGCTGGGAATATTACTGTGAAGTGTACAAGGTATGTGGTAAATTATGTAACCAATTTATGTAATTTATAAATTGAGTTACATAAATTAGCTACACAAGGTACAGCCTGAATGTCAAATTGTATACTCAATTGTCACAATAATAGCTCAGCATCAGATTAGCTTGAGGATTAATCCAGACAGTACAAAGTCTGGATGTTACAAATAAATAAATATAAATATCAAACTGTATACTAACAGCTCAAACTAGGAAGTTATTGGCATTAATAAAGTGCAACCACTCAATTACTTGTCGGGGGGGGAAATGAGGCAGAGACAGCAGGATCAATTTGCTTTTCAGTTTGCACAGACATCCCCGGTGCCATGCAGAGAGCTTTAGGGAGGGCAGAAACTACCTGAGCCTTCTCCAGAAGTCTGTGTCTCACTCCTGGGGTAAGGAATATCTCCATCAACATTTTGGCCTCCATCAAAATCACTCATGACTTTGCCATTAAGAAGGTTAGACTGAGGGCACCGTTACACTACGCAGACTCACCTGGCCTTTACTCACTAACCCAAATTTTCAGGACTCAGAGGACCTTTAGGAAACCAGAACTAGGGCTGTTAGTTTTCCCCAAGTTAATAATCAAAGGTACATTTCAACCACTCCTTTTCCATGAGCACTTCCCCTCCGCTCCCACAGACCACCCAAACCCCCAGGTGCAGCGTGGGCAAGACAGCCCTGACCAGGCACAGCCTTTTTGGACACACAGACATCACGAGATGAAAGGAGCTTCTCTTGCAGTCTTCAGGTAGAGCTTTGGTACAACTTGAAAACGTGAAAAGGGTTTTTGGGAGGATACACGGGGATTTGGAGCCACAAGAGGAAATACTACAAACCGGTTTATAAATTACTTAAACTAAAATCGAAGGCTGGATGGGAAGAACCTTTTTGGACCAGATGAAGCTAGGAGAGCCAGGAGCCCTCCCCAGGGAGCCTTGTTCACAGGGTGGCACCGTGGGCAGTAGCAGGGCTGAGCCACAATTCATATTTTCCTCCCCTGTCCACGTTCTCAATGGATGCTAAAGGCTTCTGAGTTTCAGAACTTTTTACCCTGTACTCCTTATTAAAATCTATTTTTCTTTCAAGTTGAGAACAGAAGAATTCTGCTCTCCTGAGAAGAGCTGTGCTTACGTTATCACCTCCTTGCCCAGGAGTGCTGCAAGGTCTGTAGCCATGTTAGAGCATCAGCTTCCAGTCCCAGGGGTGACTAGAAAGTGATCTAGATCACAATTCTCATGACTACAATTTATTAAAACCTCCCTGTTAATGGGTGTCCTTGGTTTTCCTGGAGAGCTGCCTGAGTTGGGGTGCCCCAAACAATCCCACGAGGTAAGCACGGGGGGGCAGTGACCAAGTTCAGTGTCAGAAGGATGATGTAGAGTACCTTAAAATTATGGGGTGCACATGGCTCTCATTTTTCTCTGCACTTCCTTACACTGTTGAAAGGAGATTTTTACCCAGAAGCAGAACCACACTTTGAAACATCTGGCCCAACACGCACAAAGGGCTTCCTTTCTCCTGGTGCCACACTTGGACACTGTCCCTTTGACACCAGGTTCCTACCACCTGCAGAGATCTAACCCCACTCATTGCCTGAAAACAGCCTCAAACAAAACTACTCGAGTTTATATCAGCAACAAGCAATGCAGCCTCCGAGGAGGACATCTGTTCTGTTCTTTGAGGAGCTGAAGAACCAGACCCTGCTGTCTGAGGGTGCTTCCAAGAAGATTATCAGCTTGGAATCTGAAGCATATTGTCTCTTCTCCATCCGTTTGGCCATGGACTAAATTACGACCCTTTCCTTCAGACAGCACAGCTCATTTTTCCTGGCAACGGGGAGGTCAGGCCAACCGATGTCTGGGTGGAACCGAGAGCTGGCACTGAGCTGTCACGGCTGGGTTTCATTAGGATGATAGGGAAAGCAGCCATGAAGTATATTAAATATATTACTGTGGACATTCTATTTCCTAAACAGGCCCCCAGCTTGGGAACGTATACGTCAGGGTACCAGAAGGCACTATATAAAATAATTAGAACGTAGTCTTGAAATAAATGGATGAGCATTTCCCCCTTTAACTCAAAGATCCAACAGCGCTGCACAAGCACCTGATTTAAGTCTGGAGCAAGCCTAGCACACAGATAAAGTCTACGGGTCTGAGCTCATACTCTGCTTGGACAACCCTGTCTGCCTTCCCACCACGGAGCCCCGAGATGTGGCCGCAGAGCCGTGATGGGGAGCAGCCACAAACCTCACAGCAGAAGGTGGCTTCGGACACGGGCAACGCGCGGGGATGCCAGGCTCAGCCTACGCGGCCATCACGGACAGACATCGCCGATCCCTTTAATCCAATAAATCCCAACCCAAGGAAGTCATCATTAGTTGGCAACAGTGCACTGGAAGCTAAGGAATAGAGGGAAAACGTCCCAACGCAAAGAAGGCTTGCAAAGAAAAATAAGTAAATAGGGATTAAAGGGAGCATGAAGGCTGTTTCATTGAAGCAGCCCATAAAGAGCAATTTCTCTGCCTTTTGTAAGCTCCTATTTTGGCTGATGTGATTTAAGCTAAATCCTGAAGTGGCGTTGCCCCCCACCCCGTCTCGTTAAGAGCCACGAAGCTTCATTGCAGTCACCAGCCAGACTTCAGCAGCTGAAAGGCTACTGAAGGAAAAGTAAAGAATTAATTTTTAAAAAGCCATGCTCGCACATGGCTTCATCAAATGGCAAAAACTCAAATCTTTCCCTTGGTTCAGCCGCTCGGAGGGGGAATGCATGGCAGTGCTGGCAGAGTTCCTGTTTACTTGTTTTATGATGGTTGTAACGAGGAACCCATTAAATTAATAGCCGTGCTTTATTTTTAATGTTATGTTTAGCTAATCCTGACTTACAGTGGCACTCCCCATTCATAGAAAATAAAAATCAAGCTCGCTATGATGATGGACTCCATCGCCAGGGTAATGGATACAGAGGGATGTGCAAGAGGTTATAGGAGTGAAAAATAACACCCTTCTCATTCCTTCTGAGGGAG
The DNA here is from genome assembly GCA_033628505.1 of Tringa tobata. Classification (NCBI taxonomy): domain Eukaryota; kingdom Metazoa; phylum Chordata; class Aves; order Charadriiformes; family Scolopacidae; genus Tringa; species Tringa tobata. The sequence goes on from JAHREE010000442.1 coordinate 5,580, forward strand.
TGTCACTCCTGTCCCTCAGCTGGTGCCCACCAGAGACATTATCTCAGGCAGTTCAAGGACTAATACAAATCTGATCTAGAGCCATAAGAAAAAAAATTGTCTGATAGACCCATTCCAACTCCACTCACACCTCAGCACCAGGTACCGAAACACAGAGACACCCTCCTGTCCTGCCTCTGCCACATGGAATCCCTCAGAGTACTCAGCAGTTGGTGGCTCTTTTTTGGTACAGAAAAACTGGTAAGGACCAAATGCCAAGGAGCCAAAAGGACTCCAAGTTTCCAGGATGATGCTCAGGAAGCTACTGACTACAGCAAGGCTGAACAAGCCTTCCTACAGCAGCTCCTTGCCTTCAGTCATCTCCCACTCTGTACTCTGGGTGACACAATAATCTTTCCTTTCCTAAAGGAAAGTTCCTAAAGAACTTTTTTTTTTTTTTTTTTAATTCTGTAGAGAAGGAATGCACCAGTTTGCCATAAAAGTTAGCAGTAGGAGATGGGAATGAAGACAACTGCAAATCTGCTCCAAAGATGTCACAGATGATGTTTACTTCTAAACAAACTTTTTGAAAACAAAGGAGGGGGCAAGGTAGGAATCAAAATGAGACTCCAGGTCCCACTGCCCCTTCTCCTGCACTCCCTGGGACAGCAAGTCTTCTGTGCAATGGCTCCCCCACAAAACAACACAGGAACCAAACACAAGTGCTATCAAACTCTCATAGCACATTGCACAAACTGGATAAAGCACAAGCTACTCCACTGAGTGCAAGCAGGAAGAGCATCTAATTTAGGCCATTCACCTAAATTAGGGGGAACCAGCTTCAGGAGCAGTTTGTTACATACCCCAGAGGGAGCAGTTGGTTTCATCTCCAACTTGGAAACAACAGTTTGTTTGCTGCTCTCCCTACGAAGACGACACAGGAAAGTTCTCTGCCATGTGCCGACCCCTGTAAAAAGTCTGAAAAGAGCACATGTGTCATTAAACCCAAGACGTGCTTTTGACACAGAGCCCTCCTGAGACCAGTGGCTGCTTCATTTGCTCCCTCTGGCTTTGCCCCAGGCTGTGCAAGGACCACTCTGCCAGCGTAATTACACACCAGAGTGGGAAACGGAGGGGCGTCATTACATCCCCTGAACAACCTCAGCGAGATGATGACTACTGGCCTGGGCTAATCACTGCAGGCTGCATCACCCTTCACTCTCCCAAGGCATCACCCCAGGAAACACGGGGAAGTGACGAGAAACCAAGACACATACCAAGAGCAGAGTGATAAGGCTGACAGATAAGGAGGGCGGTTCAGGAATATCACATCCATCTTCTTCCAAGGATTAAACAAAAAATAAAAAAATGGCAGCAAGCGTGGGGCTACAACCCCTCAGGACTCTGAATGGCCCTTGGCAGTCCTGTGGGTTTCCGAAAAAGGGCTGATAACTCTACAGAGCTGGGCGACACGGCTCCCTGGGGTGGCAAAAAGACCTGTTGCAGTCGTAGGCTGTATTTTATCCAGGTGCATCCAGTTACAGCAACTCTTAGAGGGAGAGGGGAGGAGTGAGTGGGGAGTCCTTGTACCCATACTGCTTCTAACCCCAAAAGACCAAGTCACCAGGCAAAGAGAAGAACGTGGTCCTGGGATATATACAAGACTGGCAATGAAGTGTTTTAAGGAATCAGACATAAACAAATTTAGCAACAAGCTACAGATAAACACTTTTAACCAGTTTGGAAATAAAAAATAACAACAACTTGAAAGACAAATTGAAAAATTCTGCCTGGAAAAGGAGCACACAGCGTGAGATCACAGGATTCAGCAGACTATAAAATAGGAAATGAGACTTACTCTTCTGCCCCTACAGCTACACAAAACCCTCCTACATAGATTACAGACATGCTTGGCAATTGCCTTCCTCCTCCAGCCTCTCCTGTTATGGACAGGCAGAGTTGGTAGAAGCCTGAATGCAGAGAGGATATTAGATACAGCGTCTTGCAAAGCCAAGTGTGAAATATTAACAACAGGAGGCAATGGGTTGTGTTTTTATGCAAGATCACAAATTTGGTGCTTATAGAGCCTGAGATGTTCTTGCACACTGGAATCTCAAAATGCTTGTTGAATGTTTCATTAAAAAAAGCTATTGAAGCCTACTGGAAAATTTCTGAGTTCTTTTATTTGCTGTATCTCCTCTACCTTCATTGGTTTTGTTCTTTTTCCTTCCTGCAACACTAAGAAATTATGCACAAATAAAAAGGTTCTTCCTTCCATTCATCTGGCCAGTTTTAAAACAATTCACACTCGTAAAGCGGGCACTCTGCACGCCTGTATTTTCACATGAAATTACCACAATTGTGCACATTGCATCCGAATTACTGGATGCATTTGTACACACAATTACCCAGTCTGCACACAGAACTGCAATAACTGGGCAGGCAAAATGGACACGCAGCTGCTCAGCTGAACGGAGCATCACACCTGAGCCACATGTGGCACGGGGCAGGTTTGGCTTCAGGAGGTGAAACAGGTCACAGATAGCCCTGCACACAAAAGAACTGCTTTTTTACCCAAGCACATGCAGCACAGACAGCAGCGTGGCTGCCCGCCCCTACCCTACCTCAAACTTGCCTTTGGAGGAAACTGCCTCCAATTCAGCATCTACAATAGATTCCTTGTTTATCCTGCTGTCCTGGCTGCCCATTAATGCCAACTGCGACGGTTAGCGGTGTGATAAGGATGTCTATTCAACACTGGACACCAGGCTCCAGGAATAATGATCTCTGCCACTTTGGAGAGTAACTGACACCTGCTGTCACAATCTTGCATGAAAAAAAATAATATTCATGCTCCGAATATCCAACAAGCAGTCAAGGAAAAACATAAGGGTAGGGAGCCTAGGAGAAGATGCAAGGCTTCCTCCTTCTTTGCAAGAGCCTCAGTGGTAAAGGAGCAGCAAAGATGAGGGGAGGAAAAAACCGAGAAAACACTCAAGAAGCTGTGTTACCTGTATGTTTTCACTTGGATGGCAGCTGAGGCTCTGCAAACTGAACTTCATCTTCGGCAACTTCCTATCAACATCTCTGCTCATCTTTTTTTTCCCAGGCTCAGATACTCGAGCTGATGATTAGGGCAGCAGCAGCAACAAACTGCTCCTGGGCACTAGGAAACACTAAAGGAAAGAGACTGCCCGAACAGCAGATGGGACCACAATCCCTCCCCACGCACCATCACCAAGAAGTTCATAGACATACATCATGGAGTAAGCTAAAACCAAACCCAACGTGGCAGGACCGAGGAGTTTCCCACTCCAAGGCCACACAATGAACTAATGTCTGTCCTCAGAGACTACCAGAGACCCAGAGGCAGGCGAGCCAGTACCGAAGTGTGACGACACACAAGAGGTATATTTTCAGCTCATAATCAAGCAGTCCCTCATCTGGAGGTACTGGATGGCCTTAGAGTGCCACTTCGTCCTTGCTGGGCTGCAAAACAGCCGCAGTGCACCTGGCCAACATTAGCTGGAGAAGTTACATTTATGATTTTATGGCTGATTTTTTTCCCCCTACCCTCTATCAATTGAGTTCACTGTCTGAACGATCACATCTGTTTATGTTCCACAGACACCTGCATATCTTGAGATGACAGCAACTCCCTGAATGCTGTAATCAGTTATTTCTCAACAGAGGAATTGCCAATTTGGTAAATAAAGCTCATTATAAAAGAACATGGAAATGTATTACAGTTGCCTAAGAGAGAAAATTGTCCAGTGCCGCCAAATAATCAGCCCTGGCATCACAGTCCCCCCCAATTTAGGGCAGCTGAAATAATGACATGCAAATTACTCATGCCAAGGCGATATTGGACAGGGGCAAGAGGAAAATGAGGAAGAGACAAAACAGGTACTTTTCTCTTCAGACCAACAATAATTTAAAATCTGGTCAGGGATAGACCCCGGTGCTCCAAATTTCCACATGCAGAGTCACAAGTTTTGCAGCTCTGTAGCACCTGGCTATCCCAAGCAGACCCAAAAGCCAGCACGGCAGCAGCAGCAGAAAAAAGCCCGCCCAGTAATGCCTCAAACAGATCTGAGGGCACCAAGTGTCCTACTTTGGTTTGGAAAACTTGTCCTTGGGGACAGCAAGTTTGACCTGCACAGTGATAAAAAGTCGGAATTTTTGCAAGATCTGAGACTAAACAGAGATGAGCCATGGGTAAGCAAATATCGCTTCCAAGAAGGAAGAGGGTTGTGGCATCAGCTCTCCACAAGAAGGAAAGGCATTTTGTTGCTTTAATGAAGATGTAAAGCACTAAATTGCTGCCTAAAGGAAAAAGAGACGAAGCAGAATATAACAGAAAACAATTCTCAGCCCCCTTCATCCATTTTCATAAACACTACATTAAACTCTGACATGACCTCCAAAAATCCATGTTCACATTCTTCAGAAACTGTCAGATACAGTCAGAGAGGACACGAGCAGCAAATGCTGCCAGAGGAGAAGCTTTAGCCAGAGAAAGAGAATCAAGTTTCCAAGCGAGACTTGCTCCCCTGGTTTCCTGACAGGTCTTTTGCAAATCTGACCCACCTACCTCTAGGAGGATGAAACGCCAGAGGCACACAGCTCCCACTGTCCCACAGCTCCCACTGTCCCACAGCTCAAAACAGAGTGCAAGGCTGAAAGCGATGGTGTTCACAGCAGCCAAAGCAAGACCTGCACACAAGAGCTGGTGCACAGAAAGGTAACTCAGCTCTGTGTTCAGCAGGCAAAAAGGGTTTTTTCAATATGATTCACCAACACCAGTTCCCTTCAGCCAGGACTTCGCGCTCTTCCAAATATTTTCAAATAAGCCAAAGTCATTCAGCCCGGGACCAAAATGAACAAGTTCTGTGATTTATAATCTGTGCCTTGAAACGTTTCTATTCCTCACACTTGTTTGGAGTTTTTGTTGGCATGGGCAGGAGGCAGAAAACAGCAATTTACAAACTCATGGGACTGAAAGTATCTCACAGCACACAGTGACCATTAAACGCTTTATTGTTTAGGAGGGAACCTTGGAAGGGAAGGAACACGCCTGCTGGTGTAACCGATGGGAGCATGCTAGGAACAGTTAATCCTAACAAGCTGGTTAGGGTTACTTCCAAACATTTCAGACCCCTTTCTCCAGAGCAAATGAACAACGATAACAGCTCTTGAAACTCAGATGTGGATTAGTAAAACCAAAGCTAGCACAGGGTGAACCAGGCTCGTGTTGGGCATGCCTCCAAGCTACAAGCTGTGCTGGAAGCACCTGGGGTCAATACGGTTCTTTACATTGCAATAAAATAAAAAAGGAAACGGTAGCATCCCCCTCTCCCAGGACCCTCCTCCCAACTCCAGGAACATCCACTGAGACTGATACATGCAGGCAATTAGAAGAGGAATCATGTCACTGTCTTGGACCGCAAAGGGCAGAAGGCACCAGTTTTGGTCAGTGTCTATCCAGAAGGATGCTGGGGCTTCCAAGGGCGTCTGTGGTCCCTGTCCTCTGTTATTTGGTGGCTGATGTTTATCCAGAATTAACTAACAGCTCCTGGAGGAAAAAGGAGACAAAGGAGAAGGCAGCAAGTTAGTTATGCAGCTGTTGACATGGGACCGTTTCCTTCAGAAATGAAGGAGAAACGTTGGCAGGGTGAAAATCCCGCAGAAAAATCATCAGGTTCCGTCTGCTGTAAAACACAAGACACTCAAGGGGACAGAGGACTGCAGAAGCAAGACAGTGGGTCATGGTATCAGAGGCGAGACTGATTCTGTGAACAAGAATAGATGGTCAGTTATAAACGATTAGTTTATAAATGCTATGGCCTGCAGCAGGAGAGAAAGGCCACGGTCTCAGGTAAGGCTCAGAGCAGCTGGGTTGCAGGAGTAAGTGTAGGACCACGCTACGTCCCAGCCTCAACAGGACACAGGAGCACTTTGATTAGCTGCCATCAAATACGCAGACAACACTGGCTCATCCTGGAACACGATCAACATAAGAGTGAGCACCAGAGAGGGGAGAGGAGGAAAGAGAGAGACTCAGAGGCTGCCCTGACCCCTGACATCTTTGACTGCCTTTATCCTATTAAGACTCAAACCCTCCTAAAATTCAAAGCAAAATCATCCCTGCTTTGTCCCCACGACAGCCTCCTGTTTTCTAAGTGATACATCGTCAGATCCTGCAGGTATCTGCACATGAGCCATGGACTTCTGAGGGGTAGAAAAAACAGAGGAGGCCTTCAACCTTTTTAGGATGGAGACTGAGGAGCCTGTTATGGTTTCTTCCTATTTTTATCTCATCACTCCTATAAAGTCAAAGAAATCAAACCAGCAACGCCACCACCTGGCACCAGTTATAACACCTCTCCCTCTGAGGACCTGGGGTATCGATGTTGGACCCTACTTCAAAAGCCAGGTAACCAGCTCTTGCCCATCCGCAATGGCATCTTTATGTCAATGAACTGCTGGTGAAGCTATACCAACAGCAGAGCTGCAGAGGGTGATCCCATCAACACTCATGCTCTGCAGTTCCATTTTGCAGAATAGACAGTACATCCCCATGTTTAAAGGACCCTGTTAAAGCAAACTACAGAAAGCTAAGTGAATAGTTTGCTGCATGTGGTCTCAACCACCCATTCTTACTAGGGCTGGATTTGCACTTGGTTCTAATCTAGCCTCTAGACACTAGCCTTTCTTAAGAGAGAAGCTGTGCTTCCTTGAATGTGAATCAGAAAGGAGAACATCACAAAATAATGATGCTAGCACACTTGGCAACATCTGTCAGAAGGTGAGGATGTCATTTGGGCTACTTCTGCATAGCAGGCTGATATTCGCTGCCTAACACCTGCAAGGTCAGCATATTCAGTCCACATTGACCATGCGTCTCCACAGACAGCCCCATTTCTGACAACAATGAACTGGAAAAGCTTCAAAGGACTGGAGAATAAAGAGAAAATTGTTTGCCAAATTATTTAGACAAAGCTTATCCAGAAATCTGACAAATGAACCATCAATATTACTCGACTGACTCTAATTTCCCAGGTAATTTTTCTCATCATTAGTGACTTAAAGTTTTGCACAGAGCAATACATTTCAAAAATTCCAATAGCACTCACACAAATTGTAATGAGAGAAGCAGCAACAATTCGCAATCAATTTTGCAATAAAGTAATTTGCTGTATTCACACTGTAACACTTCAGTGAAGTGTCGAGGAATGCTACATTTTGTGAAAAAGCCACTGATGTGGCCACTCTGTGGTTAACCCTTATATAAGACATCAAAACCTTTTCCTATAAAGCGATTAAAAAAAAATAACGATAGTTACACAATTTCATGTTCAAAATCGTAACTATGTATTTTTACTCATTTCAGGAGAAAATGCAAACAGCCAGCACTTAACCTCAATCAATGCTTTCCAGCCTAAGCTGCCCACATACCGGGAACGCATCGAGCTGGAGGCTCGCAAACATTCCTTGTGCAAAAACATCAGGTTCCATCTCACCCTGAATGACTAAACGTGATCTCAAGATCTTTCACACGGTGAGCACTGGACCCAGAACCGGTGGGCTCTAGGCAGCCCAGGCACCAACCTCCTGCTGCACAGCTGGCACCAAGGGAAGCTGCTGGGAACAAAGGGAGGAGGTAACGACACCATCCATCAGCCCATGCTGCTCCCAACAGTGGCCTGATAAAATGACATCTAAGGCCAGGCTGTGCTGGATGGAGCGATTAATTAATGTCCCTTCCCTCTTCAGGGGCATGGAGCGCTCAGGAAGGTTATGGGGTTGGCATTTTGGGGGAACTGAAGCTCTCCCAGCAGACAATGGCCTGCAGACATGAGTGGCTTTCCCAGCTGTTTCAGATTTTCCTCCTCAGATGCCAATCCAGGTCTTACAGCATTTGCCACGCCAATGTAGACCACCACCATCCTAGTATTGCTAAGATCCAATTTACAAAGAAAGTGAAACCAGAGTACAGTCTCTGGCTGGCCATGAACTCGTGCTCCTCTGGATCTTCTGCAGAACACGCAGAGAGGTGCGGGCACAATTAACAGCTAACGATGCTGGAGGACAGAGGTCTCCTCTGCCAGCTACTGCAGAGTGTCACAGCTGCTCCACGCTGCACAGGGGAAGCTCTGTAGGCCTTGTGCTCTGTTAGCACATCATATAAGTCTATGCTTGTTAGAATACACATATAATTGCTTTCACTGTTCCTAGGCCATCGGTTTATAAACCTGTGGCTAACTACTTAAAAGCACAGTTGCATCAATTTCATGCCTCGCATGCTGTGTAATAGCATGGAAGGACGCCATATCTCTAAGACTAAACCCACTCTTTGCTAAGCCAACCATTTACACCAGCATTTTAATCCCACCTAGCATTGCAATCGTGCTGACACAGATTTGGCAGCCCCTTCATTTCCTTCCAACCTGTAATCCACCCTGTGAGATGCTACCAAGTTGCTACAACGCTTACCTTGAGCAGACGGAGCCAGGAAAGAGAAGGAGAGGACTTAGGTCTCCTGCATGCCCTTGTCGTTGCGTATGCACCAGGCAAGTTGCATACACAAGAAGAGTGGGCAGCTTGCAGTCACAAGCTGCTCCCACAGGGCAGGATACTCCCAATGAATCGAGCTGAGGCTCAGCCTCATCAGAAAATAACTGCCCCACAGCTGGCGTTAGCTGGTCTCTGCTGCAGTCTTAGCAGAAGAACAACTCGGGAGACAAGCAGCCCTGGAGAGTGCACCACACACTCACTCGAATGAGAAGGGACGGGGCTCTTCTTGCACAGGGAGGGTAGAATACGTTTAATGCCACTGCAACGTCAGGTAGACACCAGGTTCCAGTCTCGAAGAGCTCCAGCCCAGCACCTCTGCATATGAATGCTGTGTCCGTACAAAGGGGTCCATACAAAGACCAATTCCTCACAGCTGTGGCAGCAGCACAAATAGGAATGGCAATCTGTTCAGTCCCGACAGCAAATCCAGCTGGAGGGCACGCAGCGCTCTCTTCCACGCCTCTCCTGGCAAGCAGGACCCTGAGCCACTAACCCATGCTCTTCTACCACCGGGAGACCCCACTTGGCAGCTAAGAGCAGTCAAAACTGGCTGGTAGCTCAGCTGACACAGCCACCACTTTGCAGCACCTGTGGGGAAGCCAGTAGCTTTCCAGTTCTGGTTCCAGTTGAGTGAGGAGAAAGAGTCAAGCTCTGCAAGTGGATCCGTTCCACGCATCTCACCCCTGCTGAGAAGGGAATCCAATCGATGCCCCAACATGGTCCTTCTCCTGTAACAGAGAGCTGAGGGCTCGGTACCAGCATCAGGGCAAGAAAGTCTCAGCAAGATTTTGTAAGGCACCGCGCTCTTGCCTTCCTCCGGTTCCTTCTTTGCCCGTCTGCATCCCAGCGCAGGAGCCCGGGGCTGCCTGGCGAGCCCGCAGCATCCTCTCCTCCTCCTCCCCCAGACACTGGCTAGTTCTGTGCCTCGGCGCTCAGCCTCGCCGGAGGCTCACAGCCAGGGGGGGAATCTCCCTCCTTGAAAGCCCAGACCCTGAAGAACTTCCTCCCTCAGTGTTTGCCAGAGACGCTGTTTGCCAAGCCTCAGCTGTGCTAAGACATATTTATTTAACCAGCCTTTAGTCTCACAGGGTAAACCCTGCAAGTTTCCTCCAGCGAGTGCCTTACCTTTGTTCTAGTATTCCTTTAAGCAGTCGCACCACAGCGCTCGCGCATATGGGCACGGGGCAACTATGGAGAAATCAGGAAGCAGATCCCCATGATAAATGACTCGGTGCATTTGGAGTGTCAGTGACAAAGTAGAAATTAATCTCCACAGTTCCTAGCTCCTCACCATGTGCAGGCAGCTCTCTCAGACCCGGAGCACCTGTTGGCACACAGCAGACTTCAGCGACGTGACTGCACAACTTTTTCATCTCAGTCCGGAAAGAGGCACTAACGAAACACAGAAACCCTGACCTGTCCTGAGATGGGTGTTCAAGGCCTTTCCACTAGATAAGGCATTTGTTGCGGGGCTATTAGCACCCCAAAGTGCTGCGAGGGACATTTGAGTCACTTTGGTTTGATGTATGCTGTAGGTATTTTTTGGTTATGTGCAATTTGTTCTGTTACATTCAGGGTATTGGCTATTTTGTGGAGCAGCTGTGCTGACTAATGGATCACAGCACTTCTATGCCATATAGTTATCGCACAGAAAAGCCTCTATGTCTCTCTCATCTTTCAGGAGTCCAACAGTTGCTGTCCTTGGGTTTGGAACAAGAAGGGGCAGGAGTATGCCCGGCAGCAACAAAAAACATTAATTCAAAAAGCTATGAAGAGAGTTTTGTTTTCCCTCTTCCCTGTACTGGTGTTAATAGCTTTGCAAAGCAGAGAAGTTCACCCAATGACTTCTTGGCTACTTCCCCAGATGGTGTCTTCAAAGCTGGCTTGACAGCAGAAAAGAGGCCTTTCAAAAGACTCACCAGACACATTGCCAGAACACCCCAGAAAGTGCTTTCACGTGGAAGTCCCCTGGTCTACACATCCCCACCAACAGGGTGCAAGGAACAGAAACAGTTTTTCTGGTTTCCTCTCCCCCCCCCTCCTCACTCTCCGTTGACTCACAAGAGCCTCACACTGTTTGCTTTGCTCTGCCGTGACACCCCCCCGGTGCTCTGCAGCCCCCCGATACGAAGCTGTTTACTAGCACAACTAATCTCTAGCCATTCTAAGGCTCACCTGTTTGTTCATGCATTAGAACACTGATTTCCTCCAGACAATTGTTCTGATCATTGTTCTAACTGGCAGAGAGCTCCCGTCATTAGCCTTGCTTAACGGGAAATGTTTTGCCACCGACTGAGCAGCTCCGCAGTTACCAGGCTGCACAAAAAAAAATCATCCCGGCTGGGGGGCCGCATCTCCCCGCTGAGCTGGTAGCCCCAGACGTCGCAGCAGGGGGCACGCTCAGTGCTTTTGATTTTGGACATGTGCTAGAAAATACCGGGGGCCAGGAGGAACAAACACCGCTCTGCAAAGGGCCACCGCTGAAAGGATAGCTGTTAATTAATCGGCATACAAACGGAGGGCGGTTTTTGTTCAATCAATGTTAATTGCCTTTAATCTCGTTCTCACCATTAAGAAAAGCCACCAGGCCAGGCTGATGTTGCTAGTGCCTGACACGCAGATTCCACCCACGTTTGGGAGGCAAGGCAGGAGGAGTAAAGTAATGGAAAGAAACGAAATAACCCTTCCTCACCCCTTCTGCATCGCTGCACAATTTCATTGGGTCTGTTCCATTATTTAAACAATTTTGTTTTCCAATAACATTACAGAGGAGCTCAAAGGATGAAAATCAGACATGGAGCATTTCACTACTAGTTATTCTTGCTCTCCTGGGTACTAGCTTAGAGCTTTGCTAACCTGCACAGCCCTGGCTATTCTGCTTCCGCAAAGGACTGAAATCAGAAAATTGCTTCTGTGAAGCGGTGCCCGCTTTTGAGTCCCGGGCTGGTCCCAACAGACCTGCCAGTGCCCCTCAATATGACCTACAGCTGCTGACTGCCGCCTTCCACCAGCTCTGCCAAAGTCTTTCTCCTCACCTTGCTACTGACCAGAACTCCACCGCGTGCCAACGGATGCTGAACTCTGTCTTCCTCCAACGTCTCATAACACAAAGTGCTATTTGCTATTAAATAACCTCTGACCGAATTTGCCTCGCAAGTCAGTGCACGCTTGAAGCCTGAACTTCCCAGGTGAACCCCTAGTGCATCTGCCAGCCATTTGGCTCTGAAGTGGGGACTGTGCCACTATCTGCCCGGCCACCTGCTTGGGAAACAGGAGCGATCCTGTCCCCTCTGCAGGAATCACACCTCGGGGCAGAGGGGCAGCTCTTGCGGCACAGAGAGCCCAAGGTGGAAGATTTCACGACTATTGGCTTATTGCTTCTGCAAGCGCCTTGCGTTTTTCCAAATCAGCATCAAGAACAATAACCATCAAGACTGGGCTCTGTCGGTGCCTCTCCCCTGTGGCAGCACACAACGCTCGCCCAAAGCCGATGCTGCAGTTTATCACAGATTTTCTTTATCCCTGGACAAGTGTTAGTCCCGTTGCCTCTCACCGCATAAAGTGGACATATCACAAGTGCCATGAAGGGCTGGCTGAGTTTTAAGTGGTCTGAAATGGCTCCACTACACTTGGTCAAGATTGCTTTAAAATCATTTCCCATTAGGACTGTGACCCTCTCTCTTTACAGCCAGCATAATGACTCTACCTCAGGGGAAGATAATTACATCCCACTATCTATACACATCAGAAAGTATACACTACAAACACTACCGTGCCCTTCTGGAACAAGTGAGAGAAGGCAACGCGGGAGGAAAAAGAGACAACACCGGATGCCCCTCTATCCCACAACTGGAGTCATCCCGAGCATTTTGCAAGCTCGTGGATTAGCCCCTGGGAGGGATAAAAAGATCCAGAAGGCTCAGGGTGTTTCTAAAGCAGAACGACAACTTGTACAAATCCAGCTCCGGTTTTGTAAGGATTAAAATGAACTTCACCCAACTGTGAATATCCGTTGCCGGAGCCAAAAGGAATGGAAAACCACTTACTGATGCAACAGCATTTCATTATTTCAAACCCTAAGCCCAATGCTTCCAAAAATTAAGGACAGGCAACAGTAATGTTATTGCTGGGGGACGTTGGCTGCAGGGGTTTAACTGCTAAACTGCCAAGCCCTGCTCTGAGCACAACGCAATGAAACCGTACACACAAATAAAGGCAACTCCTCCATACTCTGATCCGTGCTCTTGCTACCAGCCCCCAGGATAATCAGTGGGAAAAGAAAAAATAATCCCAGAAGCTAAGAGACTTTGGATTAAGTTGTATAAATTACCTGTTACCTCCTACCACAAGGAAGAGAGAAATGCAATAAATACCTGCAAAGCCATCCCAGTATTTTGGATTAAATGGATTACAGAAATGGAAAGTACATGATGCAAGATGTTATAAAACAAGACGACAGGAAAGTGCAGGAATTTGAATCAGGCTGGCAAATGATCCCTGCAGACTATTGAGGAAAATTAATAGAGAGAAGGGGTAGAGAGAGGATACAGTAAGAACACTGAGTGATGAACACTGTTGTTAGGACATGTAAATTCAGGATGTCAGACTTCCACTTAAATCAAATTCAGTCCTGGAACAAAAATAGCAAATCCTACTGTTAAAAAGCACTGGAAGTAGAAAAGTCAGATACGCCAAGCCTCATTTCAGGATAGGTTTCCCCTGTGCATCCCTCAAGATTGAAGTTTGTGACTTTAATTATTCCTGGAACATTGTGTATATAGGGATTCAATGCAGGGATTACTAGCAGGATCCTTGTTATAAGTGCCACTTCTCAAACAAATTACACTTCACTGGATGTCAGTAACATACACAAGAAAACAAATTAGATAAAGGCAGCAGGATGGCAAGATACAGATCTGGTGCAAGGAAATTTCACAAGGTCACCCAGCAAAATAAAGACACTTAGAATATAAACTCCTACAACATTTCTAATTCCACAGTGCATTAAAAGCTTCGCATGATCCAGACACAATATACCTCCATACACTGGCAACTCCACAGAAGCCTGAGACCAAGCCTTCTGAGACATGGTTTCTTGTGAAGAAATGCCATCAGGGTAGGGGTAGAGGAAAAGAGACAGAGATAGAAAGAACCACCCCAGTTGTCCTCTGAACTCCTAGGGATCACCACATCCAATCCCTTAATTCTGACTGTTCACAGGCAAACACAGCTGGATGGGAGAAGCCAGGCAGAGAGGATGTAATTTTGTTTGGAGGTAGTGACAGCAGGTCCTTGGCTGCAGGGCTTCTTCACAAGCTGATCATAGAATCATAGAACGCTTTGGGTTGGAAGGGACCTTCAAGGTCATCTAAGTTCCAACACCCCCTGCCACGGGCAGGGAGAACTTTCCATACTGCATTTTGTGTTTCCGGATCTCACTCTGGAACAGATTATTAACCTCCACTAGTCCTAATGAGCACGTCTTTAACTCCGGGAATCTTCATGAAGATGGAAGCACAGGCAAGTCCAGTCCTTGGGTAGAGTGCAACGAGCTGCTGAAAACATTTCACAACCCCTCGGCAATGGCACTGTGCCTTTGAGATGGGACCTCAACAGTGGTTGTTAAATTCTCATCTGGGAGATTTCAGTTGCCACTTGCCAGTGTTACTAAACCCTGCAGCTTTCCCTTGGGCTACAGGAAGGCAAGCACGGCCTGGCGGGCATGAGCCCCAGTCCCAGGCTCTGTTCTCAGACTTCTCCCAACTTTGCCCAGCAGCTGTAGATAAATCTCCATCTCGGTTTCCCTTTCTGTACACAAGAGTAATGCTACTTACCAGCCACAGAGAAGTACAATAATTATTCACCAGCAGAAGATGCTAAAGAAATGCAAAAACCACACAGTTCTCAAGGGATCCATCCTCTCTGCACAATTTGCATTGAGGCTTCAGAGGAAATCTCGTGCTTTATCTCGTCCCTTTCTGCCTTGCTTTATGGGGCTCCTGCACCGGATAAAGAGATTTCTTCTCCTGGTCAAGGTAGCATGTCCACATTTAAGGTATAGCTCACTCCTGTCTGGCCCAGCTTCACATACCAAGCACAGAGGCAGGCAGAGACAACTTCTCCGGATATCCTTTTCTATGCCTAATTCTATTTCTGTGCAGCGACACAGTGAAATTCCACGCAGAAGTATTATGAGCCTGACTGGCTTTATTTGTTTAACAGTTCACATTTTCATTAAGCTGTTGCTATTCGGCAGCCAGTAATTTTATTTGTGTGATAGGCGTATTCATCTCACCCGTATGGGTGTAGATGTCGCTCTCCTTCTCTTCTGGCAGAAGAGGCAAAAATCAGCAATGACAGAGCCAAGAGAGGACTGGGAATTCTCATGTCTGTTTGCAGATAGATATGGAATAGAACTTCTACCTGGTTTTGTGAAATGGCTCCCAAAGATCAGGGTCACAGTAAAGAGCCTAAGGGTAAATTAAACAAAACCAACCAACCAACAACCAGACCTGTCTTGGGAGATTACCTGCACTGCCCAGGTACAAAACCAGAACGTGAAGTATCTTTGAGCAGAATCAGCCCCTCTGACTCAGCACTTCAACTCTTTTACACCAGGAGCTTATTGCTGACTGAGCATTTACAGTATTTGAGTATCAGATTTTAAAGAATTAATTGCATGTCTAATTCTTGCCAATCTTTAAGTATCTTGAAATATCTGGTCCCGGGAGCTTCAAGATCTGATTAAATCACAAGGAAGAGAAGCCTGGTTGGTTGGCTCGCACCAAGCCCCAATTAGACAATCCTCTACCAAGTTCAGGCAACCAGACAGAAAAATAACAGGCATTTTGAAATGTTAATGACCTGAACTGAGACAGTCAAATGACTCAACCACACCTCTTAGATAGAGGTTTCAGAAGTCACCCGAGGAACCCTAAACATTTCTCTCTGACACTCCCTGCTTACAGCAGGAAGGAGCAGAGGCGCAGGGAAGCCCTGCCAGCTGCCCAAGCCCTGGGGGGAACCCACAGCCCGGGCAGGAGAGTGCCAGGGTTCCCGCCGGGCACGGCACAGGCACCAGAAGGGAAAGGCTGTAGATGGATCAGGAGGCCATGAAGACATTCAGCCACGCAATTCCGTGTGGATGCCCAACCACAGGCACACCCAGGCAGCGACCGGCGTGAAGCTGCACGCTCAGCCCTGAACCAGGAGCCACTGCAGTATCTCAGCAAGACAGATTTGTTCTGAGCAACAGCCCATCGGCGCCCAACACAACCAATGCAATTAAGAGAAGAGCAGATAAGATGCCCTACAACCTGAAACATGGATCTGAGCAAACAAAGGGAGAACGGCGAACACCCAGAGATGCATCTTTATTTCCCAATCAATGTCTCCTCCTGCATAAATTCCAAATCCTTCTTTCAAGATTAAAAACCTTTACCAAGTGAAAAACAGGCTCAGCATTTCTCTAGCTCTTTCCTGTCCTCTTCCCTCTTCGGAAGGCGCCCAGCAGAACACCAGATGCTGGAACAAGCCACAGAAGCCTCCTAAATAATTATCTCCCCATCTCCTCCGCTGCAAATTTATAGTCCTGCATCTGTGTCAGTACAGAGACCTGCTTCCATCTGTCTAAAGCACATCCTTTACAAATAGGACCTAAAGGTGGAATGCTTAATCGAAGCATTTGAAAATGCACTAAGAGGCTGGAAAAGAAAGCGACAGTTTATAAGTGTGCTGTTTGCTTCTCTCGTGGACACTGCTCAAGTGGAAGGGAGAGCTTTCTTTTTTTTAAATATGACAAATGATGCCGGTCCCATCTTGTAATTTCCCCCACTGTGCAGCATGTCTGTTCATGATAGATACCGGCGCAGCTGCTTAGGTGTCCGTTTATCTGCTAGAAAAGTATTGTCTATTTGGAACCAACTCATCCTAAAACAGTAGCCCCAGAGGGGGAAGAGAGAAAAGGGAGGGGGAAAGAGAGATGAGGGAGCTGTCGACTGGGAATACGTCCACGCGTCTGCCGCAAAGGTTCTGGCAAAAACCAAGCATCATATTTAGTTTTAGCTACATCCTCTCTTTCCCTCCTCTTGACCATTCTTTTCCACTGTCAGTCAACACCTCTTCACACCCTCTTCCCACAAAGACCTTACCACTGACACGCGTTTCATTTCATACTTGCTACCTGTGGAAACAAAGCAAGCCCCCACAGGTCCATGCCAGCACACAGGAGCTCTCGGGTCCCAACCTGAACAGTTCACAGTTGAAGACAGGTAAAATTCAAAAGAAAAACAAACCACTAAGGATGGGAAAAGAGAGAGAAAAAAAGGGAGAGAGAAAGGACGAAAAAAAAAAGCAATCAAAGGGTGTTTATATTTTGTGTTTAAAGAGACTTCAAGCAGGAACTCGCCAATTTTCTGTAGCCAGGATTAGAACGGAATGAACTCAAACACTCTGTCCTTCTGCAGAGCCCTCTGAGCTGAATTTCACTCTCTGCAAAATGGCCAATATAGAAAGAAACTCATAAATCCCTGTGACGTAAGTAACTTCACATTACTCTCGAGGAAACAGAGGCAGGGACAGATTCATTAATCCAAGTAAATGAATCTGTGAAGCAGCCTGGATTTCTCAATCCCCATAATGTCCCACACAAGAAACAGCACCAAGGGCCCAGCAGTTTCTACGCCATGCTGCCTGGCACAAGCAAAGCAAAACACTTGAATGGATGAGAATGTTTTTAAGAAAGGAAAAGTACAGACATTAACCACACCTGCCCTAGCCAGGTAAGCATGCATTCTTATTAAAACATGTTTTATTACTTTAAAGTGCCTCCCACCATTTCACTCATTGCATCGTTAATACCAAAGACCAAGGTCATATCTGTAAGATGCTGCCTCAGGAACCTGTTGAGTAGCAGAGAACGGCAAAACCTGCCTGAGCAGCCGGGTACATATTCCAGCTGGTCAGCCATGCCAGGGTTAGCCCACTGGTAATACCCAAACCAGCAAGGTTAGGGCTGGCCTTGGTATGGCATCATTATTCTGCAGCCTAGGCATGTCCTGAAAGGATGTTGCCACGGGCTGATACTCTGCCTCCGGTTTACGGAATACAGCTTCCATGTGTGCCCAGAGCGAAGCTGGGTGTTTTAAAGCTGTTTAGTTATACGTTCACAAAGAACTTTGCAAGATATTTATGTTAAGGAGTTGTTAGAAGCAGCACTGAATTAAAGACTTCACTTTTAAGGTAAGGAACTGTCCCTTAAATATTTTTTTTGGGGGGGTGAGTTTTCTTGCTTGTTTTGAAAATAATGAAATCCCACGTGTAAGATGGCATCAGTCAGTTGAGGTTAAATTGTGTAAGGCAGTTGTCATTACGGCCACTTAAAACTGAGACTTGCATTCAGAAAGTTCAGGATTTACTGTCTCCCAGAATTTAAGTTCACAGAAAGACTGGCTGCTCCTGCAGGTGGAAGGCAAATCCTACCATCTCTCACCCACGATCAGTCCACAGCCACATTCCCACACATGAATGGTTCTGAGTGGACCTGCTGACAGCGCCCGAAGCACCACCCCTGGATGATGCTGATCAAAGCCAAGCATGAGGCTCTAAATTACACAAACTGAGTCTGGCCCCACTGATGCCAGCCAGCCTCAGCTTTTCAACCCGCCTGGGAAGGAAACACAGGTGTGCAAGCACATATACACACTCCCCCAGCCCCCCCAGCCCGGGGGGACAGGCCAGTCACTTGATTTGCAGAGAGCTTTTCCATTTGTCCCACTCTACTTACTGCAGCGCTCGAACACACAACCCGCTCCCCTTTCACATGCTCTGCGGTGGCCATTTCTCCAGAGCTGCCCATCATTTCCTTATCAAGCAGTAAAAACGTAGGATCACTAGAGACACAGCTCAGCCTTGCTGAGATTTCACTCTCTCGGCGGGTTGTAAATGCCCCTATAATGTTGGCTTTTTTAATCTTGTGTTATTATTACCCGCGGCTGCCATTCAGTCTGCAGAGAATAAAGCGCCAAGGCTTTCAGGACCCACACAATGGCTCTGTGCATTTGCCAGCGGTTGGACAAACAATACCTCTGTGTTTCAGCTTTATTGGAAACCTTTCTGTTGTGGGAGTCTGACTGCGTGTGTCCCTCCGCTCAGGCGACGCGGAGGTGCCAGCGTGTGCCTACGAATTCACCACTGATTTCAGGAGCGCGTGCCTGCGCGGCCGCCTATAGAACCTCCATGAAAGCGTGCCTGCGAGCCCCGTGTGCTCCTGCCAGCCTGTGCAGGGGCACAGAGAAGGGGTCTGCAGAGCCAGTCAGTCTTCCCCATAGATCAGCCAGGGAGTATGAAGCTGAACAGGGCTCCTCTGTGAATAATTAGGTTCATCTCTGCGTAAATGGTGTTGCCGGCTCATATGGAAGTCTGAGGCTGTATGACATAACTATGAAAATGTCAAAGCTCCACTTCCCCGCATCATGTTCTTACATGAAATCTTGGCTTCTGCTTAAAACCAAAGAGCTTGAGAGCCTGGTGTTTGCAAGGAAGGCTTGAAACGTGGAACAACAGAACAACCCCACAAATCAGAATGAGAACGAGACTTGAAGAACGCAGAGCTCTTCTCATTCGGGGACGCTGATTGTTTTGGTCTGTTCACTATTGCTTGCAGGAGACACTGCAGATGTGTCAACTCTTACAGAGCTCCAAATATTCCCTCACTCAAGAAAACGAGACACGCTGCACACTCTTCACATATTCAAAACCCAAGAGAGAAGTCAGAAACTCCCCAAAACCCACAAGGGTTGACTTGTAAAACTGTTTAAAAATGCACTGGGGTTATTTCATTTGCTTTCTGGTTTTAAGCACTTGAGTCACGTTCTCATAGCACCGCTGTCTAGGCAAGAGGGCTAGATTATTTTATTGTATCTATTCCTCCTTTTTTTTTTAAATAAAAAAAAAAAACAGAACCAAGATTCTCATATACTTGTAAAACTTCAGGAACAACTCCACAAAACTGGGGCAATAGAAAACATGCCAAATACTTCAAGACTTGGCAGCAGTGAGTGCCTGCCTGTCTCTCCGTGGCAGGAGGAATGTCTGTCTGCCTCAGCCAATGTTTCCAAGTAAGAATGTCTCATCCCGATAGCCCGTGCACATATAAAACACCTATGCTGTCAGCTCTCCAGGAAGAGACCTTGACATTTTGCAGAAAACCACATCCCCATCTCCCCTGAATATCAGCAGAAGGCAGAAAAACCTGGTAGATCTGAAAATGTAAGAATCAGGTGCTGCCTTCAGCAAGAATTAAAGTTAAAATGGAAAAGGCAGTGGTGAAATGAGCACAGGGCAACTCACGGCACTCGGGGTACCAAGGAACCAACTTCCAGCTTTCCCAGATCCCTGCCTGCAGCTGGCTGGTCCCACTCACTCTCTTGGGAGGCAAGAGTAGAGACATCTTTAAGGGGCGGAAATTGAGGCTTTGCTGTCTTAAAGAGAATAAACATAAGGTGAATGGTTTCAGCACATACTGTATTATCGTTGCGATGTTATGTACCTCACGCACCTGGAGAGAGAAACTGCAACTCGCTCTCTGAGCTCTGCCTTGATGGTAACCAGGCTGGCATGGGAAGATGAGCTCTGTTCTCTGTGGACAGAGTAACTGGATTGCAATGTTCTCTTCCCAAAAAGAGTAATGAGGTGCCCAGAGAGCCTGCGGAGGTGTCAGAGAAACAGATGCTGTTAGACCCTTCGCGGGCCAAAGACAGATTAAGAATAACACAATAGCAGCATAACAGGACCTTATCAACAGCCTCGCAAGCACTAAGAAGGGGAAGCTGAGCGAAGGCTGTGACACCTGTCTGCATCACAGCCCTGCTCTTACTGCCTCCCGACTCCCCCACAATCCCGGTGTCCAAACGGCTTTGAAGCAAGACACGGCAAGACAGGCAGGTGAATGTGAACTCCCGTCAGCTGTCTGAAGAGATGGCATGAATACCTTACGTTTCAGCAACACTTTTCACCCACAACGTTTCCGAGACATCCATTCAACCTCAACACTCCAAACCACAGAAGTAATATCTGCCCCGGGAAGAGATGGGCAAATAAACACCAGTTAAATGACTGTTCAAGGTCGTCCAAGGACTACGGGAGAGAGAGAGAGAGACACACACACACAGAGACACGTCTAGCAAGTAGATTACTCTTCCCTTTTGAAAGGCACACAGACACACACACACGCACGCACAGGGGATTGAAAGTGCTTAGCCAGGTGTGGAGCCTGCTGTGATCAACGCGGCTTCGCTGAGCAGCGGCTCTTCCCGCTGCCGTTTCACCGGCGCTAAAACGTAAGAAGCAAACCTTTCCAACAAAATTCATTCAAACGGATGCAAATAGGGATGGGGGATTTTGCATCTGGGCTAAGTTACTACAATCTACGCATCCTGTTTGTCTGCTAGTTATTAAATTACCCACAAGCCATCAACAATTCAAGCCTCTCTCTGAGAAGCAGAGATTAACCAGGAATTGCTATGCAGAAATGCCGCCCGTCTCTCTCTCTAGTGAGATCAGCCTCATGATGAGTTGCGGACATTTGGGAACAAAGGTGAGCTTTCCTGCAAGAAATGAGAGGCACGGAAAGATGGGAAAACGTTTCTACGGGAAGGAGAGGATTTGCAAGGCAAGAATCTATCAGGAATGGTTTCACACGCTGCAGACCACGGTCTGATGAAACACACTCCGGTATCTGGAGCACAAGAAGCTGCACCTCTGTCCAAGCACTAATGCAAATGAGATTTTCAGTGAAAGACAATGAAGCCAGTATGTAAATATTAATTTAACAATCTAGTTGACAAAGCCTCAGCTGATCTATAAATAGCTGGTTTATTAGCAGGTGATGCTGAAGGCAGCTATCCTGGCTTCTCTTCCCACAATCCCCTGTGCCATCTTGTTTTTATTGACCCCGGAGACACGGCGACTCTTAACTGTTCCAGCCTGCTTCTCCAGAGCTACTCTCTACCTGCAGAGTAGCTACAAACACTTGACAATACAACACATATTTATTAAAGCCCTTACACGACAAGGATTCTGCAAAACGACGCACACCATAGCTCACAGTTCTCAATTAAAGTGAGCAAATGGTTTAGAAAGATAGAAAAAAATCACATAGTCTTTTAAGCAGGGGGTG
Source organism: Tringa tobata (assembly GCA_033628505.1). Lineage (NCBI taxonomy): Eukaryota > Metazoa > Chordata > Aves > Charadriiformes > Scolopacidae > Tringa > Tringa tobata. Next base: position 27,313 of record JAHREE010000442.1, read on the forward strand.
GCGGAGGAGCTGGTCACTCAAGTACCACAGGGGATTTAGGGAATGACTGACACAAAGCCAGAGCCAGGCACCGTCCATCTGCATGTACGCTCAGCAAACTAAGCCTCAAGGATAGCAACACCCTTAATAACTCAAGCCACCAAAGCAGCATTTTGCCATCCCGTAAGAACACACCAAAATCCTGATCTCTTTTCACAGTTTTACCTCATCTGGAATTACTATAATACATAATAAATCTTAAAATTCTCTACCATCTCGTTGGGCCGCACGCACAGGAATCCCTCCTTTCACACAGGCACAAGAAAGCTGTCTGACAAGGGACAGCAACACCACGGCAGAGTTTAGGGCCAGCACCTGGGAATCTTGCATCCTGGTAAAACCAGTGTGGCATTTGGACCAGCACAACACAATTGCCCAAACTGCAGCATGGCCAGCATCCACAGAAACCACGTGAATTATGATGTTTTAGGCTATTCACATGGATTTGTATATATTCTTCTGAAGTCTTTTAAAGCCTCCGTCTTCCTCTTGCTACAAAGAACAGTGACAACACACTTGATGGGCCGGGCTTGTAAATAGGCAGATTGAATTAGAGGAACAGAATGGACTTTGTTATCCCTCCCTCCCACTTGCCTCAAGTTTCTAAAGAAGCCTTCCGAACACAAGAAGCCACTATGTTACTGCTTATCATATGGCTAGGAGAAAGAAAGAAAGAAAAAAATTGAAAAAAAACCCCACACAATCAAGACTTTTTTCCATAAGGTCCATCATATTCTTACAGCTTGTACAGTGGCAGGCCATAGAGTTTACCTCGACAGGGAGCACAGCATCGACCCCGGCACGCGTGTTGGGAAGTCTGCACTGCAGCGGGAGCACACAGAGGGTACCAGGGCTATGCCAGCAGGGACTGCAGGTACATCCCCTGCACACAGCCCCCCTTCTGCTGCATCCTCGCCCCTCAGTGCCACCCAACCCATCAGGGGATGAACATCTCCAGGATATCAGCTTGGGCTCCCACGGCAGGGTAGAGAGGCTCTAAAAGATCATGGGGGGCTGCGCCAGTGGAAATAAGGATCCCTATGCAGCAGGCTTTGGACACAGGGCTGTCTGAATAACAAATATTTACAAATTTTGTTCTTAAATTCTTTAAATACAAGCGTTAAAGAGATATTTATATGATTGCAACCCTGTGATGGTCTTACAGTCTGGCTTTTATGAGTCCCGTACCAGGGACTATGAAAAGGAAACTTTTGCAATAAAGCTCACTTACAAAACTATCTTTTCCGAGTGGATGTAAATCTGTTTTCCATTACTTACGGAAGTAAGACAGAGGAGTTTGACTTAGCAGAATAGAAACTTAAAATAAAGCCATGCTCACAAACTCTGTGGAATCTAGCAAGAGAAGTGCTACACGTTGCCAAATTGATCATAAATAAAGAAATTAGTTGTTCTCATTAATCAAGAAAAAAACCTAGAACAGTAATAGATTTGCAATCATCTTTACTGTATTATTTACTCCAATAAAACTGTCATAAATCTAACAGCAATAGATGTAAGAAGCACCAAGGAAAAACTGAAACATTTTACATAGTCCAGCAAACGCAGGATGCTGCAACAAGGCTGCAGGATAGCCTTCCCAGGAGGAATCCACACAGTTGCGGTCTGCTTTTGTTTTGATGTAAAGCTATGCATAAACCTGCAGTGCTAAATGACCCCAAAGCAACTCGTTCTCTTCCCCAAATCTCTACATGTGCCATTTCCTGTGGCTCTTGCAACGTTGCTGCTTCCTTTATCCGCTGTCTCCTTTTCATATTGGCATATCCATTGCCCAGATCCCCGATTTCACAGCCCAACCAGTTGTAATCCAGGAGTGCTTACAAGCCAGGACCCGAAGAAAAGTTTAACTAAGTTTGGTTCTCTCTCAAGTAGATTTCGAGCAACTGGAGCACAGATGAAATCCAACTTATCCAGAGTAATTTATTCTTCACACTTGTTTAAACGTGGTCACTCACCGAGGACAGACTGGCAGCGTTCTTTGTGGGCTGTAGACTCCACCGCGCTGCTGGGAACTGTGCTGAGACAAGTCCACATCACACGTCAGTGGAGATGGACTGCAGACTTCAGCTCTGGGATGGAAAGATCAAACTGCTAGATAGGTTCTCTTCCTTGCCGGGTACACTGATTTTTATCAACGGGAAAAGCCAATTAAAGTTGATAAAGACACATTCTCTGCTGATTTTTCCTCACTGCCCACTGCTCAGTGCTAGTATAATGGATAATGTTCTGCCTGTGGGTGTATTTTCTAAGATCTGTCAGTTCTGACAGCATTTTGGCACCTGGATAACTCAAGATTTATACCAAGGGTCCAGGAATGCACCATTTCTCAGCAGCTGATGGGTACATTTTTCAGCAGGGCTTCCCTAATTAAAGGGCTAGAAAGAGATGGGATCAGATTGATAGGTTTTACAGTCACATGTTTTACGCTTAGTTTGATGAATTATAAATCACCTTTTGCAACTTTTGGAACATATGAGAGGAGCATGCAAGAGAAACTACAGCAACGTGTCCAAAACATTGCAATCTAATTACTTATTTTCAAATTTCACCCCTGCCCCCATGGCAAGACTGTTAAAGACATACTCAAGAAAAGAAAAATAAATAGATAGATAGATAGATAGATAGATATCTCAAAAAGAAAATTGATGTTATGAAATGAGACACTGCTGCTCTGGAGGTACTCCAAAATGGAAGTGTTTTACCCTAGATGGGACACAAAAGGTGCAGCTCTCCTCCTTTGAGCATCACCCTTGGCTGGGGACACCACACTGGCACCGAGAGCCTCACACAGCTCCATTAGCAACCTGCCCTGCCAGACCAGCAGGAGGTTTTGCCTTGTCCTCTGCTGTCACAGCCTTGTCTCGGGGCTAGAGAAACCACTATCATATTTAATGCTTTGACTTTAATACCTGTAAAACTGTGTGAAAACAATGTATTCTGGGCTGGTTTCGTTGTCTCTGTCAGAGCTCCTTCTGTGTATATAGTGAAATATAACTCCAGAGAGGCCAATGGCAAGATCTTTCAGAATAATCACAGCTTGTTCTGGTCTTAACGGGATCTGCAAGTACTGAGCTCCTCTTGAGGGGTGGGGAGTGAGGGGAGAACAACAACAACAAACCACCCCAAACCCCAGGATGTGAGAGCCCAGTACCACAAAGTGAAAGTTCACGAGTTCCTTGTTGCCAGAATGTTGTTGAGATCAATGTAGCCTTAAAGCTATAGTAAAGAAAGTCACAGAAAAACCATCTGGAATGGGGAAAAATATTTGTTGGTAATTTGAAACATGAAACTGAAGAAATACAATGCAGAGATGTGATAAGCATTTCCAGGCACTGAGAGGTTAAAACAATTATTTGAACAGCTGTGAAAATTAAAATGGTAAAATAATAGCTACCCTTCAAAACTCTACAGATGCAAAGAGACTCTTCAATGAATAACTGATAAAGGGGAAAAAACATTTTAAAAGAGAAACTGTTTCACGCATGAAGGTCATACGAGTAACAGCTCCTCTTAAGAACCTGGATTTTCAGACTTGGCAAGAGATGAAGAGGTGGGGTTAACACAGCAGCCTTTTACCTCTAGGGACCCAGGGTCAAATTCTGAATACTCTAAGTTACACATGAAAGCGACTTTAGGCATATCCTTTCTACTGCTTTTTTGGAAACGGTTCCCAACCACAGCAAAGGCAAGGTCACACAGGATCATGCCGGAATTGTTGTAGCAGTTTGTTTGCTTTCCCAAGGAATTCTCCAGCACTGGCACAGCCCCAATGGCTGCAGCAACTGGTGCAGCCTTAGAGCAGACGGTTGGGGCGTTATCCTTGTTATCCAGAGCTGCCCCCCACACACAGCCCTGCTCTGGCAAGAATGTGGTGGTATGCAATTTTTTGGAAAAAAATTACAGTCCGTAATGAGCTGCTCGACTATTCAGAAAAGGTCTGAGAGAAAAATAACGCCAGTCAGGACTGCAGTGTATGAACCATGGTGCACACCATGCGGCCCATCAGGACAGGGTACATGGACAGATGCATCCAGGGAACTCAAAGCTCCAACAGAGCCATCTTCAAGGCTGGAAGGAGCTGAAAGAAAGCAGCTGAGGAAGGTCTATCTGCCACTTGGCTCCAGCTACCCTTCTTGTAGGCAATGAAACCTCTCTCTCTACTAGCTATTTTAAAACAAGAAACCAAAATTTTTTAGAAAGTAGAGAAAAAATTGACAACTGAATATGGCTGAATATGTAGCACTGCAGAGAAGAAATCGGCTGCATGGTGCCAGCTCTTGTTTCCATTCCTCACCCACTTCAAATGCACAACCTCTTCCACATAAATACTGAGCAAACTGTTACAAGGACAGCAACTGAACACACCTCATCAGAGTCCAAAAACATGGATTCTTTGGCAAAAAAAAGCAGAATCAGAACAGAAGGCCAAATTCATCCACCCCAGCAGTCAATTCTTCTATCATTCACACATAGCATTTCACCAGTCTTCAACTGGGAAGTCTTAACTAGTACTTTTTTAAGTCAAAGAAAGAAGTCAGACAGCAGAAACACAGGTTCTCCTACAAGAGGACTTTTCCCTCGAGTCAAAAGAATTTGTTATCCCAGCATTATTAGAACACTTCTGAAGAATTACATGTAGCCTCCTCAATCTGTAGGTTTCTTCTCTCTCCAGAGCACAGCCTACTTTAACCTGATTTGAACACACTTGCTGTACTTCTCCAGTTGACAATCAACTGGTTTTGAGTATCTCCTCTGATGGGTTAGGCTCCTCACTACTCAATGACATTAAAAGAAAACATGAAGAGGATGAGCCTGCAGCCTCCCCCACACTACAGTCTTGCTGCAATCACCTCGAACACCCCCAGCTATGTAGACCAGGTTTGACCACTTTAAGCATCATAAACATCTAACATGCAACATGTTGCAGAAAGGAACTTACCCTGTGCCTATGCCAATCCAAAGTAGCCTGTGCCACAGAAAGTAACATGGCTGACAGAAGTATTCCAACAGAGGTTTTGACCTTCCTGTGGTCCTGAGGGACCCTGTGACACATTTTCCCATGAGTCGGGATCCTGGTATTCTGCCAAACTACATACCTTTGGTCTAAACTAAAATTATGACTGCAGCTTTAATTCAATACGCTTTCCTTCACTTCTGATCCTGATACACCAGCAAGAGCTGTTGGACTGGTAAGCACCTACCTTTTTTTTTTTTCCCTTTAGGTGACTACATTGCCGTGCTGCCTGAACACATGCCAGCAGCTAGAGCTGCACAACAAAACCATTTAGGAAATTCACCAGCTGGGTACATAACCAGAGCTTCTACTCATACTGGGAAACCTGCAAATCCATCTCCGGTACCTTGTCATGGCACTGGTTGTGATAAGAATGTGGAAGAAGGATATCCCAGCTTGTCCCCTCACTGCACCAGCGCGATGATCAGTCATCAGTCTTTTACTTGCCCAAGGCAAACAGTATCCTGCAAGGTTGATGTACAGTTAGGTAATGTGCTTTGAGATCCTTCAGGGTTAAAAAAAAACATGCATAAATCTGACAGGATGAGAAAGAAGCTGAAACAGAAAAAGAAGGTGTTAGGCTTATACAAGCACCCACACCGTTCTAGCCTCCTTCCATGGAGTCTCTGGATCTTACCCCATGTTTCCCGAAGTCAGACTCTCCCGTGCCAAGGAGCTTTCATGTTCAGTGAGCAGCATGGAGGGGAGGGGATGCAGAGGATTAGTCTACGTCCTTATGAACGTCCAGTACTAAGAACCAAAAGACTTCTTTGCTCCTCTGATCAGCCATGTTCAGATGCATATTTAAAAATAAGACAGACACTGAACTCTCTCTTGCCCCCTGAGGGAACTGCTGCCTCCTCTTTCCAAACCGCCAGTTCAGTGCTGCAGGGAATAGGCAGCCTGGTGTCAGCTCCAATACAGATTTTTAAATGAAAGGAATGCAAACGAAGGGGACAGAAGAGAGGAGAGGAAGGAGGGAGGGAAAGGGCGCAGAGACACTAGAAGCAAGTAGGTAAAAAACTGAAGGCAGGGGAAAGGAAAAAAATCCAGACTCTAGAAAGAGGTAAATAAAGAGACAGAAGGAGGAGGAGGCAGCAAAATAGGCAATAGCATATGTCTAGCTTACTGGTACATATTACAAGAAAAATCCTATAGGTGGCCAGAACTGCTCATGCTAGGCGGTGAGGATATTGCTCACTCACAGTGATATCACCGAGCCACACGCAGTTTAGAATATACATGAAATACCCACAGCTTGAGTTTCAATCCCAGATTGTCACAGAAGAGCCCTAGAACAATTTATCCTTGCATACAGCTCAAACATTTGCTTTGCACTGTCCCAAACTAGTGGAGACCCACCCCAGTGCTAGCATGGCATTCCTAACAAACTTGAATTCAGCACACCACAAAAAAAAAAAAAAAAAAAACCAAAGCAAAAATACCATTAAGAAAATAAGTTGGCATTGCTACACAGCACTTAATTCTGGTGTCAGTGGGTCAAAATGGGGATTCCTCAATGCTGCATGTTTCTAGATCCTGCCCAACCGGGTTGGTAAATTTCTGGTGTTTTTAAGCTTAAGATAAGAATTCCAGGTAGCTAACCTCAGGGAAACAGTTTTGAGAGCCTTATGACATCGTTGGTCTATTAAGGAGGGGAAAAAAATAAAATGAAAGAGAGAGAGATAGAGAGATAATCAAGTGCATACCTAGAAGTAAACTTGCAAATAAGAAATGACAAGTCAGAAGTCAGGAGGACAGGTTTGTACAGATCTACAACACACAATTTCAGAAGCTCATCAAAACTTCAGTGGCACTTGAGAAGTTTGTGCTGAGATCAAGAAACACTTCCAACTGTTGATTCTGACACAATTATCAGGAATAACACAAGCTTGCCTGAAGTGAAACATGCAGCATGGTGTGAACGTACCATCCTGTTGTCAGGATGGACCAGGTTCCATGGTCAAGTATAAATCAAAACTGATGAAGCCAAGGAAAGTAACGAGGGAGATCAAAGCAAGAGCAAAGACGAAGCAAGAACTAAGGATCATGAGGAAGAGCAGGCACAGTTACAGCCTAGAGGTTTGTGAAGCAGTTCAGAGCCACTGAAGAAATTCCCTGACATACCTGGCTGGTGGGTTGTCCTCGTCATCAGTCAGATCCAAACCTGCTGGGGAGATTAATTGCAAACTACAGAGTAACACACAACCCTTACAACCTTTTACCCACATGACAGTGTATTAGACTGCTGTGCTTTGGAAGACTCTTCTCAAGGGAAGATGCCGCCTACTTCAACCTTCAAGCACCACAACATTCCTACTGCTTTATGTTGTCCCTGAAGAAAAGCTTTTCATAGCAGCAGTGAAAGCTTTTTGCACTGAACAGCTGGAACCAAAGTCAAAGCACAACCTGGCAGTTTTCTTGGCTGAACAGAGATGCCATTGAATCCGGGAGTCACAGGCAAAAAGCCCATATTGATAAAGGTTTGAGACAGTGGTTCAAGATATTAAGAGAGAGTCAGAACTGCAAGAAGAATATTTTGAACCTTATCCTTCTGCTCTGGCTGGCATCCAGGGATTATCTCCCTTACTTCTCTCCTTTAAATACTTTTTTCCATAGCACCTATCAAAGTCACCATCTTCCCAGCAGGAGCAGCCAGGACTTGCTGTCAGGTCTCCCCAGATGCTCAGATTAGCTAGCTCTCTTCTCCGTGTGGGAACTCTCAGATCCCACAACTCAGTGAAGCAAGGATTTGGATCCGAGATTCAAGTTTCCATGAGGGGATTTCTGTTATTATAGCAGATCTGGTTCCAAACACAGCCACTGTGAACTATGTGACAGGGTATGAATCCTCTTCTGTATATTCCTGCTGTGTGATCTCACTCTTCATTTCTTCACATCCCCCTTTTCTCTATAGTATTGCAACACTTCATTGATTCAACACAATCGACAAGAGAGCATGAAGGCAAAGGCAGACTCTCAGATTGGAACAGCTGGTTTTCTTGATGGCATCCTGTCCCAAAGAGAGGTAAGGAATCACAAGAAAAGAGACTGCTTATTCTCAACAGCAAACAACTCCACACCAGAGAAGAAAGCACAGCCCTGCTGACTGTGAGAAAAAGGCAGCAGTGGGATTTTGAATATATTTCACACTCCTTGATGGATCATGCCTGAAGATTTTGTGGGAAAGTGGAGCACAGAGAAAACCACGCTTCAAAGCCTATCACTGTACTCGCAGGGCCTGTGAAAACTTTATAAATACGATGCTCTACTCTACTGTCCAAAGCTCACATGCAGACGTGCTGACATGACCGATTCCTCAATGGCCACGTTCCACAACCACTACACCCCACTGCCACTAAGCTTTGAATAAGCTCCTGCCAGACATGCTAAAGCGGGCTTAAGGACAGATGGACAAGGATGACCAGCTGGGACTGAAAAAGATGGTCAGAAGTCATTGACCCTGTGACCAAGCTCTGAGATAAGACTGCTAGGCATAATAGCCACCCATGTCACAGCCAACGATCACACCCAGTACACACCTGTGAGTTGATAAATCTTAAGCTACTCCACTCACACACAGTGGCCCGTTGCACCAGTCCTTGCACTCGCCATAGGGCTAAAACATTGCAAAGTCTCCTCTTCCCTCATCTCAACCGCTGTCCCGACTCAACATGCAGCAGCAAAAACAAGCTACCGAGGAACTGACAACTCCTGCCTGCTGATCAGAGGGAGAAGGTGCTGAGGCCAATGAGGCTCAGCAGTTGCTCTGGTCCCCAGAGCTTAAATTTCCCAAGTGTGAAACATTTGACTGAACAACACAAAAAAGGGTGTAGGCAGCAAGACCACAAGCTACCTTAAATCCATGAGGTCTTTTCTTCTTCCAGGTTGGTCACACCTAATACCACCTCTCTTATCTCATCCCAAAATAGGAGAACATGCATTAAAGGATCAAGCTATTAACATCTGAAAGCTGGGCCTTCTCTGTAGCCCTCTCTTGCAACAAGGGGTTTGTGTCCATTTCTCGGAAGCAAAGAAATCAATACTTGGACAGAAAAGGCATATTCCAAAGGACAATCCCTAAAAACAAGGTTGCTCTCTTTTCTCAGTTGCTGCAGTGCCACTCTTGTTGAGTCTCTCCAATGAAGCTGATCGTAGTGGTGAGCACAAGTCAGCCTCTCAAATGTTTAGGCAAGGTCACCTTGAGGACTTGAGTCTTCAAGTGGAAATAAGCAGTTGCATGAGCAGCAGAACTGAAATCACCTGGATTCCTCCACATTCGTGTCTCAAAGTTAAGTTCCTCTGTGACCAAACTGATGTCTAATAAAGGGTGAGTCGATACCATTCCCTCCTGCACAAGCACCGCTGGGGTCCCTTCCCTCCACCTAATTGCCTGCTTTCACAAGATATACAGGATCTTATTACTTCAGAGCCCTTGTGCCTTCTGAGGAACATCACCGCAACTCGCCAGCAGGGTCAGAGCCAGCAGAGAGTGGGACAGAAACCAGACCCACAGACACACAACATGGTTACATGAGTCCCACTTCCTTTATGAGGGTAAAATTCCAGACATGGCTGGGGGGAGCCATGCATCCCGGGGAAGAGATGGCACATTAAACCCTGAACAGCGTTACCCGTGACACCTGAGCGGGCTCTGCCCTGCTCTCCAGGGGCTGCTCTGTATATGGCAAAGCTCCTGACCTTCCAACATCTGTTCAGTTTTTATACAAAAGCAAGTCGGGGCCCTGTAAAGCAGTACAACATCTTTGTTGACATTTCAGTCCCTGGGAGAGAAGCTCTCCTTTGGCTTTGTGTCAAACACCTTTGACTATGTCAGAAAATAGCACATAGCCTGTTCTCTCAAGCAAAGCCGTTTGCCTGTGCAAAGGTTCCCGGCAAACAGACAGGAGGTGGCAGCTGGAAGAAGGAGACCCGGGATCACTGCACACAATCTCACCTTTTATTATTTATCCACATTTACTGAACCCAGCCTGGCTCTAATCCATCAGTGCAAGAAACCTGCTAATACACCTACGTGATTAGAGAGACTTTCCTGTGTTTTATGGGGTTCTATTGCAGCAAATGTTGAGGCTCAGCAAAACAAGAAGGCACCAGGAACTGTCTCATACAGCCTGGGATCTCTCTCTCTTGCTTATCTACCAACCAGCAAATATTTGATACTGCATTAAACATGGAACTCGAGAGCATTCTGTTGTCCCAACTTCATTCCATAGCTTTGTGTGTACATAACCCCACCACCAGCACAAGATTGAACCCAGTATGACTTCCAAATTTAACAGCTTCCAAAATGCTTGTTCTTCTTGAACAAAGTGGCACCTCATGTGCCTCAGGCACTTGGTAAAGGCTGGAAAGAGGGTAATTCATTAGAACATCACAACCTATCCCTCAGAACCTGCTTCTGCTCCAGAGAGGTCAACCTGAAGTCTGTACCGATGCTTCAAGGTTGGCTTTTGCAGAATGATCAAGTGGTCACTTGCACTGCAGTACACGTTCTCCACAAAAAACTTCTCTAGTGTACTCCAGTTCTATCACAGTGCCTTCCTCACATCAGCTCAATGTACACACAGCTGGGAAGAATCCTACCTGGACCACAGCATCCAACACAATTTTCAATGGCTGTCTACTTCTACCAGACTTGAGAAGATTTCCTGAGCCTCGGGATACTCCTGAACACATTTAGGCTTGGTACTGAAAGACAAAATACAACTATGATGTGCTACTGCCACAGAAAGTTAAACAGTACTGCCAGCATCCCAGTGCCCAGAAATATTGTGGTGCTTGCTAAATGATGATAAACCTAAGCAGGCCACCTTCAACACTACTGAAGACAAAAGCTCTCAACTGTTCCTGCTGATAAGGCCTGAGGGAAGGTTTTGTGTTCAAACTCAGTAATTGGTGTACACCTGAATCCACAAGAAGATACAATAGTCATGTGTCAGAGAGCCCGGAGGGTCATTAGAAGTACCCGTATAATTTACCTACATACTGTGTTTAGCTGCAGCCAGTGCCTCAAAAGAAGTATACTTTTTTCCCTCCTTCTTCCGCCCATTAAAAGGAATCAGAAGTGCCCAAACATGGAATTAAGATGGCATTGAGATGGGACAAACAAACAGTAATGCAATCTCCTTTCCAATGCCTTTGGAGAGATCAGCAAGTCTCCATATCATATCTGTAACCAGCAATTCTTCTAGTCTGTCAAAGACCTTCTTTCATAAAGTTATCAAGTACATAACTGAAACAAAGCATATTACTTGCTTTGCTGCCTCACCCAGAAGATAAAAACCTAAATTCTTTCATATTTAGAAACTTTCTAATTTTTTCTTAATCTTATGCCAACATACTCCTCTAAATTACACAGCTCTTCCTGAAGTTTACACCATGGAGATGTGTTTACTTATACTTCTCTGATCCTGAAGCATGCAGATAATCACTTTGCCAACTACAGTCTCGACCCTTGATCCAAAGGCTTACAGTCCTATCAGGGAAGAAACTCCCACAGAAGAGTGTCTTGTAAATAGCAGCAGCGCAGGGCCCCACCACGGAGCTGGGCACTGTCTGTCTGACCCCACGGCCAGCAGCCATACCGAACCCACAAATTGGTTCAGCCCAGTACAATTTATCTATTTCCACAACAGCCAAGAGATCACTCCATAGAAAAACCTCAAGAACAGAAAGAAGGTGCCGTTAATATAACATCTAAAGAAGAAAAGTGTGTCCAGGACAGAAACTTAATTGCTTAAGTTGCTGGGATGGGGCACTGCACGGTAACAAAGAAGAGAATAAATGCAGAACAACTGCAAGTCATGAGTAGGAAACATCATTCAGAAGATCAGGCAAATCTAAAAGTTTTACAGCAGTCTGGTCTGAATGAAAGGGAGGAAAAATGTTGCAGCTGCTATCATGTCACAAATTTTTAGACTTGCTTTTCGTTCAGTTATCTGATTTCCTGAGGATACATGTTGTGAATTAAACTTCAACCAAGCAGAAAGGAGATTTGAAGACCTGGGAGTCTCTAGAGGTGCAAGCAGCTGTAATGGGAAGACACCATTTCAGACCTGGCAGAAGGACACTGCCACCTGCCAAAGGCTTGCATGATCTGGATAAGCAGGTGCTCCCTTCAGTTTTTAAGACAGTGCCCACAGCATGTAAATCACTAGAACACTTGAAATCACCCTCACCAAACACAAAGAGGAATCCGAGTAAATGAAGAAAAACATTCTCCATATGAAACACTTAGATCAGGCCAGGATTGCAGTAGACTCTCCACAGAGAGGAAGCTGGAATGATCACTGTGCACACTTCAACCTATTCGGGAGTTAATAAATAAATCAATCAATCTCATAATCTTCTTTCACCAATGTCAAATTAATTCTGAGAACTAGGTACAAACACACAAAAAAGCTGCAGATGTAGTGGTGATTGTTCAGAGCTCCCAGTCCCCCAATAAAAGAACAGTGCAATAATGCTTTACTAATAGACTGAACCAAGTAACCCTTAGCTTCCTGTTACACAGCTCAGTGAAGTAACCCAACAGATGATCTGCTCAGAAAAATAAACCCAGTCCTTGTGGGCAGCAAACGTGGACTGATAAACCGAGTGGGAGAGAATGCAGAGGCAGATGGGTAGAGGTAATGGGAAATGACAGAAAGATACGCAGGCAGAGGGCAAGCAGGGAGCTTGAAGGACAGAGGCAGAAGAGCTGAGATTTTACAGCACACAGATATTTGAAGAGTTCAATCAACAGCTTTCCAATAGCATTATTTTAAAAATCATTCCCCCTAATATATGCAGGGAACCAGCTGCTTGCGAAATGACCTTTAAACCCTACTTACTATACTTTATTAGACTAATTCAGAGCTGGAGGTTGGCTGATCCTGAAATCCATTTACACAGGACAAACAGGCATTCAGCAGGGACAAAAAGCGAACACATTGTCAAAATAATTTTGTCCACGTTTCTGGATGCACACTCAGGCTTAACACAGCAGCGCAGCACGACTCTCCCACTTCAGAAACAAGAAGATAGACGAGACGTTGCAGCACCGTCCGAACTCAAGGCTTCACTACCTGCTTCCCTCAACTTACAAAGGCAACAAACTCATTATAACAAGTGCTGGTTTTCTGCAGCAGCTTTTGTGAATGCATAGGCCTTTAAAAGACTTTCATAAATTCCCAAAGGCCCCCAAAGGCCTCTAACCAAAAAAGATGTTATAACCAAAACAAAGTTTCTTGCCAGCAGATGAAAGATCAGCACCAGAGCGAACTCTAGCACTATATTCAGATCAGTGTAACATGCTGTCCTTCAACGTGTCTTGTTCCTGTGTTTGAAGCACTGGTGTCCAGAAAGGTTATTTAAACTGGCTTGAGAAGGTCTCGATAGGACTGATACCTTTCAATCGCTTTGGAAGCATCACAAGTACAGCAGGAAATATCTCCAGGCAAGGAGGCCTCCTGGACAGAGGGGGGCACAGGGGGGTGAAAACCACAATTAATGCAGGCACGATGCAGAAAGAAACCTCCCCACAAAGTTCAGATTTTGTAACAGATGAATGTTCCACAGTCTTGGACAGAGAGGTTCTGTAGAGAGAGCAAATACCAGCAAGTAGTATCAGGGCAACTTCCCCAAGCCTTCTCCTCCAACATGCCATAGCTTTGACGACAAAAGGACTGGCTTCCTACTAATAGAAGGGCTCATCCATTGTTCCTTGGCTTCCCAAGTTCTCTTTGGCTCTGCAAAGATGGGCTACTTAGAACAGTCTTGCTTGCTTGGAAGTAACTCTTCCACTGGATTGGGACCAATGCCAGCAAAATAACCCCTGGACGTGCTACCGACACAGACACATTCAGCTGATTGGTGAAGGCTTTAAATCCTATTAGTCCTCCAGGTATTCAGCCCCAAGACCTGCTAACAAAACCAGCTGATGGATGGTGTGAGGAAACTGCAAACTGCATGTAGCAAGAAGCCATCCTGCGCAGACTATGACCAACAAATCTTTGGTTTCCCCAGTTTGTCATGAAGACTTTGGCACCACTGATATAATTTCCCAAGTTATAGCCAAGTTGTCAGAGAATGGATCTAACATTAGCACGGAAGTTATGGAAGTCAGGGCTATTTTGGAAGTTCTTGGGAGTCTGAAGGCATTTGACCACTGACCTTGTGCTTCTAACCAGCAATTGCTCTCAACGGCAATTTTTGTGGATCTGTTTCAATCTAACTTCAGCAGCAAAACACATAGTTTAAAAATTGGAAATCAACTTTCTTTCTGTCCAAGACTGCTTGGTCATCAGTCTCCCAGAATTAATCTGAGTAAGAATTTCCACTTCCAACTTGCCAACACTGTGCTACAAATCTTTTTGTGAAAAAATCTGGCATTAAAACAGCATGATGTATCACAACACTCTCTCACCCCCGAGCAACTATTTCTCGTACTAGATAAGCCCAGCTGAATACAGGCTACAGTTCTCAGGAAAACACTGCTTAACACACCATACAGAGAGCACAGAATTAGAGAAACCTGTTAGGTACAGTAGATCCATGTAGGTCCCATTAATTTAAACCAAAAGAGAAATAATTTTTAGAAGGAGAGAGAGAAAACAATACATCAGAGAAATGCATTCCTTCCCTGATAATGTTTGGCCCTACTTTGCTTGAAATTTTGATACCCAGCATCAAATGAGCCTTTTCAGATTCACTCACTCAAAGACCACATCACAGCATCAGGTCAGCTATGACTTCTCATTCCTGACTGGCTAGGTTTTATAGTATTTTTATTATAGAAAAAAATTTACACTGCTTTTAAACAGGTTCAGGCAAACTAAGTTTTAAAACAAGAAGAGCTATAATACAGACCACATTTTAGTCGTTATAAAATACCAAATAGATCAACTTCAGGAACTGTAATGGCATTCTGACTTCTTTTTTCCCCCCTCTTATAACAAAGTTGCCTTCAAACCATCTGTGAAACACGCATATTTAGATTAACTTTACCTGTAAGTGTATCTGAGATCAGAACCATCAAGCGAGAAATTAGACCCAAAGGCAATTCTGTCTCATTGTAACATCAAAAAAAACCCAAACAAAAACCAGAAAACCACAGACTGCGCATTAGACTGTTAGACAATAGATGTTTTTTGAGAAGAGAAATGGGGTCAGAAGTCCTCCTTCCAGACCAGACAACACATACAAGAACTCAAGAGGAAAAGATGATGCAGGGTATGGACTAAGTATCTCTGGAAGAGGAGCCTTGAAGAACAGCCAAGTGAGCAGAAAAGTTTTAAGCTTCTTTATGCCCTTGTCTTCTTCAAAAATTACAAACACCATGAGGTGCCACATTTGGGGTTTATGTGGACTGCAAACAGTAGACAGAGAGAGGAACTTGTTCACATGGGTCAGCAAGTGCTGACAACATGCCAGGTTGTGAGGAACATCAGGGCTTCATGAAGTGCCGAGACACAGAACAAATGAAGAACTTATGCCTCCAGTTTCGTAAATACCGGGTATAGGCAGCAGCCATTTCCACTTTAAGTAGGCCAGCATTTTACCCTGGGACGTGCCTCATATATTAAGATGGCGCTTTATGTCCTTTCAGGCAGCTCTATATTTTCAGTTTATCCACTGATGAACTCTTGGGGATGTGAAGTGTTGCATATGGACCCAAGACTCACACTGCTGCCTTAAAAATAAAAACAGTAACTGTGTCCATCCTTTCATAATTAGAAGCCAAATATGGACCCTTTTCACCTTTGCAAATAACAGGCCGGGGTATGCTTGGGTATAGTTAATCCACTGCTGCTCTCCTCTGTGTTTACGACTAAACAAACAGCAGCTGCCTGCAGCTTGAGGCCTTTCCACTGACTCCCTTGTGGGGGCCATTTATTGAGTCATAAACTCCTCTGATAGTGTTATCACCACAGCTTTTGCACAAATAAAGGTTGGAAGAGAGAAAGATTAAAAAAAAAAAAAAAAAAAGACAACTGACTTTACAGAGAAGGCAAGACAAACGCTTTACAGATAGGTTTGCTTTGAGCAAGGACTGACCGACAAAAGGCAGGGCAGGCACGTACCTGGTGAGGATGCCTGGGCACATCACCCTCCTGATAGCAAACACACAGATTTATCGGAAACTACAAAGCTGCGTTTCAGAAAGCTCAAACAAACGTAAAGCCTTCCAAGTTAGATATACTGCATTTCAAGTAGCACACCCTGTGATATGTTTATATCTTCTCGATGAGTCGTCAACAGCTAAGATCTACCTCTGCAGAATCTCTGGGGAGGATAAATCCTGGCGTTTCTCAAATACAGATATGGACCGTGCTGTATCCAGCCAAAATTTTCTTCCCCCAGCCACACACGCTGATGGCTATGCTCTACCCCAATAAGTACAGAAACAATCTATAACGCATTTTGCAATCCATCAGAATGGAAACAATAATAAGAGCCTAATGATCCAGAATGATACCTGCAGTGCAGCCCGTGGCATCCAACGCATCCCGAAGCTGCTTCTCCTAAGCAGAGAGAGACTGAGGTTGCAGAAACGACAGCTCCCAGCAGGGCCACGCTTCAGCAGGATCCAAAATGCATGAGTGAAACTGCTCCATCAGGACAGGACACTGCACGACTACCTGCGGCATCTTCTCAACAATCTAGGTCACTGCCCACAGATTAGAGACAAACTTCCAGCAGAGCTGCAACGCTTTGATGTGTGTGCCAAACGGGAACCGGGCTCTCACAGGGATCACTTGGAAAAGTAGGAGCAATAAATTGACCACATTCCTTTTGATTACAGGCAAGGGCGAAGAAGAATGCAGTCGACTCAAGGTTATGTTAAAAGTCTACCTCCGCTGGAATCCGGACAACCGGAGTTTTGCAAGGGCTTGTTTGCACAGCAGAGTGACTCACTGTAAACGAGTGTGAATTTTCCCTGCATTTCCATTACAAGCTGAGAATGCTCATATACAGAGAAGTTGCTGTTACCATAAACTCCCTCGCCAGTTTATTGCATTGTAATTTCCTTACGTAGACAAGCCCTAAAGCCTGGATGGAAGTAGGTTTACCTTTGTCTGTTACAAACAGCAGACTCGTGAGAAGCTGGACGCGGAATACGGAGAAGGAGCGTAGAATTATGAATGGCTCCTAGCTCAATGTATACAGCACCTACTGACAAGGGAATACATGTGTCTGAGTATGCAGCTCTTTATAGCTTGGTTTGGCCAGGAGCTAGAGCACAAAAATTTCACCTTGGTCCTTGTGTGAAAGACAGGCACCTAGAGAGAGTAAGAAAACACTCGGAAAGAAAGAGATACAAGCTCTTCACTAACAGGCATTTTCCTGCACATTGTCTCAGGAAGCAGGTCCTGTTTGAAATCTCAGACCACGTTAATGGATGGTCACCAGAGGCCACATTTTTCAAGTGGCAGCTGGTTGGAGATTCCCTCGTATAACCACCAATTACGTAACAACTAAACAACAACTAAAATTCGATGGAAATTCAGATTTGCCAACTGGTGTGAACAGGACGTAAGGAAAGCAGAATGGGTCACAAATATTCTGAAAAGCTTGCATGTGAGTGCATATTTGTAGGGGGAGGGAAGCAATACAGTAATAGGACTCAGACTTTAAAAAAAAAATCATTTGTTTTTCGCTTCCATCTGGACTCAGAGTAAGAAATTACGCAGATTTCCACTGCCCACTCTCCTTTTTCTTCCACACCCTCTTCGCATTGGCACGAGATAAAACCTTGGGGAAACAGCAGCAGCAATTTTCAATTCTCATTATCTAACGGCAGCAGTAGCTCTTGGTGAAACTTGCGGTCAATAAACTACAGGCAATTTTAAAAGACACAATGGGAACTGCCCCTCCCACAGCTGTCCCATTATCCCAGCTTTTATTAGATTTAAAGCCAGCGATTTTTATGCTGTAGCTGAAGTTCTGCAGAGCCATGAAAACAGACCACCAGAAAAGATAAAACACTCCTAAATTAAACAGGAGACACTATAGTAACATACTCCAAAGTCAGAGAGCTTCCACATAGGCAAAGCACCGGATGCAGCAAGCAACCCAGAGTCAATGGCGACGTGACCAAAACTGAACATTCCAGATGGTATAAACGGCAAAAGTTAGAGAGCAGGTTGGGCAGGACAAGTTGAAAGCACACTAGCTACAAACGCGGACAATCGGAGCAGGATCCTGCTCCCATAACGTTATGAACATCCCACGACAGGCATTAACTTTGGAGTGTGTGCTCTGGATGTCCCCAGCAGCAGAGAGAAACACTCACCTGCGGATGGCAATTCAGTTGACCCGTTTCAGATGGCTGGTTTAGGATCAGCTGCCCCATGCCCTGGCAGTGTCCATTGCCCTCCCTTGACTACAAAAGAAGCCCCGATGGCCAGAAAACATATAAAACAGGTAATGTCAGTTATAGCCCCGCCGTGCACTACAATAAAGTAACCTGTTCCAGTAAGAGGGCCTGTACAGGAAATGAGTAGAAAATACATTTCAAAACTCATTAAATGATTACCTGATACATTTGTCCACGGGGCAGAAGGAACTGAGGGTGCATCTCAGCTCCTGGCTCAGAGATGCGCACAGCAATAGGCAAAGGGAAATGGGTGCCCAAAGGAACAGTCTCCAACCAACACAGTAAGGAGGAAGATGCGAAGAATTATTCTCATCCACTGTAAGCTGTAATTTTCAGTCTAGAAATCTAGAGCTTGTTTTCTCTAAGTCTAATGTATACCATGCCCTGGAGACATTTTTACCAGCCATCAAAAGGAACTTGCAGAGAACCAGATGCTTCATTAAAGAATATTCACCAAGCCTTATAAAATCTTTAGTAAAAAGCAGAAGAACAAATCACCAGCATGCAAGTGAGCTGAAGTCACACATCCAGCTTTGATTACAGCCTCCTGTACTGGAAAACAAATTGTGTTTAAAAAAAAAAAAAAAAGGAAAAAAAAACCAAGAAATCAAGAGATTCTGGCCTCTCTTTCCCACATTCCTCCAACCTGAATTGCCTGAATGAGAAATGCGTGAGACAAAGCCATTTGGTAGAAGATGCTAATTTAAACTTAAAGAAAAATAACAGCTCAAAAGGGGAAGGGAGGAGGGAGTTTTAATGCTTCATAAAAAAAAAAACACAACAGCTTGTGACCAGTACATATATCTCAGGAGTCAGAAGACTCAGTAAGAGCAGTGAGGCAAGTTGTCAGGGTTTGAGCTGTCCTGGTTGGGACAAAAGAAACTGCAGAAGACGTGTTCCCTTACACAAGTTTTAGTTGAATTGGTACTTGGCAGAACTCTCTAACGCTTACATCTAGCAGCAAGGTTTAGTTACTTATTTCTTAGTATCCCTCACTCTTTGTTAAAACACAGCAAGGAGATTTTCTGCCACGTTGTCATCATCCACCAGAAATTAATGTCCTACACACTGCTCCTTCCAGGAATTTTCTATAACAGTGGAGAAAAAAAATTTCTGAAGTTCACTAAACACTCTGGGCACCAAGACGAACCTCAGTTTTCGGTTTATAAAGAAAACCTACTAAAAACCCAACCACCACACCAATCCAAAAAAGATCCAAGTTAACAGGATCTTTCACTGCCCTCTGCTGTTACCAGTCATTTAGCTTCCAATTTCCTCTTTAATAATGTCGGGCTGGGGCTCAGGGCTGGCAGCATCCCAGCCCCTTTCTCAGGCGGGTTGGAGCCGCAGCTTGCAAATATGCTGAAGTTTAATGCAATCTGTCTTCTTTGGTAATCACATTCCGCCCGCACTGCATGCAATAAAGATGTATTGGAAAATGCATTTGCTAAAGATATACTCCACTGAAAAGGCTACAGGGCTGATTTACAGGAGGCAAGGAGGAAGCATCAGGTAACGGGGGCTGGCAGGAGATGCGCCAATGCTCTGCGCACAGCAACAGAGGGCAGGGATTGTGCAGAGGCAGCACCAGCACTGCTTCACTTTAAAGCTGAGAAAGAAAAAGAAACCACACGTTTCGGGAGCTGGGGACTTTAAAGATATCAGAGAAAAGCCCTTTCCCTGGCAGCTTTAACCTTGCTGATTTGCAGACATACAAAGACCTTCTTTGTAAACAGGAAGGAAAAAAATTCCACTAGGACTAGCAACAACATTTGGTCTAATATATCCTGACAATTTTCCCATCTCCTTCTGTCGGGCTTCTTCTGGGAGCCGGCTGGCAGCTTGTTTCATGTTATACTTAAATCAGGCACACAGCTTCCCCTCACAATGCTAATGCGACAGAGAAAGACTGCTTCTATGAAATCTCCACCCTTCGCATTAGTAATCCCATGAGAGGAGTCTCAGTTTTCTATTCCCAGAAGGCTCCCCAAATTCACCTTACTATAGTCTCAACACCTTTTGGATAATTTTCTATCCCCCCAAAAGAAAAGCATGCCCTCGAGGGACAGCTGACACACTGAATTCTCATGTGGGGAACAGCATCCTGTATGCTCCAGGCATCCCAAGCAGCAGCTTATGTCTTACCACTCACTTTTACTGAGACCATACCCTACTTGTAATGTCCAAATCCTTCATTTTTCCTTTCTCCTTCACTTGTTTCAATAGACAGAAATTCTTCCAAGGTAGCGAGCAGCTACTGTCCTAAGGCATCAACAGAATCTACTAGGGCTCTGCATCTCAGAAGGAAGAGCCATAAGGCTTCCTGGCCCCCCGCACAAGATAAACAGTTTTTAGGAGTGTGCAATTTTCTTAATAGGCAGCAGCTTTGCCCACTAAAGAAGCTTTCCTCATGCAGCAATGAAAGGAAGAAAGACCTCCAACTGCGAAGTCCCATAATGGGAGGATGTTTAGAGCTCGTTCAAAATGTTGCTGACAGTGGCAAAACAGATTTGTCTGCCATTTGCAAACTACAGCATGGAAGAAGGCAAAACTCGGGACAATTATTGTGACTGACTTTGAAACCTTGGAGTATCGGTGCTACTGTTTTGATGGCAGCTCAGTGTGACAGGACCCACCGATGGGAGTGAAGCTGGGACATGCCACAGTGTGAGTGGGAAACATGGAATGTATGTGGGAAAATGGATTCCAAAGAAAAATTGTCTCCTGTGAACATTGCAATTTGACTAACAGGTACCACATCTTTCAGAAACACTTCCCAGAAGAAAACGCCATGCAAAACAGACAGCAAAACCAGCGAGAATAACAGGGAAGCTTTTGTTACCTTCTGAGCTGCACTGACACAGCGCTGATACTCCTTTGCCAGCTCTGAGCATTTGAGCACTTCATGTTTGTTTTCTTGGTAGCACTTCAGAATTTCAGACTGCAGGCTTGCACAGACAGGATCAGTGTTCCTCCTCCTGCAGGGAAAACAAGCATGGAAAGATATGTGAAGAGGAGTTTTCACCCACTTACTAACATTTTACCAGTGACACACATACTAATCTTGTATTGGAGTCACCTAGCCCTAAAAAAAATAGAGAAACTGGTGAGAGCAGCAATCATCAAAATGGGGCAAATGACCAACAGTGTCCTTCAGCTGAAAAATCCAGAGTACTTAGCAGAAAGAAGGAACGCTTTCCTTCTAGGTTGCATGTTTTACCTTTAGATAAAACACCATTTCTCCTCTGCAGTTGAGGAAAAAAAGAAAAAAAAAAATCAATTCCAAGAGGTTCAATGATTTCCCCAACTCCCATTGGAAATCTTTGGCAGAACTCAGGAATCCTGGCTGGGCCTGTGCTAGATCTGTAACAGTCTGACAAGGAACTGAACGGACTTGTTGAATAAGCCGCCTCAATCTATTGAATTCTCATCTATTTAAACACTTGAAAATATCCAACGTGGTTGAAAGCACTGCAATTCTCCCACTGACTAGAAAAAACGGAATAATAGCAAGACCAGATATCTTTTTCTTTGTATTTCTGAAGCAATTAGTACTCATACCCCGTATGCAGCATTGACAGCTACCCAAGAACAATTAGGGATGATGTTCTTACACTCTAATGTGCATGTGTACATATGGCACATCATCAGCAACAGTACCAATAAAGGGGAAGGTCGTTGTAAAACAATACCAGCAACAATGGCACAAACACAGTAACAACAGTGTCATCAGCTGCACAGACAGGCAGACACAAATTGCAGGAATTTGCAGCACAATTGCCATGGTCTGTTTTACCAGAGAACAAGAGAACATATGCTTAGGTGTAGCAATCCTCAGATGCTGCCTCCTAAACCATGAATCCAGTTAATTCCTTGCATTTTCTGCCCCAATATGTTTAGAGATCTGTGCCCAAATATCAAATGCACCTCTTCCTTCCAAAGCACTTGATGCTACAGGCAGGCATTAATGCCACGCTATGATGTATTCATTCCCACAGTAACAACAACAGGCACTCATTCAGCAACAGGGCTCCAGAGCAAGGCAGAGAGAAAACGTGACCTGTTCCTGGGCAGGTCTCATTCTCTCAGGTGGAATGGATTTCTAAGTACCATGAAATCTTAAAACAAGATCTTCTAAAAGTTTTTGGAGAGTTCAGATAGGACTTCCTAAATCACGCTCGTTTTTGTAGGGTGCTCAGGAAAGCAAGTGGAAGGATCCAAAGAAGAAAAAAAAAAAAAATCTCCCCTTTCCATATCAGTAGCCTGATTGCTCCCCCAGAATAGTCCAGTTGCGACATACTCCAAATGATACTTCTTCAATCCTCAGTCCTACTTCCAACAAACATGGACAGACTAAGAATTTATCAGTAACAGTATGACAGACATACTCTAAAACACTGATATTTGGATCAGAAACCACCAAAGACACAATATAGACTTCTTTTTCCACCTCTTCACTAATCTTACAGCTTTTAGAAGAAACCTATTCCATGCAGAGTCCCTACAGGCTAGTGTGCATTTCTAATTTCTATGTTCTGTAGCAAATCACTCTAAAGCCTCTAAAAATCCATACTCTAAAAAATCGTCAAATTTTGGAATAGAAGAGAACACAGGGAGAGCTTCAGAAACTCATAATGTTGGCATTTTGCTTTGTCACTAACTTTAATATCACTCTAATCAAATCAGTGAGACTGTGGAAACGATACCAAACAATACCAGGTCAGGAAATACCACCAAATCCCTCAATTCATTGAAAAAGTTAAGACTTTTAAAATTAGGTTTTTTTATTTTTTTAAACCCAGCCATGTTAAACTGAAGGGCATTTTGTATTTTTCATGCAGAGAGCTGGAAGAGCAGAAAGCTACAGCATGCCACAAACCAGTCTGTATTCACCTGAATTGAACAATATGGTACAAATATTCAGGAGAATGTTTGAGGCTGCCAATATCAGTATGGAGAGCTATAGGAATTGAGCCTTTTTGGTTTTATCTGTTCCTTCGCTGTCCCTCCTACAGCATCAGTCATGCAACAGTAGTGCAAAGTCCATGGTCCTCTTCTTCAGGAGACAACTTGGTGCTCAGCCCATACCACAGGGCTATTTAAAAGCCACACAGTGGTGAGTGAGAAGCCAGAGTGAGTGTTGCTGCCTAAAGCCTACCAGAGGCACGGGATCAATCATCACGGAATGGCATTGCCCAGTGAGTACCTAAATCAGTGTTTATATGTGCCACTTTCCACAACACAGAGAAGATTTATTGGGCACCAGGTACCCAGAGTCATAACAAGATTATTCTCTTTTATTTCTTCAAAATAAAACCTCAAACTCTGGTTATGCATCACTTGCAGCACCAGCTTCTCAAAACAGGTTTAAAGAAACTAATCAACGTAATGCTAAGTTAGTTAAGGTAATTATCAACATAAATTAAACAAACCAATATATTAGTGCAGTCTCAAGTGAACTGGAAATGCAACAGAACTAGTTACATCCTACTGAGAAAGACATTTCACTTTGGAGTGGGAAGCTAGCACTGCTTAGGAGGTAACTGTGCCTGCGCCCCACCATGCAGCCTGGTCTATGAAATGAAGGGACAAGAGGTAAATGTGAGCTCACCATAAGGGAGAAAATCCTGCAGAGTCTGGGAGAACACAAGCCACCCACATCCAGCAGACTAGTTCTGGTGCCCATCTGGGCTGAAAAAGGGTGTCTGAACTGCTTTGGGGAACAATTGCTTGAGGAGCACAGCAACCACTACTCCTGTCCTATCTGACTCAAAGGGATGCCACTCTCCTGCTCATATTAAGTCTCCTAACTTCAGGTTGCAACATTTCCACTCAGGTGGTAACTACAGCCCTATGCACCAGTTGCACCTTACAGTTGTCTGGCTTTACTCATACATGTCTGAAAGGAAAAGGAATTAAACATGAAAAGCCTGATGGAGACCAGCAGCATCTACTTACTAACATCTCTGTCGAGAGAAACAGTCTTCCAAAGGAGGTGGACCTTCATCAACTATCTTCCTTCAACCTCTGCCCAGCTCAAGGCTGTTGACATTAACCAACCTTTAGAAAAATTCATCTTCTAGACACTCCACTCCACTGCTCTTGGTAAACATCTCATTGTTTGAGGGGTTTTATTATTATTTCTTATACAACGAGGAGGAAGGAACATGGTGGAGCAGGGATGAGGTTTGAACACGTAAAGAACAGATTAGTATCCTCTGACCTTTCTTCTAAAATGGGTCACAGTGTTAAGTAAAAATATGCTACTACCAAAAAAGGTAGACAATTAGCCTCTGTCTAAAATAAAATGCATTGCTATTATCAAAACAGATGTAAGAGGCTCATTTCTAGCAGGTAAAAAGGCAAGAGAGAAAGGCTGGGTCGGGAGGGGTGAGGACAGTACCCGTGGCCAGGCAAGCATGGGAGATGGGCTCTGACAACGCCTCAGAAATAAATGCAGGACATACAGAATATGAAAGATTAAACCAATAACACACACTCTCATCTGTTTAAAGGAAGAGGAACGGAGAAAAGATGACAGGAGGGAAAAGGAAAGGATGAATCTAGAAATAAAACTCGTTAGCGGTGCCTCCCCCACCATAGTGGGGAAAGAAACCTTTGCCTCGCCAGCGTTTGGCGGGAAGGAAGGCTACGTACACATGAAACCCACAATTTCAGATCTTCCCCCTCCCAAACCCTTCCATGGAGGGATCTAAATCAGGTCTTTGTCTGGGAAAGAAGGGAGAGGTTTTCTTAAAATGAAACAAAGGGCATCCTTCGCTCTGGTATCCCTTGAGGTAAGACGGAACGAGCATGATCTTGCTGCATTTTGACACACCGAGAGTTACCAAATCCTCTCTATCACTGCGTATTCCCTTTACTTTATTTAATAAATGAAATCTCATCAACTTATCCTTCTTCTATTATCACTGCTGACATCAATCTGATAATATTGGCTTGGCGTGGAATCGTGCTATTATATGTCCTCTTGATATTTAATTTAAGAGAAACGTCTGCAGTGGGGTGAATATGTGAAGCAAGCTTTTTATTACTGGCAGCAGTAAGGACGCTGGGAGTGAATTAGACATTCATCTTAGTCAGGGCCAATCTAGTGGCTCAGAAGAGGTTTTCTTCTTAACCCTCTCCTAACTGTTCAATAGCGGCAGGTAACGGCTGCTCCAGTCAATAACTGCATTCATTTGTCTTGGCAAATTCATTTCTACATGGATATAAAGCCCATGAAGAAGTCCTAAGCGTCTGGGAGGTTAAAGCAAGGTTCTTCGAGAATTTCCGTCACAAGCTCTGCCATAGTAGGAACAGTGCTGGTCTGAACGTCCATCAATTAATCAAGAAGCAACACAGCTTCCAAAGGCAAACACACAAACTTACTGCAAGAAGCAACGAAGAGGGTATCACCAGGACACAGGCCCCATAGAGAGGAGGTTTCAAACACAGTACGATGGCTACTTGCTAGTTCCCGCTGACAGGTTCCCTTTTCAGAAGAAGAATTATGAACTCTATTGGAAAGCAAGGGAAAGCTGGAAGATGTGTATGTATTTGCTAGTCCTTCCACTCAGCTGAAAAAAAATCAGGCTAGCCAAGCAGAGGTACAACTTCAATGCTTTAGGCCTCAGCAGCTGCTTAGACTAGTGCAAAATCAGTAACTCCACAGCGAGAACCACACCTTCACTTGGCTTTACCAGGCAGAAGAGCAACTCCAGATGGAGTTCAGAGCAAGATCATCTTATTACCTTTTACCCTGGGAAACCATTCAGACTGAGAAAAAACTTGAGATAGAGACTGATGGTATCTAAACCTAGACATTTAGATACCTCTGCTCAGAAAGTGAAAAACAAAGGCACGCAGGGTCCCTCGTATAAGCCAACTTTCGAGCATCTAGCTCCAGCACACAGCTGCAACCTAAATGAGGCAGCAACCTGGAATTTCCTGTGGGCTGCAAAATCCAGCAACTGGATTAGCTGCTTTCTGCTGCATTATTTGATTAAGACCAGTGTCTGAGGTAACCTGAGCAAACCACATTAGTCACCACTGTCACCGCAGCGCAGGCAGCCTCGGAGGTCAGCAATGAGGCGCAGGGGCAGCCCTGTGAGCGAAACCCAGGGCACACAGCAGCACTTTCTGCACATCAGGAAGGAATGAGAGACGTGTCACATCGCTGGTTACCATGTTTATGTATCCAGGGTACATTATGTGCATTTCAGACTAAGCTCAGTGATGCTTTGGTCACATAGATGTGGTGTGCTGCCATGCTGTACCCTACATATATAAAAGCCGATAAGTGGTTAACTGACCTGTAAAACTGCATTCTCCCTTGGGTAGCAGTTGGCTCCGAAGGCTTCTCTTTAACATGTCAGAAAAATAACTCCAGACAGATGCAATACACAGCAGATAGAAAGGTTCCATCCTCTCTCATTATTGCATCCTTGACATTTACAGCAGAAAATTAAACACAATTGAAGCATTTCATTCGCATATAACAAACTCATCAGCACAGAGCAAACAGCCAGGAAAGGTAACTTTCAGCATAGGCTGCGGGATGCTGCACTATCACAACACACACACTATGGCCTCATCACAACCTATGGGATTCCCTGATCCTGCATGTCAGCTTGATAACATGGCTCGAATGAAAGAGGGAAGAGTCATGTTGCAGCTGTTTGGCAAGAGAAATAAGAGATGGAAGAAGCTCAATAGATTATCCAAATGTCTGCTAAAAATTCAGTAATATTTAAGCTACATAACCTAGCACAGTGTAAACAAACTGCATGCCTCATGAGGATAAACTAATGTGATCAGGAAGGAAATATTTCTGATCAGCCTCATGTATTCAAAACACTGCTCATCAGGCTTCGCCACTGCTCTGGACGGAATACAAGGCTTGTAGAAGCAATATATTGCGTGGAGCAGGAGGAGACAGACTAAAAGAGGTGAAACCTCACAACAACTTTCATGAGAACAGGGGCACTAACTCCAAATTTCAGCTAAAGCAGCTGTATCCCTGTCTGTCTAAACCCTTCTCCTACGCCTTGTCGCGCTGTCTGCAGCACACTCCTGCACAGCTGCAGGATTTCCCCTCTCTCCTTCTCCCCCTTGACAGCTGCATTTCAATAATAGGTCACCCGATTCTCTTCTTCCCTACCTTGGCCATGAAAGTGCTTAAAGAGTGCATATTTATAAAGTACCACGAGTTTCTGGGTGACTCTGTGGTTCCTACAAATTTGTCACTCAAGTACTTCCCAATCTCCACTCCTCTTTTGACAGCTTGTTTGAAGCTGCCACACAACTCCCCACTGCAGTTCGGTGCACTTGATGCATCCTTGTCATTTCCAGGTCAGACAATGCCCTTCCTTCCAGTCACAGATACACAGAAGCTGTTCTGAAATCTTCTCCTGTTTCAGTAACTAGATTCTATCACCGAAAACAAAACTTAACATGAATGTCCAAATCTCAAGTGTCAGAAACTTGTGTCACTACTGCATTCAGTGAAAACAGCCTGACCCAACCGCATTTTCTTCATCAAACAAAAAAAATCCAAAACCCCAAACTCTAAAACATACAGATTGAAGAGGAAAATAACTAAAATTTAGCAGTTTTCTGTAACAACCTCTAATTTTAGACATCCAACAACAATCTCTCTATTTCAGTGATGAAATTGATGCAAAGAGATTGTGTGACCCAGTCCAATGCTGGTTCCAACTCTCTCTCTCTTACTTATTCTGACATCACAAAGTGTCCTGTCCTCCTTCACAGTTTATCCTCACACAGAAGCAGTCATCTCGCATTTCACCAATGGGTCAGCCTGGAAAAGTTCAATTTATACTTCATTGTGCTTTGCCAAGTGCAGTTTCAACCAAATTTAACTGGCTTCCACAGCATCCCAGAAGCTGCAGGCGCTGGGGTTTTGGCGGTGGGCTGTGGGTCTTTGGGGGAGAAGGAGGAGGGCACCAATATGCAAAAAACTGTAAAAAACCGTACAAAATTAAATGAAGCCTATCCTACTGAACCTGCAAACGCAATAACTAATCATCCCTATTAGCATTCTGCGTGGCAGATGGCAAGTGGTTTGGAATAATGAGAGACTTTTCCCCACAAGTGGATAATTCCAAGTACATTTGGATGTAAATTCTTTACTGATTATGATGGTAGAATACTGAGTTATGAGAAACTGCCAGTTTGGAAGATGAAAGGAAAACTACTGCCTCTTCCTTCACTTGCCAAAAGATACAGAAGTTAACAGAACTGGATCTCCTGCCCACAAAGCCATGCACCATTTTTTCCAAAGATGCCAACCTACTAAAAGTTGACTAGCAAAGATGAAGAGCCTAAAGTTAGCTGCAAAATGGTCTCTGGAAGCCAAGCAGGAATGAGTCAGAATCTTGTTGCTGGAAGGAGTTCTCTGAATCAGAAAGGAAGCTGGCTCAGCTCCCACAAGGCAGAAAAGCAATATAGCAAGCAATAACTGAATCTGAAAACAACACACCGCCCAACAAGTGACCCGAATAGGGATTTTCTTTCTTCAGATAGAAAACATCATCTGAAAACTAGTTAAGAGCTCAGGTCAGGAAGGAAATGCATGCATCTTACGGAACGTATGCAGCACTGGCCCTAAGAATACATACGGGTTGTGATAGTGCTATAATGTCTGGGAAACTGCCTGCTGGGAAAATGCCGGGACCGTATTCTTCATTGGTCTATTAAACTTCTCCCCAAAAAGTATTCTAAAGAAAGTAACTGAAGATGTGATTATGATGATTTCATATAGCCATAAGACATGAGGGACAGACAAGTTCAGTAAATTTTTCCTATGTGAGATGATCTCGTAATGATGTCAGACTGCTAACAAAATGTTCTTTTTAAAAGAAAACCCTGACCACTCATTTGAACAGCAGTTACTTTTCTAAAATGCTCTTAAGCACTGTATTAGGTCCCTACAGTTTACACTAGACTACACAAAGGGGTATCAGTGACGGACGAAAACATGAGTCCATTAGTACACTCTGCACTGACAGAGTGGCATATCCTGCTAAAGATGCAGAAACAAATTTTGAGAGGAGAATGAAGCTGCCAGTATTAAAGTTCAGGTGGGACCTGAAGCTAAACATTCACCTTATTAAGAAAATCCCCTCGCTTCTGCCCACATGCTCTAATCTTCAAAACCAGTGGCCTCTTTCACCTGTGCAATTTTCTGGGTACTGACTCAGCAAGATCCCCAACTAAGCATCCCCCAGAGAATGTCAATAACGGTGCTTTCAAAGAACAACAGAGAGTCTTGAAGTCTGGTTTTATGGGGGGATGGGATCTTTTTGTTGTTGTTGTTGTTTTAACATAAATATTATTATTTCAAGAAATCCTAAGAGAATTGAAAAAATCCTTATAGAAAATAACTAAGACAACGTGGTTTTAATTTTGGAGCAGAGCATATGAAATGTCTCGGGCGAGTTAACAAGACCCACGCCTACTTGAGGCTGTTCCATCGTGCTGTTAGTGGCATTTGCAGTCACACAAAGCTGAGAAGTTCTCTCCAAAGAAACAATAATCATCCCTGAACAAGCAAGTACTCCTGCCTTCCAAATGCCACTTTTTTGGGCCAAATTGTTACGATTGTGGTTGATGTGGTACATGTATGTCCTAGACATGCAGGCAAGAGACACTTTGGGACTAAAAAGGAAAAGGATAGGAAGGAAGAACCAACCCCAGCAAGGTCCTCTCACAGTACACTGAGGACCACCTGATCTTAAGACTCCAAAAGCTGATAGGATCCCATAGCCTAGAAACCTCTTTTACCAGAGTAACTTCATGAATTATCAAAATCACACCAAATAAGTAAATACATAATAAAATAAGTCATCAAAGCCTAGTCTGATGGCAGAGATTATTTTTCTTTCCCTTTATAAGGGAGGAAAGGATCTCAATTTCTCATCGGCCAACAACACCAAACACCACCTACTTCCTCTGTGCAGATGGTCACCATGATGGAAGGCATCCACAGCCATCCTGCCACAGTCCTTATTTTTTCAGAAGGTGGAGATACAGAAACTCTGATCTACAGAACAAACTATTCCTCTCCTTACATTACCCCCACTGGTACTTGCCTTTGGTCTCTCCTATCATCTCTCCGTAACTCCAGGAGGAGACTCTGACTCAACAGTAAGTAAAGACATTTTGCACAGCACACATAATCCAGAACCAGGAATACAATTACTGTTCAAAATAGCAACATTGCCCTTGAAATCAGTTGTTACTGAATTAATGACCAGATTGTTAGGAGTGTTACCTCAACTTTGCCTTAGGCTGCTAATTAGCAAACAAGTCATTAATTCACTGGTACGAAGTGATTTCTCAGGCATTATTGCTTCTGACATCTTTAATTCACCATTCTTTTTGGACAGCTTCCCCAGACAACTTTAACCTCAGTCCTCTACAAATCAGTCCCATGCCACTACCACCAGGACACTACACAACACACACGCTGGAAGACAGAGGCAGAAAAACAGTGTGAATAAGCTGAGCTGGGTCATTAATTAATATTTATGATAACCTTCTCAATTCAAGCCAAGGGGGGGACCAAGGCACGAGAAGTTCTACACTTTGGTGTGGACTTGTCACTACATATAAATACACAATAAAAACCCATGAAACCTGGAGAAGCCTTGCTTCCAACGTGGTACACAGTGGAATATGTAATTCCCAACCTGAGGGCAGAGATCTGCTTCTATTTTCACTGCATTGTCTGTGATAAAGAGCTTTGAACTGAAATATTTCACGTACCCTGATGCACAAAATATTTCTGAGGTTTGTTTTAACAGCTGCACAAATATCCATGCTTTTGAAAACAATCTGGATTTGGCCTGCCAACAAACCCTGATCTAAGGGTTTTATAATGGCAACATTACTACAGAATACAAGTGCTTTCCATGTAAAAATCGATAGCAATAGAAACATCCCTAATAGACTACATGGAGTCTTTGGCACCTCTTCCTTTGCTATTCCAGCCTTTGCTATTCAGATCTTATTTTATAAATTCCCAAGTTCTACCAATGTACCTTTGAAGAAATGCTCTTGCAATTTTGAAAAGATATATTAATATTTTACACCAGTTTTTCAGCACTAACAGAACTGCAATCTCAGTTCATTGGATTGATTTATTAGTCATCCCTCAATGTGCATGAGAGGAAAGACTGTGAACACTAGATTAGAACATCATTTTACTAACCGGGCAAAAGGAAAGTCTTATTTAGAATCGGGATTTTAGTAATCCCAAAAAACTGAACTTGAGAAGGAAGACTGGGCAGCTTGGATAAAGTATACAGTCTAATAAATTTGCAAGATTTAAAATTTGGTTCAAAAAAGAACAATCTGACCCAACTGGAACATTTACACAAATCTGTTACACATTTAACTTCTACTATCACATACCACATTCCAAAAGTAGCAGGGAACATACCTTGCTTGGAAATCAACGCACTGGTACAAACAGTTGCTTAACAAGGGGCCTTCCAGAATCGCAAATAAAATATTTACACATTAATGTAAAGGAGGGAAAATCTTTGTGAAGCAGAACTGAAAATGATCAGAAAGTTTTTCTTTTAGTAAAATTCACACCATGTAAAATGACAGAAAGTCAAAAATGACCCATCTACTCTTTTACCCTCTTTGGAAATAACTTTGGGGAAACCCATGGCTTATAGTCTCTTAATAGCAATATTCCAATTTCCTAGTAAGAGCAACTTTACAAACGTGAAAAACAGCAAAGCTTTGACTAATAACTCATCTCTTTATTTAAAGATTACATGAAACAGAGTCAGAGCAGACAGAAGTAGGAACAACTAACACAAACCAAGCACTGAGGGGAGAACAGGACTGGGATGGAGTCAAACCATTTTTTTTTTTTTGTGAAGGTATCATCATTGCAGGGTACAAAAGCACTATATTGAGATAAGGCTGGGGATGAGCTCCCAGCAGTAATCAGTCTTTTATTCCTGAAAACTCTTAAATCCCTATTGCAGAGGCTCTTAATTTCAACACTGAATTAATCATTTATCTAATCTAATGATAGGAGAAATCCCAGAGCAATTTTGTTTGAAAACTGTGATGTCTTTACCCTTATTCTCCTTGGGCTTCATGACTGTCCATATAATAACTATGTCTGATCTTGGCTCCTGGCCACGGCCCTCTGTTGAAATACCCAAGGCCTCGTAGTTGATTTCAAGATAAATATCAAGTATCACCACATAACTATCTTATAAACCTTCCAGATCTACACAAACAAGAAAAATTAAAAAAAAAAAAAAGAAGAAAAAAAGAAAAGGCAGCTCCTCTAGGTTCCAGTCCATGCTGCCATTTTAACTGAGGGGCCATCAGCCTCATAAAATCTTGTACTATTCAATGAAACCTTCATTTCCATGAGTACTGAAAGCAAGCCATAAATTCCCTGTTCCCAGCAGACAGTCCATCGCTGAACTTTCTCCCCCTACCCTCTCTGAGTCAGCGTGGTTCTCTACTCCACCTTCAGCCCAGGAGGATACTTAATACTTGCCAGTTTCTCTAACGTAATCACCTTAAATACTCATGTCCATTAAGTTTAAAGATCTTAGGACCATTAAATGGAACTCTTAGATGCTAAGTCCCACATGGAGTAAATCTCTTTGGCAGTTTCTCCATTGGAAAGCTGCCTTGGATTCAAGGCTGATCTCTATCAGGATAAGATACCGACGTTCTTTATGCCCTCCTTGATAACAGCGCAAAGCAGATGCAGCCCTCTCAGCGCAACACGCAAAGCAACACAGCCATCAGTAAGCAGCTTCAGAAACAGTTCTGAAGGTTCTCAGAGGGAAACTCAGCTTCAGAACAATTTTATCTTTTAACAGCTTCCTAATCCCCTCACCCCACTCCTGCAGCTTTACCTTTTAGAGAGAGTCACACCCCCAGCCATACCAATTCTTGCATCCAAATTTAACAGCTACAAAAATAAAATAAAAACGTGATAAGACAACCTTCACAAAAGAAAATAAATCATTTTTTTTTAAAAAAAACAGCATTTTGAGGATAAATCTGGAGTGTCTGCACTAAGCCATAACCTCTTTACTGATGTTTTTTTCCTTCCCCTTAACAGATTCAGGGACTGTAATAACATTTAATCCTCAGAAGCTAATCTAAATGTAACACTCAAAAGAAGACAAAGACAACGCAACAGAAAAAAAAATTTGGCCACTGCCTTTTGGGAGTGCTGCTTTATCCCTGGAGCGAGCGCATTAATAGAGCTTGGAATGAAATGCCATTTTATTCTCTGTAGCGGGGAGGGGATTAGCAAGTTGTCTTCTCTAAACCCAGTCTGAGTCATGGCTCTATGAACACTGAGAAAAGGATGTGGAACGAAGTGAAGGGCGGGGAGCACTGGCTTTTTATTTACACGCTGCTTCCTTTGTGGGTGGTTACTGATGTGCACGGTTTGCTAAACAGGGAAGGAAGGGGGGAAAAAAGTTCTAGGTCCCCAGACTTTAATTGTGCTGGTTAACAAAAGAGAAAAATAATAAAGCACCAACTATAATAACATCACTGAGACAATATGTCCGTGGCAACTGTCCAATTCACCACGGCATGTAAGCAACAAGGGCAAGTTGCTTAAGGTGCTGAAAGCTGTGCTCAGTGGTTTCTTGTTGCTAGGATCTTCTTCCTGGGAGAAAGAGACAGGTTGGACAGAGCCCAGAACAAAGAAGAAGGAGACACAGTGACAGCAGGAACGCAGAGACAGGAGCAAGCTGGGTTCAGGTGAAGAAATGAGGACCAAAGCCCATTGCACAAATCAGGCCATGCAGGCGTCAAGCCTATCATCCTACCTTGAAGTAGAAACCAAGAGCTAATGACTGTGTCGGTGATTTAATATGAAGCTCAGCATTAAGTATTTTACTTCTGTTTCTATACAAAGGGAGATAGGAAGGTTTCCCTGCCTACCTCGTAGGCATGCTGTGAAGAGCCACTGGTGGAAAGCTTATACAATATTCCTAAATCCTGAAATGCTCGATAATCACTAAGGAGAGGAAATAGTCCATGGAACACTTGATCACTTGTGCAGAGCTGTAGGTGTTGATAACAGAATTATAAAAGTCAATAAATGCCAAGAAAACACTGTGGGGTTTTTTTTGTTTCAGATATTTCTTATCTTTGCTTCAAAACGCACCCCGAAAAACAGGGCACTCACCATGGGAACAGCCCCAGCTCCAATCCCTCTTCCTCCATCAGCTGTGCTGATATATAGTGGCAGAAGACAACAAATACATGATAGATTGGTCTCACAAGACACAAGGGCCAAGGGCCAGTCAAAGAGTCCACAGCGAAACAGGGATAACAGAAGCTTGGGAACAGACACTACAGAAAGGAGATGCACTCTCCTCTGCAGATGGAGAAGATGCCAGTCCTGGTTTCCCTTTGTTACAAGAGCTGTTGTAGTCCAGCACTGGAAACAGGCAGACCCGCACTTCATTCATACTTTGGCTACATTCCAGTTCGTGTAATTTTGCTGGAGCGTCAGTTTATTCCTGTTAACCAAGTTACTAGATCTGCATAAATCAGTCTTACCTGACTTAGCACTTACTGTGCTTGTATGTCTAATATGAAAGTGCAAAACAGGACAAGCAAACTATTCTTTCCTCTGAAGTCACAGGATCTTGTAATTTATTACCATAAACAGGCTGTAGAAAGACTTGAATGTACAACACCTAGCAAGAGGACCTCACAACACCAAACTTCAAGTCCTACCAATTAAACATGAATGCCAATGCACGAAGGAGATTTTCCCCAGCCTCATCATGACCCACATGTGAGGCCTGTGCACTCTTAAGAGTGTTTGTACAGCACGTTGTACACCGAGGCAACAATCCCAAGAAGGATCACTGCATACTGCTGTAAGAGACCCCCACACTGCAGGCTGATGGGGCAAAGCAATGATTCTTCTCACATGTACAATTATCAAAGGGCACTATCAATCCCACCTTGTGCACTCCAACACGCAGCTCAGTGCCATACTGGCTATTGCTGGGAATTCCTACTGTAAAGAAATAGAAAGTGCGTTGTTCACCTTCTCCCTCACTTCCACTAGGGCCACACAGCTTGTCCCTTCTCAAGGTATCCCCCAGCCACGTTGTCTTGTCACACAAAATTTACTTTAGGACAGGTGTCTCTTTTGGCTGCAAGGAAGACAGCCTAAGGCATCCGTCCCTTCATGATGGCTCAAGTTCATATGGCCTTCAAATAGAAGGGCATTGTACAATAACGCCAGAAGCCAGGGACCAGCAGATAATGAAGGCTCAAAGAAAAGGGGAAGGAACCCCTAAAAGACATAAACGCATTTGCTGAATCTTGAAGGAAAGAAGTCATTAGCTTTTGTGTTGGTCTCAGTCAGTAACTTTTATGAGAAATAGTTGCATTACCAGAGTTTCCTACAATACCAGTCTTCATCTCCACAAGAAAGAGAAGAGACCAAATGAAACTGAAACCTCAGAAAACAAGCTTAAGACTGCTATAAAAAAAATAGGTTAGTTACGGTCTGTAATAGCAAGTAAAGAACATCATCCAAGGTCCCAATCTCTTCCTTTACAAAGTCACAAGGATAAATCATTGCTACGTGTGTTCCCAACAACTGATTGCACATCTGCAGAAACAAGTCCAAGAAAAGATTCAGCTGATCAAAGACTGTCAGAACTTTATGTCCTATGAATTTTTAAAATTTTATTTAAAAACAGAATTTAGGTTTCTACTACATAAAACTGCATGAACATGCACGCAATGTGTTAGCTTCCTTGTTTTGGCTTCTTTAGCAACTTATTGCTTGACTGTCCAAACAAAAATGTGAAATTACAACAGGTTATGTGATGCTTTGGCAGCCAAACATAATTTTAAATAAAGACAGCACAATATACTGCACACCCCACTAACATATTCATGACTACTATATTATCTATTTATGCAATTAAGTATCATACAGTCTGGACTGGACCCAACTGGACTACATATGTTGCTACTCCAGTTTACTGCATGTTGGCCAACTGTTTACCCAACTGAGATCCGAGTGCTGCTCTTGACAGTGTAATTGCTTTGGACTCATTAATATTAAAGAATTATAGAAAATATTTTTTCTGGGACAGCTGTTAGTGCATGTGGAACAATAATCTATATAACACTACCGGCAAATACAAATGGAGTTTAGACACTAAACCTGCTCACGGTAAAAAGACAATACTAAAGGTCTACTAATTGTGCCAAGGCCAATAAAAAAGGTCAGAGAAATCACTGCATCCATTCTAAGAAAATATTCATGATAATTATAACTCTATTTTGATTGAAATTTACATGGCTGTGATTTAGGCTGTTTCTCTTTCTCTTACATGTCTTCTTCCTCATTCTCCCTTGCAAGATCTAACAACTTAATACCAAATTCTGTCAAGCTTGGCACAGAAAGAGAGGATGCAAGCTCACAGCTCCTCAGCCCCCTAAATACCTGACAGGAGGTAATTTCACCCTCCGTTTGGGGAATATCCAGAGGCTACACACAGAGCGTTATGAAATGCAACCAGAACTGCTGAAAAGAACAAAAATGGTTCCTCACTTTATCCGCTCCTCTGCTTTGGTGGCTGCCTCCTGGTACTGCTCAGATGTCAGCTTGTAGATCTCTGCGTTCTGAAACAAAGAAAAGAATGCTCAGCTCTAAAAATTAAAGGTGCCTCAGATCTTACCCCATCACAAAGTTATCTTCTATAATTAATAGAGATTTCCAACAACAAACAGCATATTCAGTTCAAAGAACACGAAAAAAAATGCTTAAAAGTTGATTTTATTTTCAGCAAAACGCATCAAGGCCACAACATGTCCTCCATTCCACGCTTCACCTTTGTGAAGGGAAAGAGGGGGAAAAGGCCGCTAACAACCAACCGTCAGCTTTGATTATTCCATGTAACCACAAAAACAAGGTGTTTCCAGCACCAACTTATTTTGAGTTTGGTCGTGTTCTGTTCTCTTTTTTCATTAATTGCTGTGAAGGATCTTGTAAGTTACTGACGTGCAAGTATCAAAATTGGCTGCTAGCACTGGAAAATCCATTTTACATTTCAGTGCTTCTACTTATGTTACTTATTCTTTAAAAGAAAATTATGCAGCCTGTTTCCCTTTTAACAACATAGGGAGGCGTATCAGGTATCAGTTAAGGCACTGCCAAACGGAGTCTGGAGTGTCTTGCTGCAGGGCTTAAGAGGTTTGCATTAAATTCTCCCGAGCCTGCACAGAAAGAGTTTTAGCTCACGACTGCTCAGGCACTGAACATGGAGAATGGATTCCTCCTCTCGGCTGCACTTCCAAACCTCTCCCAAGCACAAACAGCAGCAGGGAAGGGCTGCGCACCCCCAGGGACTCCACTGCGAGGTCCTGTGTCACTGAACTGCTGATAAAGCTGCGTTAGGCAAAGCCTCTGGACTTTACACTGAAATAGCTGCAATTGCCTCACTCAAAGCTCATCTGCAAGGTCCTTAGTCTGAAAAGGCACAGGCAGAAAATATGCAATAATCAATCAAAAAAGTGACAAAATGGTATTGAAAGCGAGGACAGCTATTCATTTAGGACTGGTGCTAGTTGCTATCTCATCTCTCCCCAAATTTGGTCATTTTATATAGAATACTATTCTTGCCCTTCTTCATTTATTTTCCCATAAATGCAGCTGTGGTCCTGCGCATGATGAGACGACACATATTGTTCAGTGGTTAGAAAAAGGAAAGGACAGATATAACTCAAGTTCTATTAGTGGTTCTGCCACTTGTGCAATCTTGGGCAAGTCACCATTTTCCATCTGCAAGTGAGGGATAACAGCTGTCTGTGTCACTGAAGTTGTGTGAAGCTGAGCTAATTGGAAGGCTTATACAGGTTTTCAGAGCCCAGGCTTCAAGGTGCTATATTTAAGCGCTTTATCTCCGGTGCCTGAATTTATGTCACATACCAAAAAAACCCACAGAACAGACTTTGCTTTTCCAAACTTTGACCCAGGAGACAGACTTAAACTGAGAAATCATGGATGAGTAACCACTTCAAAATGCATTTTGCCAGCAAATTGTCATTAATGTTTTCATTTACTTACTTGTTACATAATGATCAAACTTCTCTGCTATTAAACCCATTTTTCTCCTTCCTATAATGAAAAGTTCAGCTTTTAATGGAGCCTTTTTCTCTGTCCTGTAAACAGACCTCATGACTTTCAGCTCCCTGCTGTTACTTATTCACACATGAAACCACAAGACCTGTGCTTCATTAATTAAATTTGCCATTAAAAATTAAATAATGTGAATAAGTAGATGTAAGCGTTATCTCCATGGGCTTCATAAGTCTCACCGTTTCTCCAATTACTACCCAAGCAATTTTCATATTTCATACCGTCTGATTTCTCAAAGGGACTGGATTTGAGAGATCAAAATGAGAGAAAGTGGGAAAGAGAGAAAGCGAGGTAGTAAAATTAAACATTTTTCAGGCAATAGGAAGTAGCCCCGTCAGATACTATTAGCCTGCAGCACTCTGCAGTGAAACAGCAGCGGGAGAGGAAAACAGGAACAAATATGTTGTACGTGAGACGCAGCATGAGGTTGGCATTTAACCCACCTAAAGAAAGAAGAAATACCCAACAGATTCATTTGCTGGTTGCTCCATCGATTAAAGTGGTTGTGGCACAACCTCGCCTAGTTTATTAGTGAGAGGATTCAACTGCCCGGTACTATGGTCAGCCCCATCTTCAACAACATCAACTACAAACACGGACAAAAATACCTGGGAAAGAAACCAGCATGGAATAGCTCTGGATCCTAACGCTGATGAAAAGCAGGCAAGTGAGAACCTGAACAGAGGCAAGAATCTCAGTGAGAGAAAGGAGGAGAGACCTGGCCTCAAAAAAACCACAAAGCACATGGCATGATGTGAAGATCAAGGAGGGGCATGGAAGACCTTCAACCTGAAGATGAAAGCTGCTGAGTTTTCCAAATGAAAAGGAAACATCTTTGCATGTGAGCCAGCTGGGCTTCTTGCCTTTGGATCAAATCTCTTTGCCTTCTTTTTCCCTCCTTCCCCTCAAAAACCCTAAAAACCAATGAAGCACTATTTCCAATGCTATGAATCAGTATCTTTCAAAGCTTCCTCAAGTAAGAAAAACAGAGTTTTACCATTTTAGCCTCAGTTCGTTCAACAAGCTGACTTGTTAAACAGGTTTTCCCTGTCCTCTAGGCCCTTTCCTACCCTGGGAAAATCATGTTCACTTTTGTTCTAAACACGGACTAAATGAACAACAGACGGGCCTTTCAGCATGGGCACAGTCGCGGCAGGTTCTCTGATTTGGGGCTTCTACTTAGAGCAAATAATTTTCCCAGTATCCTCATCTGTATGACTTCAGATGCAAGATCTGCTTCATTTTCAGTTCTTTTACCCCGTCACATCCCGGCAGGTGATAACGTTCCAATGGCCTACAAAAATCTAGGACTTTATAATAAGGTTGCAAATGAGGAACCAAGCCAGGAAGCACCTATGCCCTTCCCGTGACTTCAGCAGAGCCGCCCTCACAAGGGCGATTCACCAGGATCAAGGTGTGGTATTTGCACTTGAAACAAAGTCTGAGCTGCCCATAGTCCTTCAGCTTCATAAAACGATATTCAGCCACACAGTAAAAGAGAGAACATTCAACGCAAAATTACAAGACATCAACGCTGCTTTTAATTTACTCTCACAATATTTGATGCTTGAGATAAAATGGCAGCTCACAAAGAAAAAGTTGAACATGAGACCTCAGCTATTATTAAATAAAGCTCCTGGCAGTCTTAGTTGCAGAAATAAGTTTAAAAACATGACCAAAGGACACCATAAGGGCTCAAATAACAAGAGACACAGAAAGAATGAATGAACCACCTAAAATGTTTCACTTCTCTCAATAAAGTTGAGCCTTAGGGGAGCCAACTTCAGAACATCAGAGCTTTGTCATATGGGGAGAGAGCTCTCCA
Organism: Tringa tobata; assembly: GCA_033628505.1. Taxonomy (NCBI): domain Eukaryota; kingdom Metazoa; phylum Chordata; class Aves; order Charadriiformes; family Scolopacidae; genus Tringa; species Tringa tobata. Next base: position 67,799 of record JAHREE010000442.1, read on the forward strand.
GAGAGGACAAACAAACTAAACAAAGAAATGTTAGTTTGAAAGATTTTCCCCTGCTATTAAATGATGGTTCGTAGCAAATAATAAAAACACCAAGGAGTTATAAAAATACATAACTAGAGCCTAAAGACCAACAGAACCACTTTCCTTTACCCTGCTGTTTTTCTGCAACAAATTTGCTGCTATATCCTTGCTCCCCACTCCTTCCAAAACACCCTTGCACTAAAAATTCCTCTTCCGAAGGAAATAAATTTTAAAACTTGGAGCTAAATTCAGAGTAATTTTAATTCAGCATTCCTCCCCAGCTGCAAACACTCAGAAAAACCCCAACACTCACTACTACACCTCGCTACACTGCCCAGGCCCTTTCCACAACATATAGCAAAGAAAGAAAGAATATAGTATAGCAGAAGATGCAGTTCTCGGGGTTATTTCAGGAGGGAAAGTAATTGAAGCATAAAGAGAAAACCCTGCCAGCTCATTCTCACATTGACTTTAAACCACATTCCTTACAACTTCAGTGAAACATGCACTACTTGTGGTAACATGTAAAATGGAAAATCAAGCAACACAAGCATGGGAAACTAGAAATTAAGTAGAATCACAGAATCACCTAGGTTGGAAGGGACCTTTAAGATCATCTAGTCCAACCATAAAAAAAAAACCACACCACCACACCCGCACACCACCAACCAACACTAAAACATATCCCTGAGCACTGTGTCAATTCATCTTTTGAATATCTCCAGGGATGGTGCCTCAACCACTTCCCAGGGCAGCCCATTCCAACACTTGATAACCCTTTCCATGAAGAAATTTTTCCTGACATCCAACCTGAACCTCCCCTGCCACAACTTGAGGCTGTCTCCTCTTGTCCTATCGCCTGTAACTTGGGAGAAGAGACTGACCCTCACCTCTCTACAACCTCCTTTCAGGTAGCTGTAAAGAGTGATAAGGTCTCCCCTCAGCCTCCTCTTCTCTTGCCTGAACAACCCCAGCTCCCTCAGCCTCTCCTCATAAGACTTATTCTCCAGACCCCTCACCAGCTTCGTTGCCCTTCTCTGGACTCGCTCCAGCACCTCAATGCCTTTTTTGTGGTAAGGGGCCCAAAACTGGACACAGTACTTGAGGTGAGGCCTCACCAGTGCCGAGTACAGGAGGATGATCACCTCTCAGGTCCTAATCACCATGCTATTCCTGATACAGGCCAGGATGCTGTTGGCCTTCTTGGCCACCTGGGCACACTGCTGGCTCATGTTCATCCTGCTGTCGACCAACAGCCCTAGGCCCTTTTCCGCCAGGCAGCTCTCCAGCCACTCTGCCCCAAGCCTGTAGCGCTGCCTGGGGTTGGNGACACGCTCCAGCACCTCAATGTCTTTTTTGTGGTAAGGGGCCCAAAACTGGACACAGTACTTGAGGTGAGGCCTCACCAGTGCAGAGTACAGGAGGATGATCACCTCTCAGGTCCTAATCACCATGCTATTCCTGATACAGGCCAGTATGCTGTTGGCCTTCTTGGCCACCTGGGCACACTGCTGGCTCATGTTCATCCTGCTGTCGACCAACAGCCCTAGGCCCTTTTCCGCCAGGCAGCTCTCCAGCCACTCTGCCCCAAGCCTGTAGCGCTGCCTGGGGTTGGTGTGACCCCAAAATTAGTCAAATTTTAAGTAAAATTCTTTGTGAACATCAAGCAGCAGCAAAAGCCTGACACCGGGACACAGATTGCTCCACCAGGTTCAGTCTGGGTCAATAGATCAGAAGGTATTTGGATTAAAAAAAAAACAAACAAAAAACAAACAACAAACCAAACCACCGTCACCACAGCTATCTTAGATATTTTGACACCTCAGAGTATAGAAGCTTGTCAGTGGTCACAGCGCTCAAAGATACAAAGAGGATTAACAGCTGTTGAAACGCTGCCAGCCTAGATGAAGGCTAGTGATAGCTCTGATGGAACGGAGCCGGCCAGCGGAGGCCCTGACAAGCGCTGCCGACGACAGCCGGGGGATTAGACAGCACAATCTGCCCCGCGCCCGACAGACACGCTGCTTCCATCCCCTCTCCCGACCTCCCTGCTCACCCGCTTCCAGAAAACCTCCCGCCACAAGCCCCACTGGAGCCACAAGGGGCATGGAAGCCAGTGATTTGGGGCAGGGGGAACACCACGGTGAGGAAACACCGCAAATTCGGGAGAGGAAGGGGAAAGGGAAAGGGGTTACTTCTCACGAACCAAATGTCAACTGGGAGACGTTCAAAATTCCTCCTTCCAGCTGCTTCTGAAGCCAGAAATCAGACCTGCCACTGTCTCGACAGAGCAGCACGACTACCGCCTGCCCCCGGGGACGGGGAACACGCACGTGCCCTGGGCACAGCCGTGCCACGAGGAAGGGCAGGAAGCCACAGAAGAACGTGGGTCAGTGCAGGCTTGAGGAACCACCTTGGCTCACAGCGCTGCCTACGGGAAGCGAGGGAACCCTGGGGCACCAACAGCTCAGCGGGTGGCTGGGTCACACGCACCATAAATCAGGCTGTACATCCTCGTTGCTCCGAAGCCTCATGCAAATGGGCTCTTTACAGACTTGAAAAATTACCCCATCTACCTGCACCCCTCCCACAGGTACAGAGGCAGATGAGCCGAACCCATCTGTTCACTGGGAGACCATTTGGTTCTGTTAAAGTCAACCTACACAATCAATCACTGCTATCAACTTTGGCCCAAAACAGGGAGTTTGGGAATTTTGGGACACACTGCAAGAAGCAATCTCTTCACCTCCTCAGCTCGCTCCTCTTGAGTGCCTGCTCAGCCTGTTTGTTGGTAACAGCCAGCATTTAGCTAAAAGAGATCACTCACATTTTCTCCTTCCTATCAAGCGCAAGTGCACATACACACAGAAGTCAGTTAACAAGGGAGAGAAATATGCATATAAAGCACATCAAGAGAGCATAGAAGCCAAGGGTTAATTTGCTTTCATGTGAATTCAAATGTTTTTTTCTCAAAAGGTAATAGAGGAAAGAAACAAGCAACTACAAACAGCTTGCTGATACAGACAAAAGATTTTTTTCAGCCAAAGCCAACTTCTAAACACAGTTCTTGTTGTTTGCTGTTCATGTGTGGGTTCATCCACTCCTCCCGCTGAGACCAATAATGAAATGAGAGCATTGAATTTGTGTCATTCTATTCTTTCCTTCGGCAATAAGCTGTGAGATCATAAATTTTGGATTAAGATTCAGAGAAGCCAGAAAAAGAGAAACGTCCACAGTAACAACACAGGAAAGTTAAACTAGTCATGAGCAGAAGTATACTCCTGTTTGAACAGTTCTTCTTCTCATGACTGCAATATTATCCCGAGTTGAAAGCAAAATATTAATTCTGTAGCATATCTAGACAGCTTCTCCAAGATAAAATCCCAGAAAATACCAATCTCTGCAAAACTTGAGGGAGGCAGAGCTGGGGAGAATGACCACAGCCGGGTTTATCCTGTGGATAACAAACTAGGCACAAAAAGGTTAAGCTACAGCCCCTAAAACACAGTGAATCAAACAAAGCCAGGCACCCCAGGACTTCCTAGAACCAGATCCCACACCGAGATTCTCCATCTGGGTGAAAAGGGCTTTACAGGCCCAGACTGGGATCTCACGCCAGACTCAGGCTGTCTTTATGAAGGTAGCCTGGGAAGAGTTCAATTAAAACAAGTACCCCACAGAAAGATGGTATTAGGAACTTCTCCGAAGAGCTGCAAGTGCCTCACTGGAAACACACAGAAAAGCCTCATGTTATCTTCAAGTCAGAAAGACAGCCAACAACAAAGAAATTATTACTACAGACGCGATTAAAAGGGGAAGAAAAACCCAGAAAGAATTAAACGCTGCGTTTATATGAGGCTGCTTTAAAGCACGCCATTCTGAAAGACTGCAAATAAAGCATTAGTAATTCTTTAAACACAAACTCTGGAAAGTAAAAGCACCTTCAAAGAGAAAGGCCATAAAATGCCAGCAGGCTTTCTGACAAGGACAGCAACAGCAACGTGAAAGGCCCAGATTAACACTAAAACTGTTGTAGGAGAGTATCGCTCCGCTCTCCTCCTGGCTGGACGTTTAATATAGGAGCAAGAAGTCTTAGGTGAGGAATTCACAGTAAATGCCTGAATCAATTACACCTGACAAGTGCAGGTAAACAGGCTTCCCAGGCATTGATTAAACATCAAGGGGTTTCAGCATCTGCTTCAGAGAAGTCCTACACCCGGCTGACCCGCACAGATAACTCAGTGTCCATGACATTAAGGGCACGGCGATGCCTGCTACATCCCTGTGCCCACACTGGGCAGCTGCACAGATAGTCCCACAGAGATACCCGGCTCCATCACACAACCAGGATGATCTCCCAGATCACAGGACACTGCCTCTAACATGCGGGCATCGTCCAAGCGAGAGTGACAGCCGGGCAATGAATCAGTGCTAAGGGAAAGGGGGGAGAGGGAAAGAAGGGAATTGCCAGAAAATCAAGAGTGCCAAGGTATGCAGCTCAAAGTTTCACTAGGAGGCTGACCAGCACTTCAGAGGGAAAAAAAGGAAAGAAAAAAAAAATCCCAAACAGAAAATTGGCAGTCACCAAGTACTTGTCATACATTTTAAAAGATACTAAGTACATTCCCCTGTCAGGCCCATCACAGGAGCTTATTTCGGGAAGGGAGGAACATTATAGCTCAGGTTTGATGCCATCATGCCAAAGCTGGTATTTGACAGAGCCTCCAGCAGAACTCCCACCACCTCGGACGGGCACGCTGCAGCTCAAACTGCAGCTTTCTCTGCTGAGAATATCCCTAAGCCCCATTTATAAACCTGCAGCAGCACGCCCAGTTAACAGTTTCTGTCCCAGTTTTAAAAATCTAAATTACATTCATGCCCCCATCCTTTTCCACAACAGGTAGCTAAGGAATGCAATCCACCGGATTCCCAGAGGAAGTCAGAATAGGAGGGACCCAAGGCAGAAGGCTGTGCAAGAGGACTGGGGAGCACTGAAGAAAATACATTACATCTACACACTTGCATGGGGAAAGGGAAATGCAAGGAAGAAAGTCACTATAAGAAACAAACAAACAAACAAACAAAAAACCCCATGATAAGCGAGAACTATACCAAAGCCTGCAAGTTTCACCCCCTCCCAGGGTTTTTCCTCTACCCCCAACTGCAAATTATTCTTCATGTGCAGTTTCCAGCAAATCAAGCTTTGCTAAATAACCCCGACATGTGCAGGGCTGAGAACCAGCCAACAAGCAATGATGAGATGTCCCTGGAATGATTAAGGAAAATGCAGACATCTCTCAGGTTACGAGGAAGCCTGTTGTACTCTCCCCTCGGTGCATATGCAATGCTGCAAGCACTGTTCCGAAAACCTCTGATATTCAAAGGCTCATTTGGTTGACAAGGAGCCTGTGGATTCGTGGACAGATTGTCACACAAACTGTCAGGTTTTTAGAGAGACTATCAGACCTCTCTTTGCCTACGTTATGGAGCACATCAAAGACACAGAAGATGAACCAGACGCAGGCTGCACAGATCTGACAGAATGGTGGGTGTACATATTCAGAATACTGTACTGCTGGGGGGGAGGCTTAATGTGAATAATCAGGGGCTGAAAGTTCCAGAAATGTGACAGTTTTTGGCAGCGATTCTCATCTTTGCATTTATTTATTGAAGGGAGAAAAACTGCCATACTAGAGGCAAACTTGTGAGAGGAAGAAAAATTATACCAGCAGCAATTTATTTTGCCGCGGTACTTTTTCTTTATTATTATTACACCCAGAGCATTTTCTGAAGATATTTGTATTTTCCGCCAGGGTTCTCACACTACGCTTGCAGCTTCTCTTCCCGTTTCATCCTGTAGGAGAGGCTGGTTTAATGATTACAGCCAAAAAGACCGCTAGGAGTTTACAGGTCAGTGTACGCGGTTAATGACACAGACAAATCCACACTTTCAGAAGTGCCCGGTGGCTCGCGGCTCTGTCTGGAGATGCTCAGCAGCTCATTATTCAAAACTTCAGGCTCAAGTTATGGGTAATCAGCACATCTAAAGAAATACACCGTACCCGGACAACCGAAAAGTGAAGTAACAAAAGCAATTATAGAAAATACTAACCTTAAGCATTAGGGTCTCACTTTAAATGTTCACTTATTTTCCAGGGCACTAGAAACCTCAGTTAATGAACAACCAGAAAAAATTCCGAGCTCCACAGCTCAAAAGTAGTTTTACAAGGATAACTTGATGTCATTCCCTTTTATTAATAATACTTGGACAAACATTATAAAGCAACAGTATAATTATTTTCCAGCTGGGAAAAAAGGTACTAGGATATTTCTACCAACAAGTACTGATTATTACCTAAAAAGGGAAGTAAAATATAAAATGAAACACTGATAACAAGCAAAACAAAATAGATTAACACAGATCCCTTTGGCCTGCCTTTACAATACCGCTGTCACATAACCTCCAGTTCTCCCTGCAAGGCATCAGTTATTCCAAAGGAAAGAAGACTAGTATCTTTTTGTATTTATTTTGTTGTTCAGAATGGATTGAAATTCTCCACACAGTAAACAGAAAATAAATACGATGTTTATCTTAAGATAAAAAAGCCAAGGAGGACAAAGGAGAAGGGATGGTAAAAGCGATGAGAAAGAAATCAGAAAATATTTGTAAGCAATTTCCTTCCCATCATTTGACAGTCTCATTCTCTCTGCTTTTAGTGATCTTCTCTTTCACACGGTCTTTAATGGAGCCGTTTTGCCTCCTCTGAAGAGGACAAGGCATTGAAGAGACATCTCTGTAGCTGGCAAAAAGCTTGTGAAGTCTCCAAAGACAAGCCCAGAAGGACCACAGACCGCCAATCAGGTGGAGAGAGGCATTTTCTCAGCAGGGCTATTGAGACGTAAATATTAACATGAAAATCAAACACCCACAGAGAGCAGAGGCAGCCACACAAACGCTTCATTCCCATACTCCGGCAGAGACCACTCCTTCACAGTCGAGGACTGTCCCAGCCCTGGCACATGATGTCACCCACGGCCTTCAATAGCATTTGGTCACCACCAGCTTAGTACCGTACTTTCATTAGAGAATCCAGATGGAGGAGAGGGAACAAGGCATTCCTCACTTTTAGCCCATTACAGAATAATAGGAATAATTACTTATCAAACCACAAACATCTCGTAAAGCCTTGCTGCCAAGGCACCTCAGGAACATAAATGGAAGAATGTCACATGTCTGGGTGCACCATACACCCATAGATGCAAGCTAAACCTACTCTCAGAATTTAATTCTTAACACTGTCTCTAACAGTAAGGAGCTCTACATACAAACAACAACAGACCTTGACTTTGGGACTAAAGGAGGAAGAAATAAAAGTAGGCTTAAAGCTCCAAAAGAAGTATTTTGGTGTAAGCATCACAATTATCTGGGGTTTGCCACTGTAGCTGATAAACTTGGTAACAAGAAAAGGCTTGGGAAACTGTGTTATAAGCTGATTTTTTTCAGACTCATGAAAAAAGTATCAGGTTTTCACCTATATCTGCTAAACAAGACCAAACAAAAAATTCTACCCTTCAACTGGGGCACAGCTTGGGCTCAGAAATCAGACAATAGAAACACAAAGAAGGAACAGAACTATACTTCTGCTGAGGAACAACAGGAGGGGGAAAAAAATCCAACCACCACAAACAGCAAATCTGGAGCAAAATCCTCTCTGCCGAGAAGTGAGCAAACAACAAACTTAGAACCCAGCCCTGTCCTGTTTTCAGCTGGCAAGGACAAACTCTGTGTTCCTCCCCAGGACGCCCTTTGCCTGCCATAGAAATCGACAGCTAGGACACAGTTGGGTTTGGGGGTTGTTTTTTGTTCTTCCTGCAACAAACCCCTGCCTCTAACTGGAAGAAGAGTTATTATCTCGGTGCCACAGGAATGAGTGATTAGCCATCAGCAAGTAATGGCTTTTTGCTGCTGCTAACGGAAGCTGTATCTGAACAAATGACCTAAAGGTGAAAGGTCTCACATACTACACTTAATCCCCTAAACAGCCAAAGGAAATTTTGTGGTATACATAACCATTATGAAAACTGAAGTTAAAAAATCCATACACATGCCCGGGCGGGCACACGATACAGCATTTTTACACGCCCGTATGAGTCGTCTTCTTTGTTTCAAGAATCACAGTCCAGCCAGTTCACGGCTTGCTGCATGTCAGGGCAAATGAGACGATTTCTATATACCATCCAATATATCATAAGACATCTCTAGGGGGAAAAAAAAAAATTAATGATCTAGGCACTTCTCCATTGACCCAGGTATGCAAGCTCACAGCAACCTCGCAGCTTGAAATTATATAAGCAAAAATTTGGCTTCTGTTCAGAAGAATGGGGAGGGAAGGAAGAAGGAATTAAGCCTTTTTTTTCTTACGAAAAGACCTGAAATGCAATAATTGGGAAGGAAAAGAAAAGCTAGCTCTTCTCTTAAAATAACCTAGTTATTACAAGTCTTCTCAAATCAGAGGCTTAGAGTTTTATCTCAGCTCCCGCATTTCCTTTTCCCGTCTCTTGCTCTGCTGTGGCCCCTTGGAGACTGACACAGATTAAGTGTCCTCTCGGCGTTTTCTGGCTCTGCGGCTGTTCCCTGCCATCGCTGCCCTCCGTGCAGGGCACCGTCTTTTATCTGATGGCTACTCCTCTGGTGAGCACCAGCCAGGGCAAAACTCTCCTCTCCACATTTGTCAGGGTTCGACCCTACAGAAGACAGACAGCTCTAGCGTATGTGAGATGGATGTTTATTTTTGCTAAAAGCAAAACACAAATACAGCCATTATTTCCTATTTACTTACAATGGGGCTGGACTGTGAATGGGTAAATCAGGTAATCCTCATTTGAGCCGAGGTGTTTAATGGTAAACTGTGACTGGGATCGTTCTTGACGCAGCAGAATATATAGCCAAACCACCAGCTAACCCCAAAAACAAGCAAACAAAAAACCCACCCGACATCATCCTGGGACCAGGACATTCTGTGACATGAAGCAAATACCATTTGCAGTGGCTCAAGACCTCACGGCGAGCCTCATGGTGCACATATACTTAAGAACATTAAAACATGTTATTTACAAGCTCCTTCTGAGTCACTCTGGTCTCTCGGGAACGTGCATTTTATGTTCATGAAATTGGAATAGCTCTTTTATTTATGTTTCTTTAAAATGACTGGCAGATGGGGGAAAACCTTCAGAGAAGTGGCCCTAGGCTGTCATGAAACGTGTATTTAACACACCCACAGTAAACTACTAAACACACTCACTTCAGAAGGTACAATTCGTAAATACAGAGTAGTCCCTTTTTAAAGTCTGATCTCTGGACTACTTAATTCAGCACAAATTTGAGATGTTCTGTGGAGCCTGCCCAATTTACAGAGTAATTATTGGCCATATTTTGCATTAACATGATGACAGCATATCCTGTAAGGGCAGAGCCAGAATTTTATGGACCTTTTCAAAACGAGCCCAGGCCTTGGCTTTATTTTTAAGTCACAATAGCGATGCCTTTTTTTCCTGCCACATGTGGAAAGACCGCTGTGGGCTGAAATAGAAATCTCAGATTCCCCAACGTCAGGCCCTTATGCAAGTGGATTCCACACACAGAAGGAAGTTTTGTCTACCTGAAACAATTTCCAAGACTAAGTCTAAATCTGGAATATCCCAAGAGAAGTGCAAGCTTCAATCATTCAAATCCCAGCAGACACACAGACTCCAGCCTAAGGTCTGGAACATATTTAATCAATTCACTGTGCTGACTCTCTACAGCTTCATAAAATGGCCAATACAGCAATAACAGGGCCAAAAATTAATTGTACACTGGTTGGCGAATTACACAGAAATAGCAGGAAGCACTGGTATTTATTGCAGCAGGATAATGTAGTTGGTGCTAGGGTACAACTACACCTCAGTAAAAATAGGTGAGAGACAGGCAGCGTGTGTGTGTGCATGCACACATATGGATGGATGTGCATGCAAGCACTGCTTTCCATTAGAAAAGAAGCACTGGTTTTACTGGTAACAGGGCTACCTGTATATATACACATTCAAAAATACCATTCTGCTTACAAACATGCATATGAACAGCACAAAGAGGGAGAAAACAGACATTTAAACCATTAGGCAGTAAAAAAATGAATGAAATGAAGGGAAAACTGGGTTAAATAAAAACGGCAGGGGAGGGTATCAGAAATATCAGATAATGGGGAAAGCTCTCAAAATAGGACAAAAGTACCCCTTATTTTGGTCTTTTTGGACTAGACTTGAGAAATACTCTGGTGTTGAGTTCCAACAAAGAGAGGAGATCACATTCTAGGTCTTTTTGTTCTGCCTTTAACAAGTCTTCATAGTGATACACTGATGAGACCAGATACCAGATTGTTATCTAAATTCAGCTGCTAAATTCAGTGTTAAGACACTAAGTTCAAACCACACATTGCCACATTTATTTCACAAGTCGAGCCTGAGGATGGATTCCTCCAAGATGAAGCAGCCCATAAGCATCATTCTCTCCCTCTGCAAAGGTACTTTAAATGCCAGGGAAGGAAAAATCACTGCAAGGCTCTGACAGTTCACCCTTCAGCACACAGACTGCAAAAGCATCTCTCCGCTAATCGGGCACACTGAAGAGGAAGCAAACACTTAGTTGCTGTTTGCATAGAGGCTGCTTGTAATTTGATGTAATGTACTGTACATCAGACAACACATACTGAATGGAGAACATACGCACGGCAGAGAAGGCAGAGGCAGTGCTGACATCTAACACGTTTTATTTACCCTATTATAGATGTTCTTTGAGTTCATCAAATTACCAATCAATTTATCTGATCTCTAAAAGCTTGTGTACTGAGGTATATTAACTACTAAACTTTACAAGCTTTCAGCAAAACAGCCATTAAATGGGTGAATTAAGCACAGGACACTGAAAGTCAGTTTGCCAGTTGGCCAACGGCAACGGTGAAGCAACCTCTCCCTGCAGAGAGGGAGGACGGAGAAGCATTAGGAAGGCAGCCTCCCCGAGACACTGCTCAGCCCTAATAGACACCGCCAGAAAAAGGAAATTATGGATGCTGTACTGCCTCCTCCTCTTCCCCCAGCCTGACATTTAACGTCTGTGAATAACTGAAAAGAGGAAGAGGATGGGAGGTCAGAACCAGTTCAGATGACAATTTCAGGTTCGTTCTTTTTTCATTTTGTTCCCATTCAGAAATTTAACACGCACGCAGGACAAAATCTTCAGTTCTCTAAATATCAAAGGCTGAGAGACTGCTAGAGCTATTGCCACCTGAAAGACAACATCCACACAGCCAGGAACGCTGTCTGCCCAAGCGACTGGGAAGTGATCTGGATGATTAGGACGGATCTTATCAGCCTATTTCAGAAAACTATAAGGGGGATTATTTTTCTTGTGTTCAGAAGATTAAATCAACAGCTCGATGAACTGGGTGCTTCATTATATTGCTCCACTGGCCTGAAAGGCAAACTGCTTTTTTGGAACACAGCTGTCGTAGGTTCACATGAAGCCCTGCTAGTTTTGTGGAAGGAAGGGTTTGCAGCCGAGACAGGGGATGAGAAGACGATCGAAAAAATTAGGTAAGAAAAAAATTGAAATTGTAAAGAATATTGTAAGGCTTGATTACGAAGGCAGGGACAGGTGATGCTTCTGAAAGGCAAACATTTTTTGAGACCAGAACTCAGTTTCACACTAGCTGTTCTTCCTCAGAGTACCCCCCAGCAGCGGCTGGCAACACAGCGACTGCCAGCAAAGCATCAGCCCTTACACACAGCAATACCTCACGGGCAGCCCCGAGACATTACAGGCCATTTTACTGAGAAAGTAAATGGTGTCAGTAACACCTGCCAACTTGCTTAGAGAATGGCACTGAATCTTTAACTCCCACTGAGAGGGCAGAGGGCCTGGTTGAAGGTAACACCTCAATAGGGCTTGCTTTTTCCAAAGGTAGTGGAGTGGTCTCCAGGTCTCCTGGACACAGACACAGCCTGGGATCCCAACTTAGATCCCATTCCTCATCCCCTTCAACAAAAATCCCATGCCACCTTTGCCAGGTGACATCAGTTCGTTCAGCCCTGCAGAATCTGCTAAAAATTGATCATAAAGACCCAACACGAACATATTCAGGAAGGCCTTTTTTTCCCCAGGCTGCTGTCACTTTCTCCACAGGGATTTTTAGTGAGATGAGTTGCTGGCCAAGAAGCATAGAAATGACAGTGGACTCACATGTAGGGGTGACCTTGGTGCACCAGAAGTGGGAGTCTGCTCCAAGAAGAGGGATCAAGGCCAATAAGAATAACAAACAAAAATAAGTTCACCTCCCGTTCTTTACACATCCTAAATGCTTTACAAACATGAATTAAATGGTAAGTACAAGGGCAAAAGGAGATTAATTTAAAAAAAAAACAAACAAGGTGAATGCCACACACAAAATTACAAGATTTATGAAGGTAAGCTGAGAAAATGGTGCAGTCTACTTTATTAATAAAAACTTTCCAAAAAAAGATATTTGCTCAACGCATTGCTTTCCCGCTTGCATAAATACTCCACAGCTTATGAATACCTCCTGTGCTACTTGCTGTTCTGAAAAACTACAAGCAGAAAAACACTGCATATTAATGTACCCACTGCTGACGGTAGTCCACAGCCACCTAATAAAAGATAACGTGGGAGACGGAGCTTAGGGAAATCCAAACAAAGAAGAGACATCTCTTCTTCTGCCAAGATTACCTTCAAGGATTACCAAGGAGTTTCTCTTCATCTGCCAAGATTACCTTCAGCCTTCCTCTGCCATTCCGTGCTGCTCCAAAGAGCTGCCCGTGTTTTGCCGTCCCGTAGCTCTGCCCTTAACCTCTGTCAGGTTAAACCCACCAAGAGGCCAAATAGCTAAAAGAATCAAATAAATATTTACTTGGGAGAAAGTTTAAAGCTAATACACCAAGTGAAATCTCCCAGTATCTGAAGGGTTCCATGAGAGACTGCATTTCTTTCTTATCATACCTATTAAAGAATGTTTCTACCATTTGGAGAAAGCAGGACAAAGCACAAACAGAACCCTTAATAAAAATCCCAGTTCTGAGCAGTATATGTGTTAACTGTTTATACCAAGCTCCCTCCCTCCCTGTTTCTCAGTACCATATAAAGATATGAAAGAACATCAGCTCAAGCTTCTCAAATTGAGCGTTTCTAAGGTTTTCCTTACAGATTATTAGGTCCAACTCTCAATCTTCTTACCCAGAGAAACACTACAGTTCAAAACCCCCTTCAAAACAGTTGAGACAAGACCCACTTTTTGTAAAACAATTCCAAATTACATGGATGAGATGTAAAATTACTCTAACAAGTCAGAGTTAGAAGTTTAGCCACTTATAACAAATTAGCCAGGTCTCATTACTGGATTACTTATTGGAGATTAGAGACTCATGCTGGAAACACAGGTGTGGAATGGAATGCCTGTATCACCAGCTCCAAAATCCTGCAATTACACACAGTCATATAAGAAATAGTCAGTTCAAAGGATCTATTCTCTGTAATTTTCCTGATTAGCAAAATACTTCAGGCACTCCAAAACAAAAACATACAAGCAACCCTAGAGACTGAAACACAAAACTACAACAAATTACCAGAGCTAACGTGAGGAAGACAAAGGGCATCACCAGTGTCCTGATCCTCTGACAGGAATTTGTTCAATAAAATTCGGTTTAAAAAAAAGTTTAAACAGCATGCACCACACTTCAGACAGAAGAAAATGTACCACCCCTTCACACGCACAACCCCTGACAAACTGAGAATGGAAGGTGCAGTGGGAAGAATACCTCCCAGCAACAAATGGCAGCATTGGTTTAATCCCAGTACAGCTGCTTCATGCACTCAAACCCACACTCCAAATAGCTGAATGCTGCCAGTAGCAGCAGTGCCTGGCGTTTGCTCAACACAAGTCAAAAGTGCAAATCAAGTGCTAGGCACTACAAAGAAACACAGAACCAAACAGTGATTCTCAAAGAGCTGCCAGATATACTCATGGTCCACCCGTACCTCGAGCCCTGTGTGCACAGTCCTGACTCACACCTCTCGAAGAGGATTAAATAGACACAGAAAAGTTTCGGAGACGACCAAGCCAGGATGATCAAAGAATTTGGGACAAGTATCCCATATACTTGCCCTGATCTTACGCTTATCACTGGTCATCCCCACACTGTGCTGGTCCTGACTGTGACACAGTGTGGCTGCACTCACCACCTTACTTCTTCCAGCGCTTTAGCAGAAGATGTAGGAAAACCCCAAGAGCTGAAACACTGAAATTATTTTTTCCAAACATGCCCTTTCCTGAGAAAATTTTAATAAGACTATCTACAGAAACTGAGTTTCTCAAGATCTATTTGAAATAAGGTACACCCATAGTTCATCTCATGCAAAACTAAAGGCAAAGCCTTTTTAGCATTTCTATAGCTTTACTGTTCCACAACACTTTGCCCTCCCCTTATAAGCTATTCCATCATATAGATGGAATAACTGAGATAGATGGACTAAGTAATTGTTTCAAACTCCCAAAAGAGAAACAGCTATTAGAAAATGAGCAGTTTTTTGCTTCCAATTCTGTGCTCTGTCCAGTAGATTACAGTACTCTTTCAGAGATTACAAAATAAAAAGATAATGTTATTCACACAATCTGCTGCATTCAAGGGAACTACCAAGTTCAATTCTGGCCAATACATCTCAAAGACAGAGCAGCAAGGGGGAAAGGGCCCAAAGACAAACAAGTAGAATGAGAAAACTGAAAAAGAAAAAAAAAAATCATTCACACAAGCAGAGCCTGAAAAGGTGAGGACTGCTCAGCTTAATGGGAAGGTAAAAGAGGGAACAGAAGACTACAGATAATGAATAATGAAAAGAATTCCTTCTAACTCTTTCACATAAAACATACTAAATGAAAAAAGTATTTGAAACTGGTAACAGAGAATTTATAGAGTATACAAGTTAACATGTGGCACATACTGCCACATGGTATTGGAAGCAAAGAGCTAAACAAGGCTTCAGGAAAAATGCCCGAGACACACATAAGAACGATGGCATGAATCCAAGTTCCAATATAGTGAATAAAAATACTGAATGAAAATAAACTCTTTTGCAGCAGGGCACATATCAGCCTCCAACTGACAACACTCGGGAAGATTCTTCTCAAAATTGTTCTCCAAAAGGGTTTTTTTTGTTTTGGTGAGGTTTTTTGCATCTTCCTTTGAAGTCTTTGAAAACTGACCACTGTCAGAAGAACCAGGACAGTCTCCATGTTTGATTCAGTGCAGCAGCTACTACGTTGTAGGGAGCATATAACAAAATTATTCTTAGCATCCTACCAGGAAGGTACTTAGTTCTCAACATCAATAGTTCAAAACATCCTTGAAAAACAAATCTCTAAGTCTCCTACTGCTGAATTCTGTTATCATGCAGAAGTGGGAACAAAGCCAAACTGAGGTTATAGATAGGCACAGCAGGGGGAAGAGAGGGGAGAATTCCTGACAGTCTGATCCTTAGAAGGAGAAATTTCAGCTTTCTAACTCCACACTGAGCCATCACATTCATTCACTCCCAGCCCAACACCTCCAAGCTACCAGTGACCATGCAAGTCACCATTCCCTCTGAAAACAGCAGAGAAAGCAAACTTCTATTTCAGAGCTCCTCCGCACCTCATTCCCTTACCAGTAGCTTTTTTTTCTAATATAAACACACATGTACATACAGAGATGTATAAAAATATATCTAAGGCTGAGTTGGAAGGTTTTAGTAGAGTAGAAGGGAAAATAAATAAATAAACGTCAAGGTCTGCGTGTATTCAACAAATAAAAGCAGAATTATATAAAAGCAACAGCTAATAAAAAAGATTGTTCTGTGCTGTGTTTTCCATCTTTCCAACCATTATAGGAATAAAATTATCCACAGAGAAGATAGAAAACCTTTTTCAAAACTAATACAATTAAGCTTTATTACACTGTTTCAAGTACATTTCTCTCCTCTCCTTTCTAGCCCCCACCACCTCCCACTCCAATACAGACTAATGGTTGGAGGCATCCTTCTATTTTATTACCAGCAAAATGCTAGTGTTTAAGGGTCAGAAACTATCTAGTGGTTTAAGAGAGGAAAGAAAACCTGTTCCTTTTTATCTGCTTGCTTTTGTACACGTAAGAACTTGAAGACAGTTTCTATGCAGCTCTGCAGTTTGAATAGGACTACGGGCAAGACACCTTGCTCTCCTGAGAAAATCCTGCACTAAAATATCCATCACCTTGTTTAAAAAGTTACCCTGCAGCAAGGGACATGGACCTGAAAAGGAAAACACAAAATACAACAAAAGACTTCAAAAAGAGTACAATGCAGGCTGGACACAAACTTCTCCCCACTCCTCCGTCCACAAAGGACAGACACACATACAAATTTTCTCTGCAGTTTCCGCTTCATGAAACCAGATCCAGAGAGAAGAATATAATAGAAGCACACAGCGTGAGACCAAGAAATTGCAAAAATTCCCTTTGCGTATGAACATATGGACAACTGTGATAATTAGAACGATAGCTGCTAGATTGTTTGCAATTTCACTGAACAATCCCCATTATCTAGAAATAGAATTTTAAAATCTGAATGCAACACTGAGTGGTAGTTTTAATAGTTTATTTTTTAATGAACTGTACGGATTAAAATGTTGCAAAATTGGATCATGTGAAATTGCTTATGGGCATGTTTTACCATCATAGGCTTAAAAAAAAAAAAGCTGTATGGACAATCATGCAGTGGCAGGGAATGAGAAGGGGAATAGATGTGCCGACAGTTTTTTTTACCATTTTTATAATCCGTAATTTTCCCATGTTCCATATTCACCATCATGCTACATGTTGGGAGTAAAACTGATTGATTCCTCTGTCTCTTTACAACCTACCTTGTTCTTTGTTTGCATTTCTTTTTAGTCACATAGCACAACTCCAAGTCAGATGTATGCAACTCCCTGTCAGGAGGCTTAATTGCTTCAAATTGGAGAATATTATTCTCCACATTTATTAAAAAATAAAGACTACTTATAACATTATTTCATTTTGCCAGGAAGTGAAAAACGCATTAGTTCATAAGGAACAGCATGGCTGCTCCTATTTTTATGGCATCAATTTTTAAAAACTCATCATGGTAAACAATTAAACAGAGAAGCAAATCCCACATTTAGGGGAGAGATTCAAATCCCTAAATGGATTTTCAAAGGTCATTTCAGGCTTAAAAGATGCTTGACGGTGTCTCTTTAAATCATGTTCATTTCAAAGGCTTATCCAGGAAGAAGCAGGCAGTGCAGTGCAGCACCCTCCTTTGAACTGTTGGGCTCCCCAGAGAAAAATTAATAATACAACTTTAATTCATATTTATTGCAAAGATTTGTGTTTGGGTCTTTTTTTTTTTGTCAATTTAGGACAGGATTTTTAACAAAAGGAATAAAAAAAAAAGGGGGGGCATTTGCTTATTTGAAATTAGCTTTCACCTCGAGCCCATGGTGAAAAAGAAAATAAAGTTTGAATTACTTTATTAAAAAATCATCCAGTTAAACCCCCCCTTATCTTTCCAACACAATTTGTTAAAAAGATTTGGTTTGCACAGCTTTTTCATCACTTAACTATGTAATGGGTGGGGAGCAGACAGTTCCAGGTTTCAGCACAATGCATCTTGTTTCTCTGCTCTTTGGATCCACACCGACCTCCCTCTCCAATCCCATTAGTATTCAGAGGCCACAAATAAAAGACTACTTTTAGCCTCACCTTCCTCTCAATGCGGGCCAACTGCTCTTTGTAGAAGGCCTCTTGCCGCTTCAGCTCTGCCTCCCTGCCTTGCAGCTCAACGGCCTGGGAAGAAGAACAGAAGAGCATCAGTAGAAGAAGAAATTAAAAATTAAAAGTATGTGTGTAAGGAAAGCACATGGGATGCAGACTGGAAGGAACTTAAAAAAAAAAATAAAAAAATAAAATCACTGCTCAGAACTGGTGTATGGGATCCCTCTTGGTGGAACTACAAGCCTTCGTATTGCAGTTCATTTTGGACTATCCCCACAAGTTTGAAATGATCTTATTAGAATCATACTCAAACTCATAGCCTTGATTTCATTTCTCCTTATTAAATGAAAACATATAATCATAGAAAGGTGACATCTTCCTACTGCCTTTTTCAGAACTTATCCAAGTCTTCGTCTTCCACAAATCATGATGTGGAGTACCACTTCAATGTTCTTCACCTTACCTCAAAAATTAACTTCAAAACCTCCACTTCATAAACACTTGCCCCTTGGAGCGTCAGAAACTTCTGTAGATTTAACAGACCCCTACGCTCACGAGGAAGATCCAAAATAAAGAGTATCTGTTATAACCCTTTTATAGCAACACAGATTCTCACTAACCATGCATTTGCATTTACACACATACGTAGTAGGGCTACCCTGATAATTAAGTACTCTCTCCACACGCTCTCTGTGTGTACACCACCAGCACCCCAAAGTTCCTCAGGCTGGATGCTGCAGATCTGGAGAGGAGATGGGTATCAGAGAATTTCCCTTCCGTCGTCCAAAGTATAAAGGTGACACTTCCAAAACATCAAGCTTGGTATACAAGCACGTGCTTAAGCATAACCTGGTCATCAACTAAATGATCAATTGTGTGGTTACAGCAACAGCTTTTGCCTTTTAGCTCTTTCCAACCAGCAGTACTTCATTGCATTCCCACTCCTACACTGAACTAGCATTAAGCAAACATGGCATTGATGGACCCGAACCAAACTTCTTAAGCTTAAAAATAACAAGCAACAACAACAAGAAGAATGGCACTTTTTTTCTTCCCCCATCCCATCTCAAAATCTCTGGGGCCACGTAAGTTATCACCAGGCAAGAAGACCTTTCAAAACTAGAATTATTAGTCCATTTAATATGAACTCAAACCCTGTCAATCTATAGCATCCCAGCAGCATTGCTCTTCACTTTTAATGATGATGGTACAATCACAGAAAATGCTGGTCCAATATGATTAAGCAGCTGGGACAAACATCCTCGTGGGCTCAGACCTGTCATTTTACAGCCAGCAGCCATTGTTAATGAGAAAAATTACATCTGAAAGCCAGTTGCTGTGTATTTCTTTCTGCTCCCCTGCTGATGGAAGTACAGTGGTATAATAGGGCTTAGAAGAGATTTTAAGCTAGGCAGTGAGGGACAGTTGATAAGCAAGCAAGAAAAGAAAGTAGGAGCACATGAAATAAGGGGGTTGTCGGAGTGTGGTGGTGTCTGTTTGTTTGTTTTTAAAAGGAAAAAGAAATATTTTGGTTCCCATGCTTGTCATCCAGCCAACAGGGCCAGAATAAGGCACAAGCACTATAGAATCACATCTAAATCCCCTTGCTCTCTAAGGCACTTGATTAAAGGGAAAATCTCTGGCTTTGGTTTAACCAGAGCTGCTAAGTATCTTCCAGCCCACAAACCAGCCGAAATAGGATGGGAAAGGGGATGAGAATCAGCTGCTCCATACATGCAGCCTGACCAAAGAGATACCACACCAACAACAGGGACACTGATGGGCACTCTGTAAGTGCCAAAATTATTACTATTTCTGTGATAAGAGAACCAAAGCAATCCTTCCGAACCAAAACCCATCTTCTATACAGAAAAGGACTAAGCAATTTCAACTGAAATGAAACAGATGTAAGAAGACAGGGTGGCCTGGTGGGTGACCAATGGAACCTGATTCTTCTGCTGATTTTCTGCATAACACCCACAAAATCAGATTACTAAACAAGTGATTGGTATCTCCTTAAGGAGAAAATAAATAAGGAAAAGAAAGAAGAGCAACATAGTACTAACCCCTCTATACAATTCAGATGGAAGGTGATTTTGATGTCAAGTGTATTTCAAGAAAAAAGAAAAAAAGACTCAAAAGATCAACTCTTTAAAATGCAAGAAAGTCTCTGCTTAATCTAAATAAATTAATTATGTGGCAGTGTTACTCTCCTGAGGTAGCAGGCTATTCTGGAGCACAAAACCAATACGTGTAACAATACTGGTGGGCAAGAAGCTTTATTCTGTTTCTGGCAAAACACGGATGTGACATCTCTGGAAGGGAACACAAACCAAATACCTAATCTCTCAAGTGGGGTGCTGAGATGCAGACACATGAGAGGTGTCTGATCTGCATGATGATGACCCATTGACTCCCAAGCAGAGCAGACCGGAGCTGGGGTACCCATAGTGAATAATGTCTCCACACCAATGCACCTTGCAGCAGATACACATTCTGTTAGTGACTTCCCTAGGGTCTTGCAAAATTGATCTCGAAGAATCAAAACTGGATCTTCTGACTGCAGATTACGACCTCAGTATACTCACAATTCTTCCCCATAAGTAATTTCTCCCATCTTTTCTCCCATTCTGTCCCACTTATCGCCCATAAGCTGTATGACAAAACACAGGTTAGAAAGAAAATTTCTACTTGCAAGCCAAACATATTTTCAATGCCGTGCTTGTTTTCAAGAGCTGCTGATGTTTCAGTGCATTGAAGTATACTGAGAAACATTCTATTTTTGACAGATCTGCTTGAAAGTTGCTTTCTGTTTCCCTCTATCCCCAGCTGCTATTACTAGAAACTTTAGTACACTTTATGATGATGTTTGAAGTATGAATGGTACAGTCAGAGCATGTGTCATTTGAAATACTCACTGTTCCAAACTGGGTTAGGCAACAAGGGACATTTTGTATGAATACAGGATATTTATTAAGAGATCCTCTATCCCTGCTGCTTATTTCCCACCTGAAGGCAGAAGCCTGTGATGTCCCAGACAGAACTGGCTGCTACAGAGATGATTACAATCTCACAGGGGATTGGGATTGCAGGTGCCAAACAAAGCACCAGATACACTTTTCACAAAAAGGCCGTTAGAACTAAAGAAGGAAGGGGAAGGGAAGACATGCATGATAACACACTGGTTTGAAAATCATGTATCAGTAAGTTGCATTTCACATCCACGCTGCAGAAGCTACATCTGAGCTTGAACACATCATGCAAGAGATGACCAAAGCCCAGAGACAACATCTAAAAAGCTGTTGTGCAGAACACAGCAGAGAGTGTGGTGTACAAAAAATATGAAGTCGGGGAAAAAAAAACAACAAAAAAAACAGAGGGAGGGGAGGAAGAGTGTAGTTAGTTGTAGAACACATGGATGCATCGAAAACTTAGAAAAGTAGCACAGGACAGCACGTATCTGCAAAAGAGAATGTATGCAATAGGCAATTGCTCTCTGTACAAAAGCTAAGTATAAGATATATTCAGAAGATGCTCAAGAATTCCCTGTGATGGGTCAGAGGTTAGAAGCACTGCATTCTTACAGAAGGACAGGGAAGGTATACTACTAGGATGCTACTACAGCTTCCATGGTCATGGAGTGGCAGGGAGCTCTTTTAAATTCTTCCTAGGTTTTATCTTTACACTTTTTCCACAGCCCAAAGTTTTTCAGGTTCTCTCAGTGCTGCTTGAACAGTGACAAAGAGCCAGGGTAGAGTCACCTGCAATTCCAGCCTCCTTCTCTCCCTTTAACCCATTCAGAAAAAAACTCTGGAAGCACATTTCTAAAGTTTTGCATTACATACCAGCTCAACTAAAGAATTCAAGTACCTGCCTGACAGCTGACAGGCAGGCCAGTAGAAATATTTTACAAGCCTCTTAATTGAGGTAATGAAACATTATTGGTTCATTCTCTATGAACAAAGCCAGACACTCTTAGCCTCGTCCTGAACTGACACCAACAAGCAACACATGAGATTGTGTAACTGATCTTCCAGAGCTGGGCTTCACTCTAGCAACAGCCATTCACAATTAGCTTTGGCTTTGCCCCCCTGTCCCCGAAATATCACCAGATTTTTATTATTTTTAATCACAGTCCCTTCTCATCACCTTGTTAAACATGAAAACCAGGAAGGAAATCTGCTTGGGAAAAAAGGGTTTCTTGGCAGGGTCAGATTACAGTAGGGAATGTGGCACCCAGGAATAAAGTTCAGCAGTAGCACAGCCCACAGCTGACGGCTACCATCAGGATGTCTCTCTCCGCAATACTGTTCAGATTCTGGGATTTGGGGAGAGGGCACGGAGAAGATTCCTCTGGAGGGAACGCCTCCCATCCACCCTCTGCAAAGGACAAGTCAAGCTAGAAGGAAAGGTCCATGCTATAAAGAATTTCCTCAAAGGCAAGTCACAGGACTTGGCAAGGTTATTGCAAAAATATTTATCTTCTTGGCAAAACACGTTCACCAGTCACAGACAAACTAGTGAGATGACGCCTAGAGAATCAGGCAGACAATCCAGGGAAAGAAGCTACATGGATAAAAGAAAGGTCCTTAAGTCTCTATCAAATGCCTTGTTTCTACACCATCCTGTCTTTGCTGAGAGGAGTTATCAGCTTCCCCCAAAGGTACCCAGTAACATCCCTGCAGCAGCAAGCAGAGATGTTTTGGCTGAGAACCTCAGCTTGCCACACTTCACAACTGCAAATTTTTATACCTCACACTTTCCCATGTCTCTTCCAGTCCTGGTAGCAGTCCAGGTAGCAGGGGAGAAAAACAAATGCTATTAAAGGCTCCAAGACTAGAAGAAGGAATTGACAGCAATGCACTGAAGAACAGCACTAGCTCCAAAATTAGCTACCTGGTGTGTTCCTCACCGAGCCTAAAGGGAAGGGCAGAGCTGAAAGGGCAAGACTGAAACAGCAAGAGGCACATCATGCCTGAGACCGAGCAGCACAACTTTACGGGGAGGCTCGTACCGGACGAGGAACCACGGGGGAGCCCTGACTCAGCCTCCACTTGCATCAGCAGAAATATCACCACTACTGTGGAGTCGCCTGCACTCACACGTGAGGCCTACAAAATCACTTGCTTTTTGTCCTTTCTCTCATTCTGTTGAAGGCAGGTGAGTGGGGTTTGTTTTGTTTTAGAACCCAGATGCAGACTCGTGGCCTCAAAAAGCAGCACTGGTGTAACCTTCATTTCCTCCCGTTTCTGCTACTCCCTTAGCCCACAACACGCACCACCAGATCAACTTTGGTTTCAGCAGCTGTAAGCTACACAAAAGGAACCAGTGAAAATCTTTATGGAGGAAATAATATGCAATTTTCTAGCTGAACACCTTTTAAAATGTAATGACAGAAAATAAAATCCTGCATCTGTGCTCAGCAATAACAATCTGTATGCGCGCAGTAACAACATGACACTTGGAATAAGCAAGATCCAGACAAAAAAAAAGAGCTTACCCAGGCGTCCAAATCCGCAGGCTTGGAATAAAGAGAGTGCAAGAGAGAAAGGAAGGGAAAGAGAAGAAAAAGAGAAATCAGTGATTTACGGGGGCCGCCTGCTGCTGCACAATATAGCTTTTAGGATGACAAGTTTAGAAAAGTTCCTTAAAAATGACAAGCATCTTAAACAGCGCAGTGCTGTCCCCTATTGGGAAGTGTGCTATTAAAGCAAAACAAAAACACATGCACCCCCAAAAAATAAAAACAAAGCAAGGCTGCTGAAGACTGCTGCAGGATGGCCCTTTAGGGTGGGAACTAAGGGAAGACAGTTGCGAAGCATCCAATTTCAGGGAGGCATGCAAGATGCTGCACAACGTCAGAGATGCCGATATCCAAACCACGCACCAGTGAACGTAGCCATGCTCAAAAGGAGGTGGCCAACAACTCTGCTGTTTCCAAATCACCCACAAAGAACAAGCATCCCTTGGCAGGGGCATTTCTGAATGCACAAGCTGACCTACATAGCACGTCAAGTCATCTTCTTTACTGGACCATTTCAAAGAGTGCTTCCTAATAGAAAGCCAGTTGACTGATCAGATTTCTAACCAGTTTCCCCCCTCCCAGGCAAACACACACCCCTTTTGTGCACAGTCCAAACCTCTGCCAAATCCAAGCTGCCTTCACCTGCTCCTTCTTTTGTCAGGAAGCCTATTTAAGTCTGAAGACAAGCAGGCTGCAGCATCGCTTCTTAGTCACTTAATGCTACTTTTTACTTACACAGTCAGCCAGCAGCAGCAAGGCAAGTACAAGATGATAAACATTTCATGCCCATAACCACCTCCTTCTGAAGCCAAGGCGTTTACGAGGCAGCCACAGCTCTCATTTGTTGTCACGGGCTGCAAGCCTTCCCTGCCTCTCAGGGCTACGCTCAATCAGCAGCACGTTTGCTAAGTGGGAACTTCGGAAAGGCTGGCCTTTTTTATTATGATTATTTATTTGAGGGGAGTTGACAGGGCAGGGGGAACTTTCCTCTTGGTCATAGTTCAGTGCCAGAGGGAGCAGACGGTGGAGTGCAATATGTTTATGGGATCTGCCATCACTTTAACGGCACAGAGCGGCTACTTCAGGTAACTGAGGGATGAATTGTCACCAGCTGCGTGTGTCGTCCATCCTCATCCTTTGCAACAGCTGAGAGGGCTGGAACCGAGCATCTACTGTTCAACTGGGGGAAACCAATTCCCCCCTTTCTGCAGACAGGTTTTATATCGCAGCACCAAGCCCTTGGCCGAAGAAACCAATACACAACAGGTGTTCACCGGCAATCGCTGATGGATCTTGACAAAAGCCTGACTTGAATAACATTTTTCTTCCTGCTGATATTTTACAATCAGGACAGATGTGCTTAGTTTTGTTTTTTCATTTTAGCAATTGCAAGGCCGTCCATCCTCAGCAGATGGACAGGGGGAACGCAGGGCTCTTTATGGTGCACGTTATTATTTCAGCAGGTAGGTCATGCACACCAATAGCTCTTTACTGGATTTACACCTGTCATCCCTGGGGAGCCTAAGCCATTAACTGCCACATTCCTGGTGGACAAACACTTGCATGACAAAAATGAACACGAGGTACCAACTCAGCAGCACTAGACCGTTGCTGAGAAGAGAGCAAGGGGAAGGAACCAGCCTGAGAGGTGGTCCCTCTTATACCCCTATAAGATACAATGCACAGTAGCAGAATTACAGTTTTAAGAAAGATAAAGCTGTCACTAAGCACAGGGCATCTCTTCTTCAGGTACTGCCAAAGGCTTTAATTTTGTCACCTTTCATGAGGGGGGAAAATTATTACTCTAAGAGTAGACAGATACACTCCACTGAATGGAAACAGGAAAATTAAAACAGGTGTAGAAGCAGTAGGACGTATTGCTGCATTGGGAAAAAAATAACTACATTTGGAGCGAAGCACAGACTAAATAAAATATAATAATATAATAATACCAAAATGAAAACTCAGGAGGGCTACTGGTTTAAGTTTTTTTACCTTGTAAGCTTGTGCCAAGATTTCTTAGTAGAGCTGCATTTACCAACACTGACTGACAATAAAAGACACAGCACATCCACTAATATTTTCAAAGCTTAAGTAAACTGTTTAAGAAATGAGCAATATCTGCTTCCTAACTGAGTGAGTTTCACATCCAGCTCCCAGCTGGGGGCTTGCGAGCTTTATGATCCCTGCCATCTTATAGCACCCTTGGTCAATATGCAGTACTCTCCTGCTAAAACAAAGGTTAATTTCTCTTCCAGATAGCCCACTGGACAGCAATGACAGGAAGCTGAATAAATCCTGGACTTTAATTATTTGGGGTCAAAACAAAACCAAGATATTCCTTCTTGACAGTGGGATCAAGTGGACCCAGTTTGCAGAAGACACCAAGCTGAGTGGTGCGGTCAACACACCTGAGGGACAGGATGCCATCCCAAGGGATCTGGACAGGCTCATAAAGTGGGACAGTGTGAACCTCACGAGGTTCAAGAAGGTCAAGTGCAGGGTCCCGCACCTGGGTCAGGACAACCCCCAACATCAATACTGGCTGGGAGATGAAGGGATCGAGTGCAGCCCTGCGGAGAAGGACTTGGGCATACTGGTGGATAAAAAGCTCAACACAAGGCAACAATGTGCACTCACAGTCCAGAAAGCCAACCATATCCTGGGCTGCATCAAAAGAAGGGCAGCCAGCAGGTCAAGGGAGGTGATTCTACCCCTTTGCTCTGCTCTGGTGAGACCCACCTGGACTACTGCACCCAGCTCTGGAGCCCTCAGCACAGGAAGGATATGGACCTGTTAGAGCAGGTCCAGAGGAGGGCCATAAAAAGGACCTGTAAACGTTCCTTCCAACCCAAACTATTCTACGATTCTTGACTATATCAGAGACAAAAGGTTAGTGAAACAGGATCTCAGGCCAAACCAGCAACCCTTGTCCTAGGTATTTATATGGGGAAAAAGATACAGTCCACTTGAAGAAGACTCTGGTTAGATATGGGAATTATCTCCTGTAATGTGTCTGTGCTTCCAAGAACTTCACATTTGAGCACCAATTCTTCAGGCAGGGGTTACTTTCCCACATACGTATCAACAGTCCAACTTCCAATGAAATCATGAATACAGTGCCAAATTAGTATTTCACACATGCAGACTATTTCCAGCATCTTTTCCCAAACCCTTACACCACATCACCCATACATGATTGCCATAACGGGCACATCATTCATGTCTGTCACGGTCTAGACAAACATAAAAATGGCAGTAAGCAATCAAAACAGTTCTGCAACTCGGGGCAGGGTGGGGATCAGCATGATAAAGCAGCAACCTTAGGAAGGGCTGTCAATGCCTCTGTAACCTGACTGGAACCAGCTTCACCCTAGATGTCCATTACCTTGCCATAGCCAGTAACTCTGTCATATAACTAATTTCACTACAGCATGACCAGTGACTCAGGAATCCACACTACCAGCTTGGTAGAGATCTCCTACTTAAGAACTCAACACAGAGTATTTTTAGGGGCACTGCCAACTTTGGGAGTGGAAGATAGAGTGGGAGATGCGAGAAATGAGAGGCAGCAGGTGCCCAAAACCCAAGACAGCTGCTGGCAACAACTTTTGCACTCATGTCAGTATCTGAAGAGATCTGCAGCACATATTCTAACATCTTGATGACCAGACGTCATCACTGAATGAGCAAAGAGTCATTTCTTAAGGCAATAATCCAGCTCCAAACTTTTCCACGATGATAGGAATTAAAGCATTTAAAGAATATATCTAGACATTCAGTATCCACTCCAGACCCTTAAACACTTCCAGTTCAGTGGAAAATTGAAGC
Organism: Tringa tobata; assembly: GCA_033628505.1. NCBI lineage: Eukaryota > Metazoa > Chordata > Aves > Charadriiformes > Scolopacidae > Tringa > Tringa tobata. The sequence goes on from JAHREE010000442.1 coordinate 95,022, forward strand.
AGTATCAATACTAAGTGTAATGAGAGTCAGAGATGTAGCCAACTGACAAGGGAGAGGAAGCAGGAAGAGACACTGAACAACAATCAATTCTGAGGAAAGGCTGTGATCAAATTGCTCAACTCTAATGTATACAGAGCATACAAAATTCTGTAAACATGAAGATGGAAGCAGCAGAAAAGCCCTCTGCCCTTTTATGATTCAGAGACAACTGCACTTCTAATACTTATGGCATTGCTGCAAATAGGTTTGCAATGCTGACAGTTGATAGTTCTCATTTAAAACAAGAGAAAGCTATTTTATAAAATCAAAAGTAAACTATCTGCTTTCATTGCCTGCTTTAATACTTCAGCCCATTCCCACATTTTCCTCCTTCCATCACTACTTCTATACATATATACAGAGTTTTCATTTTGTAGACTGCCAACAGACAAAGCATTCAATGTCTACAGAAACCTTCAGAGTGTAAGCTCTCTAGAGATATATGCTCAGGATACTTATTTCTGATAGCAGGTGAGTCAACAACTCCCTCTAAATTTTTACCTCCTTGTTTAAATTCCTACTCTGCCTGTCAGCCATAAGAATCTCCAAGTCCCTGACCAATTTAGTCAAAAAAAAAAAAATAATCTCAAGAGAGAGCATCATGAAATTCTGTATTAATTACGATTTTCTATCCCAGAACATATTTCAGACCCTACTGAGTCAATAAGGTATTTTCTTATAAAGCTAGATTCAAAGGCCACTCAACTCTTCTTGGATTATTTCTAGCTCATAATCATTAATACAGACTCCCATTATGCTAGCCTAGGGGTGGCATATGGCTTTCTAGGGATAGGACAGACGGGGGAAAATAACAGTTACGCATGCCTACATCCCAATCTCATTTCTGTGCATGCATATGGGGACATAGCTTTCTCTTGCCAGATTCTTAAATACCAAATATATTATCTTCTGAGTCAAACATAGTACTTCAAATACAACCACTGTTTTGCAAAAAATCAAGATGACATGCATAATCAACCCATGTGCCTTCAAGCAGTAAAGATGATGAACCATGTGAGTTCTGAAGGAATTCCCTCCCCACACTTGCTCCCAGACACTATATGCAATTTTCCTGCCTCTGAACAAAACAGATCTTTATAGGCACCAGCCAACAGATACAGGTTTAGAATAGTAGAGTGAATACAGAGGTCCTGCCACAAGATTAGAAATCTAATTTCTTTTTATTTTAAAAAAAAGATTATCTCAAATACTATACAGTTTAGGAGAAATACAACTGACTTTGGGGTTGCTTTTCAATACAGGCAAAGACTGTCTTAATTACACGGCTGAGTAAGAAAATTCTTGAAAGCCTTCAGTCATGGTCATGCATCTCCTGCCAGTCTCTGTGAATCCTTCTGCAGGTAGAGAGTCAGGTGCACTTGTAAACATCATCCTTTACATCTCTACCCACTTTGACAGTCCTGTAAATTTTCCTCTTCTCCCTGCTATTTCACCTGACGTACATAGAGCTTCCTTCACACAGCGTTAGAGGGTCAGTATCTTTCTGGGGGCAGAATCCAACTTACCAGTTTGCCAAGATGCATGTGGGAAAGACATACAGTAATCAACAATTAGTATAAACCAAGTGGATTCCAAAGCCTTACAGAAAGGACCACAAAAAGCATAAGGGACACAAGTGAAAATAAATGGTCTGTGCTAGAACACACACAATCATGCTTGTAGTAAGGTGCTACCTATGGAGTAAAATGTAGTCAAAATATATAGAAAGATAACAGAGGCTGTCCAGGAAAGAAAAAAAGACATAGAAGTGAGGAGCTTCACCACAATCTCCCTAATTTCTGTGATCACTAAAGAGAGACAGGCAGTCAGCACTAAATTTCCCTACAACCAGTTCTGAAAATGTACCTCGGTCTTCGCCTGCAGCATTCCTTACATCCTAGGCCACAGTCAGCGTTATGAAAAGGCTGCCAATTAAGTTGTGGTTTTGAGCTATAGACAAAATGTCCACTAGAGACTCTGATTCTTGCTTCCAAAGCACTTGCAACCCAATGTGTGTTTTAGGAAGAGAATATGCTGGTTCTCAAATTCATGCAGTCTCAGCACCTCACAAAGCTGTGATCAGAGAAAATGCTGCAAGGTTGCATCTTTTAATGAAGTCCGAGTATATCATAATGAAATCACCTGCAAAAAGAAGAGTGTAGATTCAGCGACAACTAGGATTTCAGGCTACTGTAGAACTGTATTCTTTATTTTTGCATTGCAATCTCCAGGGCATGGCTGTATCAAGAGCAATTTGCAAATCTATGTCACTGCCAGCAAAATTTTGATTTCTGTTTGATAGGATAATTTGCAAAAAGCAGTTTTCCACATTGTGGAAGTGCTTAATGTTTGTAAGAGCTACAAGAATTCAACGCTGATTCGATGGCACCATTTAGTGGGCAATACAACACAGTCTTGCTCAAGGTATATGGCTTGGAAAAATCAGGGGTGGCGAGAGAGCATTCTCTCTTTCTATGAAGGAGCGGTACCTGGTAGTCTCTCAGCAGGGATCACAAACCTGGTGTTGCTGCTGTCGAGGAGGGGTATAGACTGGGTGCAGCAGGAAAAGTTAAGCACTTTAGGAATTTTCCCTAGGAAAAGAAAAGAACACTTCACTCTTAGTGGAGCTCCTGAAGCTCAAAAATGATGTTACATGCTAAGGAACCAGAGAAGTATTTATTCCTGGACCTTTTGATCAAAAGCAAGGAGCTTGAAATTTAGCTTTAAAACAGTATATGCTCTAAATATAGCAGTCAGATGACCTGACAGAGCTAAGATTCATGCTTCATGAGTTTGCAAATTGAAAGAGTCAATCCAGCTCAGAGTAGCACAGACTCCAAAAGACAGATTGCGGTATTATTGTAGTAGATACTATTTACAAACATATCTCCACACTGTTTGCTCTCTAATTATAGTTGGGGCACATACAAAAAGAGCTCAGAGAAAGTAAATGATTGTATGCTACACCTCCAAAGTCAATGAAAGTAATTTTAAGAACCTGTTGATTGATTTATTGATCAAATATGTTGACCAGTGCAATATACTAGAAATAACCAGACAGGAAAGCGATTTGATAAATATTCCTGAAGACTATTCACTATAGGCACTGGAAGTCAGGGAAAAAGAAACCCCCGAAGGCAGGTTCGGGCTTTTTTTAGAATCTATATTAATAGCTGGCCCTAAAACTTCATTCCTTATGCAGGCCTGCTTGGTTAAGTGCACTCACCAACCAAATGTCTGAGATAACTCTGTACAATCCAGTATTAGCTATCAAATTCAGCAGAAGCAATTGGCAGAAGTTCAGCTCCTATTACCAGAAACAACGTGAGAAGAAAGAGGAAGGGGGCCAAGTGTCTTATGCAAGAGTTTGAGGCAGGAAAGGGGTACTTCTATTTGACCAAGGCCATGGGACAGAAGAAACACAGGTGGAGATCATCATCCACTGACAGCCTCCAGTGCTTGGGACAGTTTTCTGGTGATTCTATGGTAGGACTTCACCACAACTTTCACCAAGCTCCAACAAGAAGGAGCAGGTTATGCCCCTGGTCCGCACTGAATCCTGTAAACCTCATCTGTTAAGTATTCAGTGAAATGGCCTATTTATTTATTTTTTCCTGTGGATTTAATTGTGATTTAATGAGGCTTTCAATGAAACGTGTTGGCATCTTGTCATAAAACTAAGCTGAACATAACTTGTACTCCTTTACAAGGTCTACTCAGTTGCGTGAACTCCAACTCAAGCCAGAGGCAAATTAGGGTTCAATTCTGTTGCACAGGAGTGGTTTCCTAAGAAGCAGAGGACAGGTACGCTAAAAGAACAGGAGGAAAAAGCTTCATTACTTCTATTATTTGTACAGTATTTTAGATAATCTTTTGGCCATGTAGTTTTGGGGACTTAACATTTATCCCCAGTACAATAACGGAATTAAAAGTCCAGGGATGTCAACAGTTTTTCCCACAAACATAAAATTAAAGCAAGAAAAAAAAACACATTCAGGTGCAGAAAAAATAAATTAGGCAAGATCAAATTCACAATCTCTCGTAACCTCTCAGCATTTTTGAAGGTAAATGCCACACTTATCAAAACAACCTTTAAAATAAAAACCTTTAAAAGCTTATTTATCTCATAATATTCTCCTTCCTGGCTGTCGTATAATATATGTACTACATACATATAAAATCAAAAGAAAAATCCACTCAAAGAAACCAGCACACCAGTGCTCCATTTTCCATTTAGAATTGGTTATACACCCACAGAGACCTTAAAACATTTTAAAGGATCAAGCTTTCCTTCTCATTAGTACCACCATCACGTTGCTCTGAACTATGGTCACATAACCTTTTGCACCTTTTCACTCTATTGAATCAATCTCCCCTGGCAACTTCTGGTGTGGCACTCCTCTCCCCCTGCCTCCGGCTCTTCTTCCCTCACTAATTCTGTGTTCAGAACTGTGAAGCACAAAATTAGACGTTTCAAATTAAGCAAGGAGAGAGAACGAGCAAACCTTATTAAATCAACATTAGCATCAGAGTGTCTTTAAAAGAGAAACTCAATTGCAAAATATTACTCGTCTCTGTAAAGCTCTTTACATTGACAGAAATGAGACAGGCAGCAGCTGAAGCCGTCTTCCTCTGCCCCCACCTTCCTCTTCACGCTGGTCACAGAGCTTGAGCAATAAGAGCAGGATCCTTTGCAGACCACAGCCCCAGAGGAAGCAGAGCTTACCTTGAAATCACAAGCACTGGAATTGCCAAGGAAAAAGGACAAGGTCTATTAACATGACGTTGGGAGAAAAATACATAGACACAAAAAAGCGTATTAACACATAAAAGCAGACTCCCTTCTCCTCCCAAGCTCTCTACAACATTGGCCGTTCTCTCCAGTCACAATAATAAGTTACAGTCAATTCTTTACTTCTTACAACAAAGAGCCATTGCAAGTTTCAGTTTCCATTCTCAGTCCCCAACAATCAAAATTACTGACATGATAGTGATGATCAGCACATTCTATTCCAAAACACAACTTTCTGAATGTGAACCTCCAGTTCCTGGCCAGATATTCTTAAACTCCTTTTCAAGATAAACCACTGAAGTATCATCCCGTTCCCCCTCGCTGGATAATTTGACATGTTGTTAAAGCCAGAGATCACCTTTGAGTTTGCACGGTCTTTAAACGTGAGTTTCCTTGGCACATCTTGAATAAGGGTTGATATTTGCACCCTGTGTCAATAGAATGAGTGTTCACGCCTTACACCACTGTGCAGCAGGTTACACACTCGTCTGTTGGGCTGTCGCCTAAAACAGGGGGGGTCTCAGCAGAATCTTGTAGGAAGAGCTTGTAATGTGTGCTGTTAAAGAGTCCTATGCAAACAAATCCTACTAAAACAAGTTAAGTACAAAAAAAAAATATCTATTTCAAAACTATTTCAATTAATAAAAAAAAAAAATAAATACCAGTGTTTAGAGTACCCATTTAACTAGGCAGTATTATCCCAAGGGCAAGTGATATGAAACCAAAGCTGAATTCCTGAGTAAACAAAGCTTTCAAAGCATCTTTGGGCAAAACAGACACTACTCCAACAGAAATGGAGGCTGAAGCTTTTGACCGTTGTAGTCCTCCCGTGCAATGGAAACTTCTGTATCAGCCTGACGCTACTGAAAACTCTGCATTTTGCAGAGAAGTTTCCGAGTGCAGACTCTCCGTAGGAATAAAACAGCACTTTGAGGAGCCAGGGGTTCCTCTTCAGAGAGTAATAAAAGCAACCACCTCCTCATCTGACAGCCAGGCTTAGATGCCATTAACTGAGCGCTAGACAAAGTAGTCCCTACACCAGAGGTACGACAAAGTGCACCAGGGGAACAAGAAGAAGTGGGAAGATTAAACTAACACCCACAAGAACTAGCACTAAAAAGGTAACTTGGTTGTAAAAGGGCTGTCTGTTCAACATCCTTGTTTGGTAAAATGAAAGGCTTCATTTTCACCTCAAAGGGCAACAGTAGCAATACAAGACCGCTTGGAACCTTCCAAAATGAAAGGGTCCGATGAAAACGAGCCACTTACCATTCAATTATAAAAGCTGACAATAGGGAAAACAGAAAAATCAGAATGAAACACTGAACCTACAAGTCTTTGGGCTGCCCTCGATGCCTTTTCAGGTCAGTAAGAACTCATTACCAAAATATACTTAATTGTCTGCTACGTGCCTTTCTTCCAGGAAAGGAAAAGCGAAAACTGAAAACATAAGTATGTTTCTATTCTCTGCTGCAACTAATTTTCTTCTAGCCTTTCCCTAGCAGCCTGACACAGAACTAGAAGTGGCCTCCCATCACCTTCAAGTCTCCCACCTTGCTTTTGCTGGGGTTATCAAATACAGCCTTTAATTCAGTGCAACAATAACTATAATGATGGATGTTTAAACAGAATGATAATAAAAGGGACTTATGAAGTTAAACACTAAACATAATGATCAAAATTAATAAACTGATATCCCTAAATACTAACACATTAGTTCATGGGATAAGATACAGTTCTCCCGAAAGGCCCTCTTCTCTTGTATGCAAAACACCAAGAATGTCAAAATGGAGGCGTATCACTTCAGCCTTAAAAAAAAGGCAGTCTAATTTCAGAGTACTCACCCAGTTTTCCACAAATACCAACTAATTAGTTCACATTCACATGCCCAACACTTGCAGCTCTTTAGTGCCCCCATTCTGAAAATTTTTCAGGAAATAGTCAACATTTACCAGACACACAAAACATACAACTAAAAGAAAAAACAGTGGAGACAATTTTTGTGCAATTTCCTCTATATACCAACCCCACAAGCAAAAAATTAAATACATAGATACTTAAAATCAGTTATTACTGAAAGCTTGGAAAAGCTCTAAAAGAAACACAAAGTTTTAAAAAACCCAAAAAGCATCAAGAACTAAACAATCAGAAGGTTCTCAGGGGTTTTATTCACCATACTATTCACCTTCAAAGATCTCAGTGAATATCAACACATCATGACAACACTTCTTGAGATAACTGCTATTCCACAAAAAAACAAAGGACAAGCAAGATCCAATAATTTGTCCCAATTCATGCAGAAAATACTAGACGGGATCATGACTGATAACAGAGGCTCAAACTGCAGAAGAAACCAAGATTTTCATCATCCATGTATTTGTGCAGATTACTGAAAGGAAAACAGTCACAGTGTACGGATGCTTGCCTGTTAATATCCTTCCAAGATGGCACAATCAGAAAACTATCTCAAAAGATCTAAGTATAATGGAATGAAAGGTTACATACATTTGAGATGAAGGGAAAGAGCTGGAGCAGCAAAAAAGCAATCCCTATTTCATTCTTAAGTCTCTAAGGGACTCGGGAAGCAGCAGTGAATGGTGGAAAGCCATCCACCAAATCCAGGCAACTAATATTGCTCTCAGTGATTAACTCACTGTAGGTGTTAGCCTGCCACCTACTACTGTAGTGTGGAAAATTCACTGTAAGCACTGAGAGGATTCTGAAGAAAGGAACAGAAACATTGAAAAAGAGGCAAGACAGACACAAAACAATGCAAAGAGCACAGCAGCCTTTCCCCTCCATTGGCTGCAGCACTCAGCCCACCTCTGAGACATCAGTAAAATAGACCCGTCTCATCATTGTTCAGTTTTTCAAGCAGCAAATCGGGAATTAATATTCACGGGTTCTATGACTGACATAATTGCAATTTAAAAAGAGCAATTAATCATCGGCCACACTGGCAGCTGACTTGCCAGCCTGGGATCCTTTCTCTCCACACCTGCCAACAAACTCACAGGAGGCAAAAGCATCACACGTGTACACAGAGCCATGAAGTGCCATTCTCCCTCTTACCCCCAATCCCAGGCTTCTCAGCATATACTATGGGGTTTTTTTATTGGTTTTTTTCTCCTACATGTGCTCTAGCAAAATCATTCACCCACCCTTTCGCCCAGCAGCTCGCCCCCGATGCCCAACCGATCTCCCTTGGCACATGGATAAGGAATGCTCTCTCCATGTTGTATCTCACTCATGTCAGCCAAGGGAATTGAGGCAAGGAGCTCCATCACCTCCATTATGGATTTCTCCTCATCTCCCCATTTTCCTTTGTATCTTTGCATGAACTAGTATTTTTAACAGTGACATCTCCTCCCATTCCTACCTGGAAAGTATATTATACAAGGTGAAAGTACACCTCCAGAGAAGCAAATAACGTAGGCTCATGGAAACTTCAAACCTGGCAAGTGGTTTTCATAAGATGAGTCAAAAAAGCCACTAAGGCAGTATTTATTCTCATGCTCTTACAGGAAGGCTTTTAAGCACACTTTAGACAAAAGCAAAAACCCAGGCAATTGTTCTGGGTATTAGTTCCGCCACATGAAAATCTTTCTATGTGAGCATCCGTTGCCAGATGTGAAAGGTATTTCAACCAATAGTATTTAGAGAAGATACCTTTGGAAATTTGTCGACAGTGTTCAGGTTCCCAGAAAGAAAGTTCTGAGACTGAATTGTGGCATGAGTACATAACTTCCTGTAGAAAGTACAATTCTTAATATAACATCTTTTCCTGAATGGAAGACAGACATCAAACTGACTACCTTATTATGCCAGTTTACTTATCTGGAAAGTACTTAAAACACTACGGTGACAAATACCATAGAAAATAAACATGAGATTGATGGAAAGTTTTCGAGCTCAGCAAGCTGTGAGGTCTTCAAGTGGCACACATTTAATACGATATCCTTGGGCCAAAGAAAACATACAACGTAGTTCTAAGCCAAAGAAATCTTGCTCAAACAGGTGCCACTGCCACCAGCCAAACACAGCAGATACGTAGGGACCGAGGGCGCGTGCTGTAACACAACCTGTACAAGCCCTCCCCTCCTCATTCCTGCCAGTCAGCAACCAGAAATTGCCTTCATCATAACAATACAGGAAAAGAATTCACTGCTTTTGTATGTGAAAGAGAGTAATTTCAATCCTAAGAATTAAGTCAGGATGGAAGCGGGAACACAATTACATATTGCACGTCTTGGTCAGGGTTCCAAACAAAGGTAGTTGGCAGAACGTCTCTGCCAGCAGATAACACCAATAAATGGCCTCATTTCCATCTATTATAAGATAATAAACAGGCTTTGCTTCCTCATACTGTCCTCATTTCTACCAGGTCCCTCTCAAGATTTGCTGTATTTTTGACACATGCTCCAGGTGTTCATCATCCACAAACTTCAGTGCATCATTGCAAGTTAAATGAGGTGTCTACAACCCACTTCTCTCAGCTTTGTGAAACTAGAAAAGCGCAATTGTAAGCCCCCTCCAGCTTTTTCCTCATACAGATTTTGCGAGGTTTTAGTAATCTCTTAAAGAACATTTTGATGCCAAACAGACCTTTGCCTTCAAAGGACGCAAGTGTCATGTTGCCCGCTTGCCCTCTGTTCAGAACGGTCTGACCTCATCCTCCACTAACAAAATCACTCCTTAGCAGATGAGAGAGTGTGGTGTTAAGAAACAGAAGGTATATCACACGAGTATCTATCGTTTCCCTGCAAGTCAGTTGCATTTCCTCATAACAACTGGCTGGATCAAAGACTTTTACTGGGCTCTTCTGCACTCAGAGAGGGGGTTTGCTCAAAACAGAGTTGGGAACAAACTTGGAGGGGGGACAGAGAATAACAAAAGAGAAAGGGGAGGGAAAGAATAAAGAGAGAAAAATACAAAGAATCTTTCTGAAACACAATCAGGAGTCCTGGGCTGCTGCCCAGGATCATGGATGCTTCATTTCTTAAATATCTTCAGAAGAAAAACAAATTTGTGCTTCCAAATTTTCCTAACACCTGTAAGCTTAATGCCTCCAATCAGCACTTGCTCACATCTTTATCTTCAAGCCCATATTATGAAGTTTTGATAAGCTTTTTCTTTCCAAGCGTCTCTCACTCCACATGGATAAGAGCCACTAATAGAAGACGGAGACTAAAATCCTTGCCTCTTCTATTGCCTACATTTAGCAATCAGCAACTGCCTGAGTATTGTGTGAGACCCCAAGCACTGCCGTGTATTACACACTTATCTCTGCAAAACCACCCTGCACAAGTGACAACTTCCAGGCAGGGGGGAGGGGAAATTGTGCAGCTTTGCGATAATTAAAGCATAGACGAGTGTCACCGCTGTAGATAATTATGCATTAGCAGTGAAATTACTTAATGGAATGAAATAAACTAAGCCAAATGTTTTGTTTTAAAGGGAATTTAGGGTCTGCAAAAGGTGTCCAACTGACAGCCCAGGAGAGTGAGAGTGACAGCCCTCCATCATTCACAAAACCGATCCGACACAGCAAGAGCCTGGCAGGCATCCACCTCCCATCCAGGCACAGGGGGAGCTGGGGAGAAGCTGAAGACAATTCCAGCCTCCCAGCTCATTCAGGCTCTAATCTGTCTGAGGAGTGCTCACATAGGGACCAGTCACTACAACAACTGAGTGCGATCATTTCCTAAATAAAGATACTGGCTCTGACGGAAAGGATTACTTCAACCCACAGACCTCCCATAGCCCACTGCCACAACCATCCATCAGGGAAAAAAAAAAACATGTTTAATCAGTGTCAGCAGAGAAAAGACTCCAACAACAGAATAAGTAGCTACATGGCCCACAATGAAACCACCTTCTCCCACCCAAGCCCATGAGGTCTTCCCCATCCTCTCCCTCTTGCCTCAACAACTGCGCACCTACACCCACTCCCACCAGAGCTCTCACTGGCTCTCAACATCATCCTCCTGCTTGTTAAAACAAGGACTCTCAAGGTCAGTCAGAATTTATAAGGCAGCCATTTCATCTTTTGTGCTTCCCTGGCTGCATTCCTTCCTAAAAGCTGCTGAACGCTGGAGATTCTGCTGGGTCTGAAAGCCCTGCCAACACCAAGGCCAATTAGGAGTTTCAGGATGATGCATATTAAAGTTATTATGGGAGGCAGTTATGCAGCCAGAATAAATCTTAACTGAACCTTTAAGTGGTTTTTATAACTCTTGTTTCTCCTTCTTGAAAACAGATGAAAAGATACAAATCTCCTCCCTAAAAATCTTCAGGGATTCCAGCCAACCACCAACTTCTCCCTGAAGAGAAGATTCTGCCCTCAAAGCAATAATTCAATTCGTCCAAGGCCAGCTAGATGATCTTTATGTTTTAAACTCCAAATCACTCAAGTCAGTCAGAAACTTAAAATATCAGTGAAGACTGACCTGAGATACTGCCTTTAAAAAAGGCATATACAACTGCATATACATCTCAAACTTCTGCTGAAAGAAACTCCAGTGGTTTTTCAGTACAGGCCTTCTTAGTCTACGAAGTCTGACTGCAGGTAGTCAAAGGGACACAGATATTATAGTCAATCTTTACAGACCAACTTTTGTAGGTAGTATCTAATTAGAAGGCTAGGATGTAGGTCAAAACAGCGAATCTTAAAGTGGATCTGAGGAATGGAGGCAGCGACATCAGTTTTTATAGCGAGCATAAGATGTCATTAGGAGAGCATCTGCCGCTCTCCTCCCACCACTTCCAAAACCAAAACTTGCTCTCAGCAGCACCTACCTCCAAGAAGAACTACTAGAAAACAACCGAAGACCAAAGAGAAGTCTGAGGTGGCTGAGAACATATCACACCATTTGTGTGGAAATCTGCAACATCTTTGGGGCAACCACGTCTTCCCCCCTGCAGCCTGAACACACAGCAGCTTCACAAGCTGCTACATCCATGCATTTAAGAATGCAAGTGAGCCCCAGGAAGCACAGTGAGAAAACTGAAAGACAGAAGCAGATTCAACATACACCTCCAGTTTGTAAATTATGTCAGTACACAGTGGTCTTGCCACTCCAAATTATGTATTTCTATAGAAATCAATTAACTTCAAAAACTTAGGGTAGACTCATCCTGAAAAAAATTACAGTAACTCCTGAAGAAGCCAGAGTCAGATTGAAAACAAATAAGCAAAAATCTCTGAGACATTTCAATGGTATGCAAGCAATTTGAGGGCTCAGCAGTTCCCGGTCCGCCCCTGAAAAGGAGTCTTGGTGGGCGTCCCTTCACTGCCACCTTCAGGAAACACTCACTGCTGCTTTGAAAATGTTCTCGACACAGCAGGGAAAAAGTATGAACTCAGTGAAGGCATCATCACTGGCATGCAACTGAGACGCACATTAAAAATCTTTAGTTCCAAAAATAAGAGTACTACAGCTAGAATCACATCCCAAAGAACCGAGGAGCAGAGCACAGAGATCAATACACAGAGCAGCCACCGGGCTGAGCAGTGGTTTTGACCCCAAATAAGATACATAATTCATCTCCCAGATGCTGCACATGAAGCAGGTAATAGATTTTCCCAGATGCTAAATTCAAAGGGGTACTAATGAGGATATGCTGTTTATGGGTTATTAGACTCCATTTACAGCATCACATTTTAAAGACTTACTTGAAAAGGTAAACTCTCTCCCTCAAAAATTATTTTAAAAATCAGCAAATAAAAACTGCTTTGCTAATGAAAGCAGAAAGTTCCATATGAATTCAGAGTCAGCAATGAAGCAGAAAAAAAAAATGGTCAAAGCAGTCACAAAAAAAAGTCCCATATTCTAGTACCATTTATTTATTTACACATACCTGCGCACAAAATGCACCTTAAGTCTCTGGACAGTATATTGACTTTACCAGTAGATGACATGAATCATCAAGCAGGAAACTTAGCTCCAAATCAGTCTGCACCACAGCTCTTAAAATAGGCAAATGACTTGCTAACGGTGAAGCCTAAGCAAGCTCAACAGCAACATCTGCTGGCCAATGAGCAACAGTAGCAAATTAGTCTAATTATATGGAAGTTTATTATTCATTCTTATAAAGATGCAAATTTTTACTGCAGTTTAAGAATGCCTGGTAAGAGACATTTCTTGTGCAGAAAGCAGACGTAACTTCTAAACACGTGTGCAAACAACAAGGCAAAATTTTGTTTCATTTGCATGCGCATGTCGTCAGGAAAATCTGTCATCCACCATTACCTGCCCACCAAGATACTTGACAGCAAAACACTGAAATTAAGAGGAGTTAAAATTCATGTTAGTGAGACTATGCTGGAGGAAATCTCTTCTGTCTAGCTGCTTCAATCCCATCTGAAGAATACCCATGGTACCCCTTGAATGACCCTCTTTCCTAAGGGAGCAGCCTGCATGTGCAAGGCCTGGGGCAGCAAAGTCTTTACCAACCAGGCTAGTCCCATCTACACAGAGGAGAATGGCAGGTGAGACCATTAGTGCTCCTCTCAGGTGACTCAACACATTCCTTATTAACCTTAGAAAATAAACCTGCTATGGCAGAATGACATTAGTGGAGCAGGAGCATGGCTAATGGTTCCCACTTAATTTGGGCACAGAACGATACTCTGTCTACAGTAATTACAATGAAAACTCTTACTCCAGATGCATAAGATTTGATGAACTACTTCTAAAATGTTCTAAAGAAGAGAAAATGCAGGTGGCTGGCAACAGCTTCCAGATTGCATTAAGACCTTCACCACGAACTCAAACAAGGGCAGAGTGACCCGAGAGCTGGCTCTGAACAGCCACAGGACGGGAAAAGGTGTTGATGCATCCCACTGCTCTTACCAGTAAAGGAACAGTGTCAAATTTTTACTTGACCACAGAGAAACACCTCTTTTTGCAGGTCGCTGTGTAACAAGAAATCACAGGCAAGCAGGGTTTTAACAGAACTCTATGATAACCTTCAATAGCACAAAGCTTGGAAAAATTACACTGCAAAATGCTGAGCCTTGAAGGGGAAAAGGCACACCAGCTGGCTGGCTGCGGGGGGGGGGCACTTTTTAAATGACAGAAAACTATAGGCTGGACTGACATTCATTATCTTTAAAATTTTAGTTGGCTTTGCAATTTAAATCTCTCATGCTTTTTCAAGTTTTGTACTTGAAATAAAGTTCTTTTAACCTGAAAAATTAGGGAAGAGAATTTAAGAAACATGAAAGTTTATTTACAGCTGACAGAAGTTTTTGTTGCTGGTGCTTTTTTTTAGTTTTTGTTTTGATTTTTCAGAGTGCTGTATTGCTTTGTTGGTTTGTTCTTTGGTTGTTTTTTTTTGTGCTGGTGTTTTTTTGGGGGTTTGTCATTTTCTGGTTTGTTTGTTTTGTTTTGTTTTTTTTAAACACACCCATATTCCCAATCCCCCTTCTTCCCCATTTAGCTGTTAAACTAGGAGAGCATGTCATACGAAAATACAAAAATGACTGATTGCTCAGGTCCTCGGCTGGGACAAGAACAGCTTTTGTAAGGAACCATTTGTGTATTGGAAGTTTGGAAGCTCCAGAGGGGAGTCACAGTTTCAGCTCGACAGTGCCAATTACAGCTATAGCAAGATGAATACTGAGGAACGAATCCATTCTGCTCAGAGGCTGGAGAGAAGGGAAAAGGAGAGAGAAGAGATAGGACCATATGTGTTTAGAAAAAGAAAGGGGCTTGAAGTCATTTGCTAGACAGTGAACCACTTTTTCCATGGCAAAAGCATTAGGCTGAAGACCCAGTGAATGTACGTGGCAAGCTCTCAGTCCTAATTGGAAGAGCACTGGTTATTTAACAAATGTATCCTTAGTCTAATGTACTATTCAAGTAGGTATTAAACTATGGAGCTTTTTTCTTTCGGACAGTAATTATACATAGCCCTGCTCTATCTGTCTGTTTGATCAATTTTTACTCTCGACTCCTACTGCATCATCCTTCAAGTTTGCCCATTATCACAAAGTCTTCAGGGCTAAAAAGGCTCTAAACCCCCAATGTAACACATAGACAGGAAAAAGAAAGCCAGCTAAGTCTCTAATTCCTTCCCTCCCTCATAAGCTTGCAGGTGTTCTATTTTCATTGTCTAAAAATCAAAGAGAAAGTCATCAGCTCATTTCCTCTCCCTTAGTACAGTCCCTTTTAAGAAGCTACTTTCCATCATGTTTTACTCAGTACTCATAAATAATATAGATAATTGCAGACGGTCATAACAAACAAGCAGAGAAAGTATACATATATAGTATAAAGGAAACAATAAAAATTCTGATGTGCTCCAAAAGCAGAAGGAATTCCTGGCAAATAGCAGCAGTCGCATCCAGGTCATTTTTTTAGTTGATGTAAGGCAATCATAGAACCAAAAATAATACAGGGACAGACTTTGTATAAAGCTAAGCAAGGGCGCTGGCAGCCCACTTCTCTCTGCAGCACGTTGGTATTTCCTACCTCCTCCCCACGTACAATACACATAGCTATTTCTTCCCTAAAAATTTGCATTAGGAAGGAGGAATATTGCTCATGGAAAGATAGGCTTAAAACTGCTGAAACTCCAAAATACATAAGCAGCATGCAATTAGGAAGATATTATGCTGACTGTAATAAGAAACTCTAAGTGAGTCCACCCAGCTGCCCAAGAGTTAACATTATGCGTTTCTCATCAAAACCTCTTCCAAGAGGTTAAGCGCACAATAGACTATCTAAAGCACAGCTAGAAAGGCTGCTTGAAATTCCACACATGTGCCTCAGCAATGTATTTCTATTAATGTCCAGTGTGTGTCAGCGTGAAGATAAGGTACCAACATCATGTCCGACCAGCCAGCTAGAGAATGGGACGCCGTGTAAAACATTGTCTGATGCTTAGAATCCGGAGAACAGTGGCGTTTGCAATCTCACCCGCCGCACACGTGTCTGATAACACCACCAACGAGGAAAGGCAGCAGGAGCAAAACATCCTGCAGTTTTGGGAAACTAAAAAGAGAGGGAGAAAGAGGGAGGGAGGGAAGCAAACAAGAATGAAAATAAACTTCATCAGCAAATAGAAGCAGGTTAGAGGATACCCAACTGTAGTAGAGGGTATAAACAAACTGGAAAAAGCCTCAGAGAAATTTACTCTCCATATCAGCTTGCTGTAACTTTTCTTTAAGGTGAGAAATAAAGAAATAACATCAGAGCTTATTTTGATTTTTCCTATCATACCACGTAGACTCAGCCTCCTTCCAGTACGATCCAACAAAGCTATTTGTACTGGGAGACTTGTGGAAGACACTGTATCTGATGAAATGCGATCTTGAACAGGAGATACCTGCTCTGTTGGGCCTGGTACTTGGGGCTTGAGAAGCCCTGTGTTACCTGCTGCTGCATGGGAAACTGCTGGAATACCCCATGTCAGTCTGTGCCATGCACTGACCAGTCTTACCACACAGGTAACATTCCAGCCCATCGGGAAACTTCCTATTAGCTTAACAGCTTCCTAATACAATCTGTAACTCACCTACCTTTGAGAAAAATAAATTCTATGCGAATAAGGAGTGGAATGCAGTGATCCTGACCAGCAGACCACTGTGCATCGAGGAGGTGGTGACCCACAGAGCAGTGAAACTGAGCAGGCTCAGGCCTGAGCAGCACATCCAGACACAGCACAGCCCTCAGGCCCCTCTGATGCTGCACAGATTCCTCAGCATCCCAACAGAGGAGCCTGCAGGCAGCGCCCCCTCGGTAGCAGCCCCTGTGGGACCTTGCCTTTATCTACAGGAGCAGCAAGATGTTCTCATGTGAACACCCTTTATGAACGGAGTTGTTTTCTCGTAAGAATGTAATTGCTCAAATGACGAACAAGGAGGAACCTCTCCATCTGCACTGTATGCCACAGGACAATCCATCCGGGGTCTGTCCAATGCTGCATGAAAGCAGGGCTCCCAGCATCTGAAAGGGTGTAAGATTTACTTGCTATCTAGAGTTCTCTTTCTATTCTACCTCATTAAAAGAGTTCTTTTACGAAGCCACTTGTCAGCCTTTTCTACCGAGACTCAGGAAGAATCCTGCATCATTTCTCTCTCACACCACCGCCCAGCGCGGGACACTCTGCCCATCTCGGGTACCTTCTTCTACCACCCCTCTGCTGCCAACAAGGATCACATCAAGACATACATGTTAAGGTTCCAAGAAAAGGTGGCAGAAGCACCAAAGCTAGTTTTCATGGCATTTAGCGAATAGGACAGAAATGACATCCAGTGGCAGGCCACATACCTCTCACATCCCCATCATCTGACAGTGCAAAAGCCATCAAGGTGTTACATTCAGTGCAAGCTTATTTCCTAGCTATTATATTACCACTTAAAAAGAGAGCAAGATTATAGATCTAAAGTAACACTTTCCAGTCAGAAACATCAAAAAAGTTTTCAGTGACCAAGAACCACTGATTCAAGATTCAAACACTGTCATTTTTTAGACAGAATACAATGAATACTGGAAAGCTATCACCAAACACTAAGGCAGACATATGTAATATCCCAAATACTCAAAACATAGACAAGAAAAATCATAATCCAAAAAGTAAAGTTTAACCAAGCTAGTGGGAACTACACTCTTATAACACTCTCAGCCTTCATACCAATGACAATCTCATACCACAAACCATACCACATTTGACCAATACCAGCTTGTAGGAAAGGGAAGTCTACTGAAACACCCTGATTCATTACCAAATCTCTGTTACTTTTGCCCCCCAAATTAGCTGCAAAATTGGAACAAAATTCTACTACTCCACAGTGGTCTCACAGAACAAAAACAAATGCAGTACCAGCTTTGCTGGACCATTCATGGAAAAATATCAACATATTATTCTCTTATTTCTTTATGAATATTTTATAGTTATAGATAGGGGAAAAGGAAGGCTAATCTTATCTTTTGCTTTTTAAATGATTGAATGGCTTTACAGTAACCCTAAGTCAGAACAAATGAATCTGTGGAGTATATGGACTTGGTAGACAAAAAAAAAGCGTGAAATATGGGCACAGGAGAATTGAAGGCAACACAGGGGAAGCAGACAGCACCACAGACAACTTCAATTTGTTGCAGCTGTAGATTTAAAAAGAGGCCAACCTTGTGATAAGGTTTTTTAGCCCAAGAGACTACAAAAATGAGAAGCTCAAACGACCATCAGCTGCTGAAATCTGCAAAAACTCTCCAAACACAAATTAACCTTCAGTCAGGAGATAAAAGACTAGCTGCAGAAACTGGAAGTTGTTTAAAAAAAAAATGTCTGACAAATCAGAGCAGCAGTAGCAGGGAAAATAAGAAGTACATAGGCAGCATCTTACCCATAGCCAGATAACAGCTTTGCCTTCCCTCAAGAGAAGACAGAGAAAGAGGAAGTTTTCTTTTGGTTTGGCTTTGGTTTTACTTTCTGGGTTCATTGTAGTACACATTCTCCAAAATTGCTTTAGTTAAATTTAGACCTCACTAATGCTCCAGAGACCAGAAGTTAATAGCTTGCTGGCGGTAGAAGACACGTAAAACTTCACAGTAGAAGACATGCAGAACTTCACAGAAGCTTAAGTTTAATGCAAACCTTTCCAAAGTCCACCATTCAATATTGCAAGATTACTTGCTATAGGGATCCCTTAAACATTTAATGGTTCCATTAGCAATTCTTCCATTAGCAATGGTTCCAGAAGCAATTCTTTCACTGCAGAAATGCTTCTCTTTCTATAGTAGAAGGTAGCAGCCAAAGAGGACCCCAGCTGTGGGGGAAACAGAGGAATGGTCTGGCCAAAGACTATAGATTAACAAACCACTAACTTCACAGACTCCACACACGAATACGTGTTCTTCAAAGGAAAGTCTAGAAAAGTACTTCTTAGCTCAGACAGCAAGAATGGGAGGGATAGAAGGAACAAAGCCTGAAGCTATTCAGCCCAGTTATTTAAATCCCCCCTATCAATAGCTTGCAACATTTTGCAATAAAACATTAAGGCTTAAACCAAAAAACCACATCTTTCCATTTGTATCAACACATTTAAATGGCGGTTGTACTCAATTAGTGAAAGCAATCAAAAACAACTGCATTGCAAATTTTAGCCAAAGATCGTGGCGCTCCTGCTGACCTGGTCAGAGCTCTCTGGCTGGTTTTGTGTGCACTAAGGGTGGGTACAGGAGAGATTGATATAGAGGAGGTGAATCCTCTGCAAACAGCCAAACTGCAGGGAGCAACACTCATCGGGAGGTACTGCCCCCACAGCTGGCGGTACCCACACGATGTAGGAATTAAGGTTCTACTAATTAAGTCCACCTGTCATTTCCTAAAGAAAACCTAAAAATTAATCTGAAAAAAAAAAAAAAGGTGTCATTCCTTTAGTAAATACACGTAGATACTTGTTGCTAATCTGTGTAGCATCAATGAAAATCAACTTGGAGGAAAAAAAAACCCAAAGGGGCTTTTTTCTCATTTTGCACTATTATTTGAAACAAGCCTCCACACTTTCCAGTTTAAATCAATGTTTTCTGTTAAACCCGCAAGAAACATTTACAGAAATTAAAAAACCACTAAACACTAAAACCCAAGATTTGCATTAGCAATGTCTTCTCCCAGAACCAATCTATTTCATAGAATTTTCTACATATAGGAATTTCCCACATATAGGCTTGCAGCTTTAGAAAGAGAAGGGGTTTAGCTCAATATGCTACATTTTAGCTGCAAACAGGACCAACAAAACTAGCCCTGATGTGAGCAGTATCCAAACCACAACACAAAGCTCACAGAGAAAATACCTTGCATTACATCAACCCAAACAAATAGGGAACAAAAAATGACAAGTTTTGACCACAGAGGCCTGACCTCAAAACCAGCAGTCTCGCTTCACCGATGGCCCCACACTGTCGGTTTCAAGAGTTTATTGCGTCCGGTTTACTGGATCTCAGCTGGTCACTCCAGCTTGTCACAACGATATGAGATTACGCACCACAAAACCCCTGTCTGATCTAGAGATGCTTAGCTGTGGTTAATCAGCCAGGATAAAGCTGATCCCCAGCTTAACACAAAGTAAACAAAAGCCTTAACAAAACTAAATCGTGTTCAGCACCGTTTCTAAAACCATCCTCAGTACCAGCACAGCTGCATCTACACCTGATACCACTCATCAACAGTGGACAATTCAAGCTTCATCAATGACCAGAAACCTAAAGAACTTTCCATGAGCAGACCAACTGGATCATTCCTCTACCCATACAGTGCCAAAAAGAAAACCACTTCCCCTGATAACTCCCACTACTACCACCAAAATCCTCCTCCATTGCATCAATCTATGAATTGGGCTGTTTGTGCTGCTTTCTGCAATTTTAAGCAATTTTACTTCTACATTCTTTGAGATGGGAAAGAAAGCACACTAGTTAAAATGTCAGCAGACCAATATGCACTAAACCAAGGGTGCAAGTGTCCAAAACATGCCACAGGCAAAGTCCAAGAGTTCAGAATCCCACATCCACAAGATGACACCCACAACCAAACCCACTGCCCTGGTCAAAGGCATACCCCAATTCAGCATTCTTCCTTCAGCCCTCCTCTCCTGAATCAACAAGAGAAGAGAGGCTCTGAAGAGCAAAGAAATTATTTCTGGGCAAGAACTCATCTGAAAGAATCCAACAGCCTATGACCGACTATAATCAGCTACTGGAGCAACCAGAGACAAACTCTAAACCCTCAGTGAGCATTTCCTTACATGCTTATATTCCAGGCCATGCTAGTCACAACAGTGCAGTGCTAGAGCCACCAGACAGCAAAGGCTGCCTTCCAGCAAGCCAGTGAGCAGGGCATGACCAGGAACCCTGGAAGCAGCGAGCCGTTCGTCACTGACAGCTGGAGAAACGCTTTCCCAGCAATTTAGGAATTCTGTGTCCGGTCTGTTTTAACGCAGCAACCAATGCCTGTCAGTCTTGTCTGAAAAAGCTAATCGTGGTGCAAAGTTTGTCCTACCATCACCCCATTTCTGAATTCATTCTTTCAAAGTGGGATAGAAGACGACGACTTTTGGTCAATAACTCTGACAAAGCCATTATCCAAGGGGTATTAAATGAGGAGATAAGAACTTCAGGGCTTTGCACAAATCATATTAGTTCAATTCTCAAATCCGGGTAATGCTTCTTTTCAAAGTATTAATTTCATTTATTCTATTTGCTCTCCCTCTGTCCTGATAACATAGGCGCACATGGCCCCTAAATGAGATCCTCCTATTTTATAAGTTATAATCCTCCCTTTCTAGAGTAGTAATGAGATGTCTTCGCTTAATCGCGTTTATTTCTCCCCCCCCTCCAGCTTCTGCTTTTTTCCATTCCCATTCCACATTGATTTGTCTCAAAGGTTTCAGCAAAAACCATCAGGCAGGGAGTCCCTGGCTCCAAGAGGCTCGCGATGCATATGCTGCACAGCCTTAGGAGATTACAAAAGCAGAAAGGAGAGAAAAAGAGCAGCTTTGCTTGCAAAGTTTCTTTTGTTGGTAAGAAAGAGGAAAAAAAGAAAGCTAAAAGAACTGAGAAGTTCAGAGAAGAGGTTTTGATTAATTGGAAATGAAACAGGAAAGATTCCTGGTACAGGGGAAAGGTGAGACTATTCACAACACAGTGAAGCAATTAAATAGCTTGACTACGACAACTCTGGGAGTTCCTTATGCTAGAAATAAAAAAGGATTTAAAGATAGCTGTACTAATTCTTGGATATTTCACATGAGACTTAAGGCATGCTACAAGCATTAGTTAAACACCCTAGGCCCTGCTGTGAAGTACTGTACATATAATCCTTGGTGTCTTTTAAGTACTCACAGCATTAAATTATTCAGAGAGTCCAGTCACCACCATGATCCTGCAGTGCTGTACAAACAAACAAAACATTTTTTCTCTAATAGAAATTGGTGAGAGTTCTTCTGCAGCAGCTTAGCAGACTACTTCCATTTGAGCCAGTCCCACATGGTTAATCAAAAGCCATATTCAAAGAGGGAATCGAATGCTGCAGTGTTTCTCCTTACCAAGCTATTTTGCTTCTTAAACTAAAGCTTTAAAGAGTTTTACTCAAAACCTAAGGTATCTAGAAGCGAAGTAGCTCATTCAAAGTCATAAAAAAAAAAAAGAAAGATACAAAACAAAAACGTAGAAGAAGACCAGAACAAGACCCTGGTACTTAAATCTAAATCCCTCTTGTAACCAGCATAACACGTCAAGAAAAAAACCAAAATTTAAAAAACAAAAAAAGCATCAAACAAACCACAAAAACCCAACAATAAGTTAATCTGCACCCTACCCCATAAATGATGAAGTAACTGGCCCCAGAAGCTGACAGCAAGCTCTTTATCAGAGGTTACCTGTAGTCCACGCTCTCTTCAGGAATATGCACTATATAATAAGACTGAAGAAGTGCTTCATAGCAATACTGCCAATAATAAAAGTCAGTTAATGAAAACCATAAAGAACAGATTAAATGACAAGCGACGTTCAGCACAATCAAAATGAAATAATTTCAAAATACAGCTACCATTTGGATTTATGGTCTTCAAGTGGTAAGGTTAAAAGAGAATATTGCAGCACTACTGTACAAGAGAAGGCTACTAGTCACCAAACTATTGATATGTTAGAGGTACAGGGCAGCTCAATATTTTACTGTAAATATTAAAAAATAAATAAAACAAACAAAACTTTCTAATTACGTTGGGCACGATTTTCAATTTTTACTAAATTAAGTGCTGCTAGAAGCAAATTATTCATCTGTTATTTCTTTTATGGAGATGCCCCATTTTTCTCTGGTTTCCCTAGTAGGTCACAACAACAACAAAAAGCCTGGAAGTTGTACCCTTATAAATTTAAGCAGATAATTTTCAGTGCCATCTGCACCTAGACTACTACTGGGCACCTAGATTCCCACTAATGACTTCTACCTGAAAGAGAAGACTGACACAGAAGAAAGAACAACTCACACCCATTATTTGCCTCATATGCTAGGCCTAAAAAGCAGAAAAGCGAGCAAGAAACATTCAAGCCCTCTTCTAAATAAAGAAAACAATACTGGAAGACAAAGGACATACATGATTTGAGTAAGATTAAGACAACACAATAAGGTAACCATGACTAAAAGGAAACTGTAGCCAAGATAAAGCAAGTCTGATAGGGATCCAAATAATTTAGAAGGCTGGCACAAACAGTTCCTGCTTAGGAAGACACCTAGAAGCCGACAGACAACAGTTTTGACCTCATCTCTGCAAGGACAGGCTAGACTATTCCATTTATAAGGATCTTAAATTTATGACTGATCAAGAGATAGTAAAGACCAATGAAATTTAACAGTCTCTCATTCTTACACCACACTCTGAGCTAACACTCCATGGTCACTATTTATCTTTTATGGGTTACACAAGGAGAGCCTGATCAGATTTTTGCAGAGCATCAAGTATGTGATATTTGGTTATGCAACACTGCACAATTAAAAGCTAATTTGGATAACAGAACAGCTTTTGCATGTTAGAGGTGAGGTCTCAACTCATTTTAGAGCTGTCCTCTTTACACTTCACAAATATTGCCTGACTCTGAGGGTCACATTTCTCCAGGATTACTCTGCACCTCACTGCAGGGAGGGCCGGGCTCTACTTCTGAGCCGGGTCACACCATTAGATTGGACAATAAATCCACTAGCTTCTTCCTACACACCCCTTTACAGAACTCCATTAATTGCATTCATAAAGAGAATATTCCATTTCTAGTGGAAAGAGAGTTAATACTGCACCTGCTGCCCCCGATGTCCTATGTACATGTCCCATGCAGAGGAACAGCAGTCACCTGCCTCAGACATCACTATCCTAAAGCTCAGCTTCCCGTGACTAGGGTACAATCTGCCAAGAGGAATTTCCTACGACACAGCAGCCATTCACAAGCCATATCCAGGAACAGCAGAGACCTACTAACCCAACCACATGCAAATGTTATCATGGAGTCAAAAAGCGCAACTGGGTCCAAAACCACAAATGGACAAATTCATGGAAGACAATTTCATTAAGGACATTGTTAAATACCAAGGCGAAAATACCTCTTGTTAAAGAAGCCTCTAAGCCCCAGAATGGCAGAATTGAGGGTACACAGGTGGGAAATACTGCTATACACCTGTCCTCATGCTCTCTGTAAGCAGCTACTATGGATCACTGTCAGAGATGGGTTACAGCTAGAAAGACTTTCTGTTTGAACCACTATGACCATTCTTATATAAATTTTATAACCTCAAAATGCTTCACAGCCAAGTCACATGCCTGGGTGAGCCATGCCTACTAGCATTCAACATACAGATAAAACATGCTCATGGAAAAGTTCTCAGTTAAATCAAGTGCATGCAACAGATCAGTAGGATGAAAGAAATGCAATAAAAACCATCATTACTCAAGCTTGTCCTCTCACTAAACCATCCTTTCCATGTGTACCAGACATGGAGAATTGTTCCTAGTCTAGTTCTCTCAATAAACAGTTTCAACATCACAGTCTAAATGAACAAGCAATGCGAGCTCACTGTGGCAAGCATAGTCCCACCTCTCTGTCACACCCTGACACTTCATACCACTGCAGGTCAGGAAAAAGTGGTGGTTCCTATAAGACTCTGCATTGTTTAAAGGCAGTACACCATTGCCATAGCAATGCTAGCATTTAAAAGAAAATAATATAAAATACTATCACGTGAATATTAAGCACCAATGACAACCCCGATCTACTGCAGGGATAAAAGCCTTTTGCTTTACTCAGTCTCATCTCACTGTACTGCTGCCCCCACCACTGCTCTTCTCACCACTGGTAGGACAATAACCCAATGGGTTATCCCAGCAACACCAAGGTGTCTGACTAACAGTAAAGGTTGCAGCAAGAAATCCCAAAAAATAAGTCTGCCTACTGGGCAAAACCAGATTGGTTTGGGAGTTGGTGGTGTGTACAAAAGGGGTTTATGCTTCCTGGTACCTAAAAATTAATCTTAAGCCTTCTTCAACAGGTTACAATACTTGACAGTTTTATAACAGTTCTTCTGTTACCAGCATCATAAAAGACTCAAACAACAGAACTCATTATTACTTTTTATTTGAGTATTTGCACAATTATATTCTAGAAAAACAGAGCTAAGTTTCAGGATAGATCAGGTCAGCAGAATCTGACCCTGTATGTACCAAAACATTCATTTCATACAATTGATAGTTTAAAAGAGCTCTCTCTAGCTCAGACAACAACCCCATATACACACACCACACTGACCTGCCACAGGGAATGCTGTCCCCAGCACAGTCACTGCTTATGCCTTTCCCTGCAAGCTTGGCCTTAGCGTCACTGCATGACGTGCTGCAGGTGTAGCTTGTCAGCTCCAGTGTAAGCCCAACAGAAGTGATGAATTGGCAGCTGATGAGTGCTTCAGCCTAAATTAAAGTTTCTAAGCTCACCACACAAGTGACATTTAATGAATTCCCTGAAGCAGAGAGATTTTTTACCCTGTCCTGTATGGAAACATACTGGAGTTTTTTGCTACTCACCAGCTGGGCTGCTCTCTGCCTCTCTTCATTAGTGGTGCTCCTTTCCCGCTGAAGGGCTGTATTCAAGGCCTCACTGGCTGCTTCCCTTTCTCTTTTGGCCAGACGGAGCAACTCCTCTTGGACCAGTGCCTGTTCTTGCTCATACCTGCATGAGCACCAAAGGCACACAGGGAGAAGGTGATTAGCAGACTTCTGGAACAGGGTCATGGCTTAGCATGGACTATTCCTGCCCAGAGCCCAAAACACAAATTCATAATCTATTTGACACAAAGTCTGCTCACAGCCCCTCCATTATCAGCAGGAATTCAAAAGTCCAACAAACTTTAAACATGACCTGCAGCTTCAGTGAGGTACAGCTCTGGCAACAACAGTAGACTTCGCACCATATAAACTTTATATTTCATCTATATTTAGCTCTGTTAAGTACTTAATAATTATGACCTGTGAACAGTGAGAATAGAAAGTAGTTAGTCAGATAAATAGGTACTGCTTTGGAAAAGATCAAGGGGTAAATAAATAGGAGTCATCCTGACAATGCTGCTCTTCTACTCTAGAAGGGAAAGGAAAAAAAAAAAAAAAAATCACATAAAATGCATGCAGCACCAGCACAGAAAGAAGCAGCCTCATCAAGTCCATAGCCTGGACGCCTGAATCTCAGATTGCCATGAAGGAAATTTTGTCCACATGCAAGCAGAGAGAGCATAACATGAAGTGAATCACAAAATAAATTAGGTTAGATGGGACCTTTGAAGGTTATGTATTCCAGCCTTCTGCTCAAAGCAGAACTAACTTCAAGGTTAACTCAGGGCCTCCTCCACTCAACCGCTGATGATCTCCAAGGGTGGAAATCCTATATCCTTTTGGTGCAACCTGCTCCAATGCTTCACTGGTCTCAGTGACTGACTGCTATTTCTCCCTCTATGTCTCATACCTAGTCAGAATTTCCTCACTGCGGTTTGTGTCCTCCTTTCCACTGCATTTCTGACCCTACCTTTCCGTCCCCAGATCAGGTGTTTGGGATGCAGTACATAGCTCACCACTGAAAACTGCCAGCAATTTTGATTCCACAGTCCACAAGAAAGCGAACCAGTTTTTCAGGTACTTCCTTGGTTGCATCTCTGACTTTGCTAAGGACAGTGTGATTGATGCAACAGGGTTTTCTTTCAACACATTTGGCCAGTCAGTTGTAATACTAGAAAACCCACCACAAATAGAGACTGCTTTTCATTGTTAACAGGAAAAGGCCAGTCTTTACAGCATTAAGAACATGCAGACAGATCAGGCCAGCAGTTTTATAACAGAAAGCTATCAAGTTACACAGAACTGAAGTTCTCACTGCCCTGCAATGCCTAGAACTAGGAGGAGACTGCTGTGGTTCTGTCAGAGAGAAACACTTTCTTCTGCAATTTTTTTTTCCTTACCCCCATCTTCACAGTTACTTCTATCTTAATACTTTAAAATACCCTGATATGAAAAATTCATTGCACTCTAGCACTGGCTGACAGGCATTACATCCAGTCTAGGAAAAGGAGAAGGAATGGAAACAGATAAGTAAGATGGATCTGATTATTTTAGGCATAAACTGAATTAAACCCATCACCATGTTTGAGATTCAAAAATCCCTAAGGAACGTATCAAACACTTAGACTCCTTTATTTGTACCAGAAAAGGTAACTGTAGTCAAGTTTATGCTCTATTGGTCTTGCAATAGACCACACAAAAGTTTTCTGTAGTTACCCAGTCATTGGCTCTCTCTGTTTCTCCACTGTTTCATGCTCCAATTGCCCACAGCTCCCCTGACTGCTCCTTTTGGCTAAGGGACAGGCATCCCTGAAAAAATGTGTTCCATGGCCCTAAACTGAAAAAGGCTTCAAAGGGCATTCTCAAGCATTAAAACATACAGGCATTGTGCTTGGATTGAAGTTAAACATGTACGTGTGTGGATATATATTGAAAAAAACCTATATTGAAAAAGGAGTTAAACTATTGTCTTTTTCAAGAACTTCACCTCACCTCCTGTACAGCTCCTGCTCTGCAGCGGAAGACGTCTGACCTGAGTCACCTGCCGTTGGTGGTTGGATTCCTAGAAAGAAGAACAGTAACCTATGACAACTATAGTACAAAACATAGTCCTCCATCACATCACAAAGTATTTGAGGAGAATTTCATGTCTGAGTGTTACCCCATCGGGAGGAAAAAACCCAACATATCTTGAAAAGTCTGAAGAAAATTTAAGTTTGATGGATGGAGCTTGAATCCATGAAACAAAGAGACACTGACAGCATTGTCTTCAACAAGGCATGCTACAGAAACTTCTAGGTAAGGGTGTTAACTCCTCAAACTCTGGTTTATACTGAAGTATAAGCATGGCTTTAGACCTACTTTCCATTTCCTTCCTCTAGTTCCATTAAGTCTTCCCCTTGACCTCCTGCTTTCCTTGTGATGACAAGGGATCCCAAAAATGGAGATGAAATTATTTGATAGAGTTCAGGCCATCCATAAGGCTGAATCCACTTTCAGGAAAGATGTAGGCTAACAGCAAACAAATCTCTAAAAGCAAAGGCCTGGTTCCCTAACTTCATATCAGTCTGAATGCCTTGAACAAATCCACACTAATAACATATATCAACAAAATATACTTGAGAACCAAGAGAAGTCAAATAGTTTTCTGACCTGTAAAGAAAGACAAGTTCAGAAACCAAGTTCTCATCATCTGCTTGGCAAGCTGTGCTTAGTCAGTCTATCCTTCCCTATGAGCTTATTTCCAAAGAACAAAAAGCAGTATTTCCCCCACCCATCCACTCCCTGTGCATGAAAAGGAGACAACAAGGCAGCTTGCCAGCAATGAAAGTTAAAATAAAAAAATTCTGCCTTGCTTATTGCAAGTTCATCTGAAAGCTTAGAAACATTCACAAAGCCATAGAGTTCATTGAAGTATCTGAGAAGGATATTTGGTATTCCAAAGATGGAGAAAGAAAGGACCCAGAAAAACAAGTTGTCTTTCTTAAGACCACATCGCAACTGAGCTAGAACCAGAGCTTTCCAACTGCCAGGTGACACATCTACCTTTCAGGAACGTGAAGGGGACGCCACAGGACTGTAACATCCAGGACATTCAATGATGCTAATATCTACAAACATGAAAGTGTTCCAGGCTAATCAAAGAGCTCCTCTCACAAGAAGATAGTCTTCAAAAACACAGGCATACCATATAACGCCCAGTGGCAGGGCTACTGAGAAGCGTGCCAAAACAGTCAGCAGACCTGAGAGGGACTGACAGTACCTGTAGGAGACCCGGGTTTCCCTTCTGCAGCTGGTGAAGATGGAGCTGTGCCACTGGATGAACGGGGCGACCTCTGGTTGTCCCTTTTACTTTGAGAAGATTCTTTCATTCGGTTCACTACATCTTCAGTGAGCTGAAACATACATCCACGGGAAAGAAATTAACCAAGTCAACTCTTAACGCGTGTATGTTTCACTATAAGAGCTCCCCATTTGTTAGTTTCCGAGCTACTGCACAAGTGTTGCCAGTTATCTCATTTCAATACCACAGTCCTTTGAATCCAGGTAGTCAATATCTGTACGTTGACTTTATATTTTAAAAAAAACACCAAACATACCCTATCAGTAACTGGTAAAAATTCCTATCTACTGACCCTAAAGGCTTCACTGCACAATGACAATTAAACTTCCACAAATATTAAGTCAAATGATTAGTCAAAATGGGATGAAAAATAAGTAACCACAGCAAAACACACTCTGCAATCCCATTTCAGACAAATCTTATGGGAAAACCAGATAAAAGTATGAAGAAGCAACAGCAACAAAAGCCATGGTAGTAATAAAAAACCACCTTAAATTACCAATGAAAAATAGGGAGACAAATCTTGAAGTGGAAAAAAAATGTTCCTTAATGATAACACCAGCACTCCCCAGGGCTTGTTTTCACAACACACACGTGTAGATGTCCGATCAAAGTTCAGGAAGCAGCTTCCCACTGCCCCTCCTAGAAACACCCCTAACCCTCACTGATCCCCACCGCCTCCTGTCCCCCCGCACGTTCAGACAGCGGCGCTTTGCCGAGGCTGCCGGTACCCGCAATAAGTGCGGAGGTGTCTCCTCTGGGATGCCCTCAGAGCCTGGCAGGGCCTTCGGCACCGAACTGCTGGCAGAGCACAAGGCAGGGGCGAGATGGGGTCTTAAGCTGCGATGAGGGAAAGAGGGTTGAGAGCAGAGTCCGGAAGGGGAGGTGAAGGGCTGGTGTGTCACACTCCACAAGAGCCGTGCTCGGGCACTCCGCCCTCTTTCCCACGACTCTCCAGCCATCCCATCGCCTCTCCAACCCCCAG